>CM024757.1:73977362-74039590 GCA_014218235.1 Colocasia esculenta
TTTAGGATCAGCTTGAAGTCTGGCACACAAACATACACTCAACATTATGTTTGGTCTATTGGCAGTAAGATAGAGTAGTGACCTAATCATACCTCTATAGATCTTCTGATCTACCTTCTTGCCAAGTGGATCACTATCTAACTTGATGCCAGAGCTCATGGGGTTCCTAAAGGCTTACACTGATCAAAACCATATTTAGATAGTAAATCTGAAATGTATTTGGTTTGACAAATGTGAGTACCCTCTTTGGCCTACTTGATTTGCAAGCCAAGAAAGTAATTAAGCTCACCCATCATGCTCATCTCAAACTCACTTTGCATGAGATTTTCAAATAATTTGCAGAGCGATTCATTAGTAGAACCAAAGATAATATCATCCATATATATTTAGACAATTAAGATTCCTTCTTAAAATTTCTTAATAAATAATGTGCTATCTACTTTACCTTTTGAAAAATCATGTGATATAAGATAAGAACTTAGTCTTTAATACTAAGCTCTTGGAGCTTGTTTCAGACCATATAATGCTTTCTTTAAATGGAAAACATGATTTTGATACTTAGTATCTTCAAAGCCCGGTGGTTGCTCAACATAAACTTCTTCTTTTATGAAACCATTTAGAAAAACACTTTTAACATCCATCTGAAATAAATTGATATAAGAGAACATGCATATGCTAACAGTATTCTAATAGCCTTTAATCTAGCAACTGGAGCATATGTTCATCGAAATCAATGCCTTCCTATAACGTCGCGCAATTTTCGGATTCTCGTGGATCCTGTGTTTAGTGGTTGTGATGGCTATCGTGAGGCCAATGTGGTTTGTGTGTGGTACGTGTGCGTGTTTCAAGGGCTTATTGGGCCGATAGTCTGGGCCTGCAGCACCCCAGTGTCCTCAGCCTGTCATTGTGACAGGGAGGAGTGTCGCGTTCTGAATGCGACAGAGGTGGCCGTCGCATTCTGGTGACTGCCTTGGGGCGTTGATCATCTGCATGTGCACCACGTGTAGTGCGCAGAGCGGCAGGCAGGAAGGCGACGCTTAGGTCCATCGTGATCAGGTCGCGACGTGACGATACATCGCATTCCCAACCGCTGGGTGATTTTAAGAAACCCCAGCTAGACAGAACTGCCGCGAGTTCTGCTCGGCCAGGGGAAGGGGAGCTACGACGATTCTTGTGGGAATTCGTGATTTCGGCATAATCGTGCCGTGGGAAGCTCGCGTGGAGCGAGAGAAATGCCGGGGGAGTGTCGTATCGCGTGTTCTTCGCGAGGTAGGGTGACTCCTCCCGTTTTCGGGGCGAGAATCACGTGGGATGCTGGGTTTGATCAGTTTAATGCTTTCTACACAATAGATATCATGCCTAGGAACCAATTAAAGCATGAAAAACACTAATTAAGGGTGGTTTGCATGGTGTGGATTGGTAATCCATGGAGGGGATCCCGGATTAGGGTTTCCGTCTACTAAGGCGAACGGATTCCCCTGTCGCGATTAGGTAGCGACGGCCGACCCGTCGCGTTTAGGTTGTGAACATGACTTGTTTGTATGTCGCGTTAATGTGTTGAAGGCGACGCAAGACCCTGTCGCGACTTCAGCCGAAAGGTCTATGCATGCATGGCTCATGCGATTGGTTTATCCGAATATCGTTATGTGATGTGTTTACCGATAATGAGCGGTGCATTGGCACTTGTGGCACTCTGAGAGTGCATGGTTCTTGAAGCTAGCACTTCGGTTGTGTAGCTAGCTGGTTCTTTGCATAGTTTGTGGTGTTCACGCAAGCAGTGTTGTGTTTCATTGTTGTGGACAGTTGTTACTTGAGGTTTACGTGACGTTTCACGTGGTTTGTGTGTGACGTGCAGTGGTTCTGTGTGCGTGGCAAGTAGTACGACGCCTACCGTGGTTACCTCTCTAGTTGGGTGCCCCAGGTTCTCTGTGAGCCAGGCTGTTAGCTCGGGGCTTTGTCCCGGTACTTGTGTTGTACCGTCGAGGTCTGTGTCGTCTGTCCTGGACACCCTCACTCCTTTGTTTGATTTGTACGTCCGGCTGAGGGAAGACGATAGTGGGATAGTGACTTTTGTG
This sequence comes from Colocasia esculenta, assembly GCA_014218235.1. Lineage (NCBI taxonomy): Eukaryota > Viridiplantae > Streptophyta > Magnoliopsida > Alismatales > Araceae > Colocasia > Colocasia esculenta. The sequence goes on from CM024757.1 coordinate 73,979,438, forward strand.
TTTGTTTCTAGTCACTTGTGGCGCGCTCTTAGTTGGGGGTACGGACACCAGTAGTCGACACTGGTCCCCGACTAGTCCTTTTCTAGTGCCTCACTCTAGGGTGCTCCGGCCAGAGACCATAGAGGTGCCAGGCATGGCTTGCGGTTGTGTGTCCGCAGGAGTGGTGCTTAGTTGTCTCCACAGTTGTTTGACTTTTTCACATGGAGCGAAGCTGGACCTTTCGTCCTGGCTGCGAGACAGAGAGACAGACCTGTGTTAGTTTGTCCGAGTCAGTCACTGGTGTCGCGAACCAATTCACGTGGCTCGTGTGTGGGGTCTCTACTCTAGTAGCTCGTACACTTGTTCCTGTTTGGGTTTGCCATTTATTTATTACAGTTGCTTGCGTAGTCGGCAAACGGCGGATACATTTATAGCTTTAATATCCTGCTTAGTTGTTCTATAATTGATAGCTCACTTTACTGCTTTCGTACCTGTGTTTTGGTTTGCTCGGTGTTGGGGGAGTTCCCTACCCCCCTCCCCCCACAGTTGAGGGCGAAGAGGACGTTTCGTTACCGTCGTCCAGTTCGGAGCCGCGTCGCAGCGGTGTGGGCCAGCGCCTCCAGCAGTGTAGTTTCTTTTCTCAGTTGTACTAGTTTACCTCGGGGTATGCCCCAGGCTCCTGTACTTTCTTGTACTTTTGTTGAAATTTGGCTATGTAAATTTTGTACATTATATATGAGTTGGTGAATCATATATGTGATCAGTGTGTTCTTTTGTGTTTTCACGGACGTGTGTTTGATATCCTTGCGAGGCTTCGGCCCGTTCGCGGGAGGCAGACTCAGATCAAGTTCGTTAGTGGTTTAACGGGCTTGAGCGAGGCGTTCCGTCACTGTTGGTATCAGAGCGAGGTCCGTGTAAATAAAGGAACTGGGAAATTATATAGCCATATTTCTATATTTGTACACTGCTGGTAGCTGATTCTGGTTTCTTAATGACCGGTTTTTATTCGTAATTGATATGTTATTTGTGCAGAAGTTGAGATGGATGATAGAAGGGATTGGGGTGGTGGAGGAGAGGACCTGAAGAGTCCACTCAGCGTATGATTGAGAGGATTTGGGAAAGCCTCACTGATATTCGAATGAGATGGATCAGCAGGCACCGGTACCTCCAGCAGCAATACCACCAGATGCTGAATACCCGTGGCCCCTGTTGCACCACCGCCAAGGGTGAGGTACCCTATGTGGCACCTGTACCACCACCAGTAATGGCAGTAGAAGAGCCAGTGATGCAAGTTGAAAAGTTTTTGAGGTTGCAGCCGCCCACTTAACAGGAGGGCCGAATCCAGATACAACAGAGCACTGGATTCATGAGGTTGAAAGGGTCTTTACGACCATGAGGTGTCCAGCAACGGATAAAGTTGTGCTAGCCACATACCAGTTGAGAGGCTTTGCACAGCAGTGGTGGCGTCTGAAGATGCAGACCACCTTTGCAAGCAGGTCAGAGGAGGTTATTACCTGGCTGAATTTCTCGAGGCATTTAATGACACATTCTTTCCACTTCAAGTGCAGCAGGCGAAAAGAGAGCAATTCCGGACACTTCAGCAAGGTAATACCTCAGTTTTAGAATATCAGATGCGATTTATGGCACTTAGCCGATATGCACCTTATGTAGTATCGGATAATGCTATGATGGTTGAATATTTTATTCGGGGTTTGAGAGAAGAGTTGCAGAATGCGGTAATACCGTTAATGTGTAGATCAGTTGAGGAAGCAGCCCAGAGAGCAGCTACTCTTGAGAGGTCTATTCGGGCCCGTCAGGCAAGTGGGTCAGGTTCGGGTAGTTTTCGGCTACCTCAGCAGGCAGCAGGAGTTAGTAGGGAAAGGCTCCAGCAGGACCTTCTTCTTCAGTTTTTGGTAAGTGGGTTCAGAATTAAAGCAAGTATTCAAGGGCAAAGGAAGAGGAGAGGGGGTCGTCATTAGTTTCAGCAGGGGCGTGGTTACACGCTAGAGGTAGAAGAATCGTAGCAGAGTACTGCTAGGCAGCCCACTATTCCACCAGGTTACAGATGTTATAATTGCAATCAGCCAGAGCATTTGATCCCAATTGCCTTATCCAAGAGAATATGGGTATGGTAGAGGTGTTCAGCAGTAGCAGCCCAAATAGCCTTTAGCAGGTCGTGGTGGAGGTGTACCGCAGCACGAGGTAGAGGCCGGGTTATGGCTATCACCCGTGCCCAGGCGGAGGCATCGAATATGATAGAAGGTATTATACCCATTTGTGATTATTCAGCAAGAGTTTTATTTGATTCGGGTGCCTCTCATTCTTTTATTTCCGAAGAATTCCTGAATTGTATGACTCATCCTTTGGAAGAAAAGTCTTGTGAGTTGGTAGTGGAGGTTCCTTCTTGAGTTTATGCTCACTTCGAGCTACATAGATGAAGCTCCTGTTGTGATTGGAGGGAACCAGATGCGGTCGGTTATATGCCTTGCAATTGATAGATTATGACATTATTTTGGGAATGGATTGGCTTGAGACCTATGGAGCAATGTTAGATTGCAGAAAGAAAAGGATCAGTTTTGTCATCCTAATGGTGCGGTGTTTGAATATCAAGGTATGCCTTTTTGTACTCCTAAGTTTATAATTTCTGCAATAGAGCTAGAAAGTTGATAAATGCAAGATGTGTGGCTTATTTAGCTTCAGTGAGTCTGATAGAGGCTAGTCAGTCAGTGGAGGCAGTTCCCGTGGTTAGGGAATTTGCCGATGTTTTTCCAGAAGATTTGCTTGGTTTAGCTCCACACAGAGAGGTGGACTTTACTATTGAGTTGCTACCAGGTACCATGCCAATCTCTAAAGCACCATCGGATGGCACCAGCAGAGCTTAAAGAGTTGAAAAAGCAATTAGAGGAGTTATTACAAAAAGGGTTTATTAGACCGAGTCATTCCCCGTGGGGAGCACCAGTGTTGTTTGTGAAAAGAAAGATGGCAGTTTTCGCATGTGCATAGATTACAGGAAGTTGAATGATGTGACCATTAAGATAAGTACCCATTACCGAGAATAGATGATCTGTTTGATCAGTTGCAGTCAGCAAAGGTATTTTCTAAAATTGATTTGAGATCTGGGTACCATCAGTTAAGGATTAAGGAGGAAGATATAGATAAAACAACATTTAGAACCAGATATGGTCACTATGATTTTGTGGTTATGCCATTTGGCTAACCAATGCTCCTGCAGCTTTTATGGATCTGATGAATAGAATCTTTCATCCATATTTGGACCAATTTATTGTGGTCTTTATAGATGATATTTGATTTCTCAGCATCTGAAGAGAGCATGCAGCACATTTGAGATTTGCCTTGCATTATTAAGAGATAATCAGTTATTTGCCAAATTAGTAAGTGTGAATTTTGGTTAAAGAAATTCAGTTCTTGGGTCATGTCATATCAGCTAAGGGAGTGGCAGTTGACCCAAGTAAAGTGGAGGCAGTGATGAATAGGAGATGCCTAAGACAATTACTAAATTAGAAGCTTTTGGGGTTAGCAGGTATTATAGGCATTTATTCAATATTTTCTAGGATTGCGGCACCCATGACTAGACTAACTAGAAGAGTGTACCATTGTATGGTCTGGTGAATGTCAAAGAAGTTTCATGGAATTAAAGAAGAGGCTTACAATAGCACCTGTGTTGACATTACCACAGGTAATGGTGGTTTGTTGTATATACAGATGCATCTGGAAGGGGCTCAACGCAGTGTTAATGCAGCATAGCAAGGTAATAGCTTATGCGTCCAGACAATTGAAACCAGCAGAAGAGAATTACCCCACTCATGATTTAGAGCTAGCAGCAGTTGTGTTTGCCTTAAAGATATGGAGGCATTATCTTTATGGTGAAAGATTTGAAATTTTTACAGATCATAAAAGTTTAAAGTATATCTTTTCTCAGAAAGATTTGAATCTCCATCAGCGTAGATGGGTGGTGTACTTAAAAGATTATGATTTAGGTTGGCTTACCATCTGGGTAAGGCCAATGTAGTGGCTGATGCCCTAAGCAGAAAGCATATTTATGTCAAATGATGATTAAGGAATGGAAATTGAATGAGGAGATAGCAGAAAACTCCTTGTATGTGCCAGTAGTCAGCGACGGGCAATATTAGCTAGTAGTGCTGTGGAGCTTCACTGTATTGGCAAATTGTTGAGGCCCAAAAGCAGATGTGAATTTAGACGAAATTGTGAAAATGGAAGGAGTTGCTATTGATGATAACTGTGTGGTCAGGCTCAGAGGCAGGTTATTTATGCCAGTAGAAAGAGAAATAAAGCAGAGAGTATTAGAAGAGGCCCATAAATCCGGTACACTATTCACCCTGTAGTACTAAAATGTACCAGGATATAAAGAAGCATTTTGGTGGCCTCATATGAAAAAAATAGCAAATTTGTCGCAAGATGTGCTATCTGTCAACAGATTAAGCTGAGCATCAGAAGCCTGGAGGTCTATTGCAACCGTTGCCCATTCCGCAATGGAAATGGGATGATATTGCTATGGACTTTGTAGCAAGTTTGCCAAGGTCAGCAACATGACATAATGGAATATGGGTATTTGTTGATAGGCTAACCAAGGTATGCAGGGTGGTGGCAGTAAGTATGTCCTAGTCAGTGGACAGATTAGCAAGAGTTTATGTTGATAGAATTGTTCCACTGCATGGTATTCCGAAGACTATTGTATCTGATAGGGATCCAAGGTTTACTTCTGGTTATTGGAGGAGCTTGCAGAGAGTAATTGGCACTGAATTGAAATATAGCTCCACTTATCATCCCCAGACGGATGGTCAGACAGAGAGGACTATTCAGACAATTGAAGACATGTTGCGAGCTTGTTGTTTAGTTTGGGGAGGTACTGGGAGCATCATTTAGGTATGGTTGATTTGCCTATAACAATAGTTATCATACCAGTCTTGGGATGGCACCATATGAAGCTCTATATGGAAGCCCATGTAGAACCCCATTGAACTAGCATGAAGTGGGGAAAGGTAGATGGTGGGTCTTGAATTAATTCAGTAAACCACAGAAATAGTGAAGCTCATTAAAGAAAAGTTGCAGGCAGCTCAAGCAGGTAGAAGAGTTATGCCGATAATCGAAGAAGACCACTTCAGTTTGAAGTGGGAGACTTTGTTTTTCTAAGAGTTTCCCCTAATAAGTAGGTTATGAGGTTTGGCAAGAACGAAAGTTGAGCCTGAGATATGTGGGACCCTTTCAGTGTTAGAAAGAATTGGGGAAATAGCTTATAGACTTGATTTGCCAGCTGATTTTGCAGATGTTCATGATATTTTCCATGTTCTATGTTAAGAAAGTGCATTGAAGATCCAGCGTAGATATCTTACCAAGGTGGTGACTTGTGACTGGATATGACTATGCCAGAGTATCCAGTGCAATTACTGGCGTAAGACAAAAAAGCTGAGAAATAAAGAAATTGAATTAGTTAAAGTAGATGGCAGAATAGGTTGGGTGGTGAGGATACCTGGGAAGTAGCCGAGGAAATGGCTAAAGGGATCCTTACTTATTTAAGTAAGGTTCTGTATTTCTTTTTAGATGATAGTACTTGTAAATATGTGTGATGAAACTTCTTGTATTTAAATTATGAATTTTGAGGTCGAAATTTCTTTTTAGATGATAGTAATGTACGTCGCGTGTTTTTCGGATCCTCGGTGATCCTGTGTTTAGTGGTTATGATGCTATCGTTAGGCCAATGTGGTTTGTGTGTGGTACGTGTGCATGTTTCAAGGGCTTTTGGGCCGATAGTCTGGGCCTGTAGCACCCCAGTGTCCTCAGCCTATCATCGCGACAGGGAGGAGTGTCGCGTTCTGAATGCGACAGAGTGGCCATCGCGTTCTGGTGACCGCCTTGGGGCGTTGATCGTCTGCATGTGCGCCACGTGTAGCGCGCAGAGCGGCAGGCAGGAAGGCGATGCTTAGGTCCATTGCGATCAGGTCGCGACGCGACGATATGTCGCGTTCCCAACCGCTGGGTGCTTTTTAAGAATCTCCAGCCGGACAGAACTGCAGTGAGTTCTGCTCGCCAGGGAAGGGGAGCTCGACGATTCTTGCGGGAATTCCTGATTTCGACGTAATCGTGCCGTGGGAAGCTCGCGTGCAGCGAGAGAAATGCCGGGGGAGTGTCGTATCGCGTGTTTTTTGCAAGGTAGGGTGACTCCTCCCGTTTCTGGGGCGAGAATCTCGTGGGATGCAGGGTTTGATCAGTTTAATGCTTTCTACACAATAGATATCATGCCTAGGAACCCATTAAAGCATGAAAACCACTAATTAAGGGTGTTTGCATGGTGTGATTGGTAATCCATGGAGGGGATCCCGGATTAGGGTTTCCATCTACTAAGGCGACGGATTCCCCTGTCGCGATCAGGTAGTGACGGGCCGACCCGTCGCATTTAGGTTGTGAACGCAACTTGTTTGTATGTCGCGTTAATGTGTTGAAGGCGACCTATCGGGCTGTCGCTATCTGAAGCGACGTAAGACCCTATCGCGACTTCAGCCGAAAGGTCTATGCATGCATGGCTCATGCGATTGGCTTATCCGAATATCGTTATGTGTGTGTTTACCGATAATGAGCAGTGCATTGGCACTTGTGGCACTCTGAGAGTGCAGGTTCTTGAAGCTAGCACTTCTGTTGTGTAGCTAGCTGGTTCTTTGAGTAGTTTCATGGTTTCACGCAAGCAGTGTTGTGTTCACGTGTTTTGGACAGTTGTTACTTGAGGTTTACATGACGTTTCACGTGGTTTGTGTGTGACGTGCACGTGGTTCTATATGCGTGGAAAGTAGTACTGTGGACGGTTAGTTTCTGCGCCGTCACCGGATCTCTCGGGTGCTCGCGGACGCCGCCGGACTCTCGTTGGCGATGAGGGGGTCGCCGGTTGACCACTTTGACCCTCCGGTTGACTGATTGACTAGAAAGAGAAGAGGAAAACAAGCGAAATGAAGGGGAGTTGGTGATCGCCAGGGCCTTACCTGTGCTCAAGGAGTGATATGGTCGCATTGAAGTTGTCGCCTCGCGCAGCGGATGGAGACGGGACCTCGTCTTCTCCTCCTTCGCCGGCCAAAGGAGAAGAGCTCCGTAGTCTTCTGGGGGTTGTTCCTACCACAAACAAAACTCTATAAGGCTAATGAAGAGTAGTAAAAGTACAAAAACGTGGGAAAATACCCAAAAGGAGAGTCCCGTACCCGTTGCGGACTTGAGAAGAGGGGTGCCAAATGCTATGACCACCCTTCTTCCCTCCATTTTTGGTTGGGAACCCCTTTCTAGTGTGTAGCGAGAGGACCTACGTGCCTAGAGTGAGTGGGAGAGTGTGTGTGATATGCAAAAGACTAAAGAGTAGTAAGAGAGAGAGAGGGAAGGAGGTGTAGATCCTCGTTTGTAAGTGTTCAGCTCCTTGTAGGGCTCCTCCAGCTCCAAAGCAGCCCTCTTGGACATCCCAAGTGTGGAGAGAATGAGAGATGAGTGGTGAAGGTTGGGTGCACTTTCTCTCTCTTCTCTCAAGCTCAGCATATGGACGTCCAGCCTCTCCTCCCTTGCTTAGAGGACCCTAGGACTATTATATAGACAGTGGGTCGGAGTTCAGAGGCCTTGGATGCTCAAGTGTGAAGAAACACCACTTGTACACTTGGCAATCCTTGGATAAATGCTCCAACCAATTGGAATTCTAGCGACCCAAACAAAAGAGTCAGGCTAGAAACAGATGACGAATCGTGTGAGAGACAAATATGGGTAAGAAAAGGGTGATCTACCCGTGTAACTACAACTGCGACCCAATGGCAGGGTCACTGCATGGCCGTGTTGGACTTTGACTAGTTTCTGGTGTGTCTGAGTCAAAGGAGTTGTAATATGACGGTTGAATCAGGAGGGTCTCATAACCGGAGCTCGTGGGCTCGCTGGCCTAATCAGGACGTCGGTCCTGAATTTAGGAGTCATGAAGACAAGGAGTTGGTTGATCTCTCAAAGGATTATCAAAAGATTCTAACTGGAATCACATGCTTGGAATGACTGAAGTCCGGAATTAAGCTCGCGACTGGCGAAGGCTCAAATGAACTCAATACGGATTGCTTGACTATTTGTGAAAGACACGCGGGACAAGTGGAGAAGGTGGGACAACAAAGACCCGATATCAACTTGGATATTCATGAAGGACGGACCCGGCAGGCTACCTGAGCTGGGGGAGCCATGGAGCAATCATATAATCGAGGAAATTCACCATTTTTTTTTTGAGTGTTAGTAAGAGAATGTTAGCATTGAAGATGCATGCTAGTGTGGTTGCCTATCTAAATGCAAGTTAGCACCAGAGAAAATTCTAAAAGCCATACGAATAACTGAGAGATCACAAACCCATCATGGTTTTTGATGAAGGGAACTCAGGTTTCACGGTCGCCAAGTTATTCGCCTCTGGTGGGTCCTATGTTAGACATACCTATAACGCTCAAGGTCGCATGAGCGTTCCGAAATTGAAGTGCAGCTTGTGCTTAAGATATCTGCAAAACAACTTGAAGCACAAGATAAAAGGATGATGATGGCCATATAAAGGATAAACATTGAAAGATTTCCGGCGGTAAACGTCCACATCGATGGCCGCCAGGAATAGGTTAACGTCCACTGATGTTGCCACTAACTTACTACTGACGTCCACCGATCTGGACACCTACCTGACAGCGGATCATGCCGAAAAATAGGTGATGGGAGTCCATAAGGACTCTACCATCTCCTACCTCCGTCTCTCCCTGCTCCTGCTGCAAACCAGAGAACTGAGAGACGGAAAAACCAGCGAAATGGCCTCTTCTTCGACCGGACGATCCACAGGCGCAAACCCTGGAGTTCTGAGTGAAATTCCGGGACACCTGAGCACGCGACTGACCGACGGAGACGTAAGCAATGATTATTTCTGCTTCTTCCTGGGCTGAAAATGCCCCGAACATGTTCTTACAAAACTCCCACCCCTAAGCAGGAAATCCCAGCATTCCCAAGCCAAGGCCAGGTACGGGCCTTTTCCTGGCTTGTGAATCTAGTAAACGCTATTACACTGGACATGCGGGGCTTCATTGGCATGTGGAACCTGAGCTTCATGGTGGTTCTGTTCAAAAACTGAAATATGTGGTGGGGGTTCGATGCTTTTGGGGCGCTGATAGAGAGATGGCACCTACACACACATACCTTTGTGTTCCAGGCGTTCGAAGTGAGCGTCTTGCTGGAGGAGGTTGAGCTGTTCCTGGGATGGCGGCGGTGCCTAGAGTACGATGCTGCGAATCCTCTCCTCCTGTGGAAGAGATCCTCGCGAACATTGTACGAGACAAGAAGGAGTTTTGCGGATGAAAACAAGAATGGGATTTTCCTGGACCGGCTAGCCTGGTGGCTGATTCAGCATGCCAAGGAGATTGGCAAAGAGAGGGCGACGCGAGGACTGACACTTTGCCTGGCCGGGGTTTTCTTGTTCCCCACGAGCGGCGATTTCATCCTCTACGAGCACGTTGGAGTACTTTTCTCTGCTGTGGCGTGGGCAGTCACTTTCCCCTGCAGTGCTGGCTCACCTATATAGTTCGCTCACCACCACATGAGCCTAGGCGGACGCACCTGCGGGAGTTTGTTTCTGCTCCATGTATGGATGGAAGCTCATTTAAGTTTGATTTTGCTGACAGGCAACCTTCCCCCTCCAGAATCTTCCTTTGGAGTTCGGTTCACTATAGCAGTCATGGTTTGAGCCGGAAGATGAGATCAGTGTGTGACAGCACACTTGAAGAGCAGAGATGCCTGGAGGGATCATTTGGCATATTTGGAATGGATGAATTCATCATGAGGCCACTGTTCATGAGAACCATTGAGTTTAGAGCTCGAACCAGGGAGGACAGAGATTTGTGGCTGATGGAGCTGATCGATGGTGGTGTACCAGCCACACCGGTGTCATTGTCAAGCTTGGGATTCCACGGGATTCCCACCTCATCCAACTGCACCGACAAGATAGTCACTGGAAGAAATGAGAAGCTGAGAAGAGGCCATGAAGACTTGGGCAAGGTACACGGTGAGCAAAAAAGTGGGCTTTGGCTGCAGGAAATCGGGAGGAGATTTGGAAATATGGGAGTTCAATGATGGCATTTGCCCCACCACTTGTGATTTCTTTATGGCCCGTAGGGCAAGAATGATGTAATTTCCCAATTTCCAATAAGTGTAACACAAATTAGATGAATAAGGTGGATTTCATTGTGTTGAATTGACTTGAATTTGTTTGACTTGTGGAATGTGTGGAATGAATGGCCTCAAAAGGTTCAAAGAGTGTGCTGTGAGGACTGGATGTGGGGTAGTTGGCGTCCACATCGATGGCCGCCAACTACAGGTAAACGTCTAGGGCCCGTCACCAATCACTGAGACAGAGGATCGACGTCCACAAGGTGGTCTTCGAAATTCAAACTAGACGTCTGGACATGGTCGTCTACCAAACATCGAGGTCTGACATTGAAGAGACATGGACGTCCATGCCATGGTCGTTAAGGGTACGTCCGCGGCCAGGGCTTGACGTCAGAAAAAGGTACACGCCTGACCTTGCCGTTAACCAGAAAACTGCCTTTTCTGAACCGACGCCTTCTCCCGGCGCCATTACGCCTTCCCAAACGCCGGGAGAGGAGAACCCGAACCCTTCACTTCCCACTTACCTTGCTCGAGCTTTTGATGAGGATGAGAGAGAAATGAGCATTCTCCGGGCCACCGTCAACAGGAGAGGAAGAGGAGGAATGGAGGCAACTATGGCGGAGGAAGAGGAAAGAAGTGGCGGTGGAGGACGACCGGAGGGGGAAGAGACCGCTGGAGATGACGAGGGAAGATGAGACGGAGGCGGAGGCACCTCGACGGCCCAAGGTAGGCTTCTAAAACCTCTGTGGATGTGTGTTTGTGTTTTGTGAAAAGGAGGGAAAACAGGGGAGGTGACGTCGGGTCAGACAGGAACTTGACATCCACATCGGTGGACGTCGGGTTCCTGTAAACGTCCAACACCTTGCCGTCTAAGTGAACTTGACGGCAATGGGTTGGACGCCGATACAGGAACTAAACGGCCATACCTGGACGCTGACTGAGTGGACGGCATACCCTTGCCACAAACTTCAGATTAACGGCAATCGATGCTGACTTCAAGTTTTCTGTGTTTTTTGCAGGGTAAAGGCCGGATGAGGAGCAGGTTACCTGGGACCTTTGCTGGACATGGTATCGGGCGTTGCCAGAGGCCCAACAGACTAGAGTGGCCCGGATGGGATTGGACATTGCTGTCGGTGCGTCCATTTCACATGGACATACCGTACCTTGAGGCGCTGAGGGAGCGATGGGAGGAGGATTGCAAGGCATTCATATGCCTTGGGGTCCATGATACCTACATTGGAGGATGTAGCGTATCTGACAGGACTACCGGTTCAGGTGAGCCGGTAGTGGGACAGGAGGGATTGAATACTACGATGACATCGTAGAGTTGCTGGGACCAGAGGTTGTTGCAGGGAGGAGGAGACCGATCCGGAGCATCCTGCTCGGATCGTTGTTGGAGGCGGTGGGCTTGAGAGGCAGGAGGAGAGGGCCTCTGGAGACTTTGGATGAGTTCTACACAAAGGTGAGGGGAGCCCTAGATCTCGGGGACCGGAGCGACGGCGCTCGGTCTGGATCTTCGTCACTTATCTATTCGGGCGGCTCCTGTTTGCGACACAGTCATCTCAGATGGCTGCAAGTTCGTGCTGCTCTGAAGGACCTGGCGCAGGTGGGAGGTATGCTTGGGGCGCCGCGATGCTGGGATACCTCTTCTCACTTCTTCCCAGCAGCTCGCGGCGCTCTCAGAGCACCGGTGCTTCACCCCCTTCCTTCAGGTACACAAATTTCTTTTAATGCTCATCATTGATTTGAATTTGATTAACTGCCTGACTGACCAATCTTTTGTTGCCTTGCAGATCTGGGGGTATACGCACTTCCGATGGGCGCGAGACACTTGCAGAGGGGCGCCAGACAATGGTGCCTTCATGGAGGTGGGAGGTGGCCCCGGATCCCCGGGTCACAGACAGGAGGGTAGGGGACGTGCGCGTCGCACTCGGCCACTACCCGCACGAGCAGGTATGAAACTCTCAACTAGCTCAAGCTCCTTCAATTGTTTGCTGCATTAATGAATGTGACTGACCAGTGTTTTCTTGTTCTTCTCAGGTAGTGTGACCCCCTATGCAGGGGAGGCGGACGCCTCGCACCCGGCGGTGGCGGCGGGCCGACCCCTTTTCGACCGCCACCTTCCTACTGTCCCTCGAGACATGTGAGGTGCTGTATCTGGAGTTGGTGGTGCGGACCCTTGGCTGGCACAGTCGGCCATCGAGGTGCCTTCCCTCGGGAGAGAGGACATTCGCGTCGGCGGTTCTTTGCTGAGGACCGCGACTGGGGGGGGCGATCAGGCAGCACCATCGCCTACTGGCGCGATGGCGGCGAGCAGGTAGTGCGCAGACGGCCCTCCTCGATAGCTCAGCATACATGGAAGACTACCGGCACGGTATGCCGGCGACTCCGGCTTGACCAACGTTGGTAAGTGAAACTTCTACCTTAAGCCTTGGTTGGTGGATTGCCTCATTTGATTCTACACTTGAAGTGTGAATGGCAGATGCCGGAGTCACAGGCCGTCCGCCTTTTGGAGGGGAGATTGGCCGAGCCAGGAGGTGGAGCTGACGAGGCTCCGCACCGAGGTCAGGCACTGGTAAGTACGCAAATTTGATTATAGATTGAATTGAATTGAATTGATAACCAATTTCGTGAATGCAGAAGGAGGAGCTAGCGAGGGCACAGGAGTCGCGATGCGGGGGCAAGCTCGTCTACCCAGCTGGCGAGAGGAGAACCTGGCATTTCGCCTGCAGGAGGCCTTGGATCGGGCGGAGTGAGGGTCCGGAGTTGGAGGCCGAGGTAAAAAGACTGCCACACCCTTTCTGCACAATTTGATTTGATTTGACTTGACCTTGACTTGCTCTTATGTGCAGCGGGAGGGAACGGAGTGACGACTCTCCAGGCGCAGATGGAGGCTCTGCGGTTGGAGATGGAGACAGAGGTAAGGCACCAAATTTCCTCCTTCCTGGCATGCGTACATAACTAACACCTTTGGATTTGACGTGCAGCGGCGGACCATGGCGGCTGCCATGGAGGCTGAGGGATGATGGGCTACCATGAGGGGTCGCCTGCTTGAGGCCAGGAGAGAGATAGAGAGAGGCTGAGGCAGCCCAGGCGCGGATTGCTGCTGATTACGAGATACTGAAGGACCGGGTGCTGAAGAAGCACCGGGAGCAGCAGCGGCAGGCCCAGCAGGCGACGCCCGGAGGACCGGATCAGCGTTCGCCTCCCTCGACGACATCGTGTCCCTGGGGGACCCTCCGTGGTACGAGGAGGCTGCAGTGGCCCGAGGCGTCGACGGCGTCGAGGCCTCCTCTCCCAGACCGCATCGGGAGAGGGAGGAGAAGAGGTGAGCAGCTCACATAGGCAGAGGCCTAGTGAGGGAGAGCGAGAGAGGAGTGAGGAGCGGGGCTCCAGTTGTACTTCCAGGGGTATGCCCCTGTTATGACATGTACATGGACTTGATCATCATAGTGGAATATTGTGGACTTTTGTCATTCTGTGCACTTGAATGGTTTGGTTCTGTTTCCTGCAATCCACAGCACTTAAAGAAACAGTTAGTGTAGATCTGTCTTTAGCCCCTTGCCTACGATGTACCTTTCTTGAGATTTGGTGAAGGGCTAATGTCTAATCAAAGATAGGAACGTAATAAAATATTGAAAGGGAATATGCACATGCATTTTTGTTTTGTTATTTTCTTGATTTTTTTGTTGTTTTTATTTTTGATAAGAAAATAAGGAGAATGTTTGTATATATACATGTTACTACTATTTTTTTGGATTTTTTTTGAATTTTCTAAGTTTTTTGGCTTTTGAAAATAGGGAGAAAATACGAGAGAAAATATGTACAACGTGAAATATACACATCAAAAGACTCTCTTTTTGTTGTTTTTGTATTTTTTGTATATTTTTTTTTTGGATTTTTGCACTCTGACACATTTCATCACATGTTGTAGTATAGGGTTTACACGATCTACTTAACCACAGAGGCCAGAGTAAGGAGGACTGCATGAATTCTTTGATGTTGGAAATTGCCCCTAGCCTTCTTGATGTTTTCCACCACGGGAGGTCTTATACAATCAAATTGCCCCTGGAGGGGAAATGGGAAGAACAATATAGAAAATCATGTAGGGTTTTGGTTCAAACTACTTTTTGTTTCTGAACCGACATCTCATATTAAACAGACTTGGTCAACCATTGTTTTCAGGGGATTTTTCATTTTATTTCTGATTTCTGGGGTGGAGGCACGTACTTTTTGCTACCTCCTTGAGTTGGTCAGCCTTTTTCCCGATACGTACTTTTTGCTACCCATTTTTGACCTTTGGCTTTTCTTTTCCCCCTTTTGAGGCTTGATTTGATATTTTGCCCCTTGCTTTTATTAGTTGCCCCTATTTTATGGTGACCTTGTCCTTTTAAATGAGAGTGGGTGGTCCCCTACTCGCAGTTTGTTCCGTTTCCCGACACGATCGAGTGGGAAAAGAATAGGGGAAACACATTGACCGTATGAGACCGCCCGAGTGTACTTGTGATTTTCTAGTTAGGGTAGTACTCCAACATCGTGTGGTGTGTGAATAAACCTTTCCTACTACTAATGACCGATTGGAAAAGTAGGAAAAGTAGACCCACACCTTAACAAGTGATGAATGACCGACTTGAGGGCTGACTGACTGACTAAGGGTAAAATTTCTTGAGGTAGACTGCATTCCAAGGGTGCGTTAGCTCAACTCCCTCGGCATCCACTAACCTATAAGCGTTCCCTAAGTATGCTTCTTTGACAACGAACGACCCTCCCAATTTTCTTGCATTTGCTCCTGGGACTTGGTGCCTTTATGATTTTGCGCTTTAGGACCAACTCACCACTTCGAATTTTCTCTCAAGAACTCTTTTGGCATAAAAACGTGCAATTCTCTGACGATAGACTTGTGCATGGTCAGCCTCTATCATTCGTCTTTCATCTAAGAGTTCAAGTTGTGCCAACAAGGCTTCCCGACGTTGATCAGATCAAGTTCGGAATCCATTGAACTCTAAGCTAAGGGACGAAGATCTCATATGGGAGTATCGCATCCGATCCGTATGTCAAGCATAGGGGGTTTGCCTCGTAGGAGTGCGGACGGAGGTGCGATAAGCCCAAAGAGCTTCAACCAAGCGATCTGGCCAGTCAGCATGTTATGAGATTTGCATGTTTTCTTTATGATTTTAATGAGAGTTTTTTAGTAGCTTCAGCTTGTCCATTACCTTGTGGATAATATGGTGATGATGATGCAGTTTAATGCCATATTTACCACACATGTCGCGAAGCTCCTGTAAAGTGAATTGCGGTCCGTTGTCTTGACGATGTCTCGAGGCACGCCAAATCTTGCAAGGATGTTGCGCTTGATGAATTTGACGACTGTTGAAGCTTTGACTTCTATGAATGCTTCTGCTTCAGCCCACTTCGTGAAATATTCCGTGGCGGTCAGAATGAAGGATTTCTTATGGATTTCTTTCCCGTTCTGTCCCGCAGAGGACCGAGCACGTCAAATGCCCACATGGCGAAAGGCCAAGGAGCGATGAGAGAGTGAAGAGAAAAAAGGAGCATGAATTTTGTCACCGTGCAATTGACATTTAGCACAGTGATGGACAAAATGGCGACAGTCTTCTTCTATGGTGGGCCAATGATAGTGTCTTAGCAACTTCTGGGAATTGCTCTACCATTAACATGTCCACCACATTCACTAGAGTGAGCGGCTTTCAACAACATGTTGAGACTCGAATTCATCAAGGCAACGGAGATAGACCCCGCTGAGAGACTTTTTGTAGAGAATGCCACCTATGATCTTGTAACGCTCCGAGACGCGACGAATTGCCCGTCTATCAGCAGAGGTGGCATAATCAGGAAGGATCCATCTTTGAGAAAGTTTTCGATGTCAAATACCAGGGATGGCCATCTTCAAGGTCAATTTCTGGCTCTTTGGAAAGCGCATGGACCTGAAGGGATGGAGAAGGACGCACGAGCTGAGAGAACTACGGATCGACATGGGAGGGACTCTTAACCTCTGGATAGAGACGGTTTCAAAAGACTTTTCTAAAGGAATGGGAATGGAAGACGCGAGGGAAGCGATGAATCTGCTAGGATATTTTTGGCCCTAGGAGTGTGAACTAAGGTGAGCTTCCTAAACTGTCGGACTACCTTTCCTACCAACTCTTGGTATGGTTTCAACTTGGGATCCCGGGTCTGTACTTACTGAGGAGTTGCCGGAGTATTAACTGTGAATATCCATTATCCTTAACACCTTGACTCCGAGCAATAAAGCCATTTTTAGCCCAACTAAGAGCGCCTCGTACTCAGCCACATTGTTCGTGGCTCAGAAGGTTAATTGGTAGGCGTTCGGAATGACTACCCCTTCCGGTGAGAGGAGGACTGCCCCTATCCCACACCCTTTAGAATTAAGCCCCGTCGAAGTAAAGCACCCACGAAGGTTCACCATCGATAATGGCTCCTAACTCTTCATCAGGAAAGCTTTCATCAATGGGAGAGTATAAAGGTAAGGGGTGTTGGGCCAAATGCTCGGCTATGGCATGCCCCTTGATTGACTTTTGGTTGACATAGGTGATATCAAATTGGTTAAGGAAGCTTTGCCACCTCATCAACCGCTCAGTCAGGACGGGCTTCTCAAGCAAGTACCGAATAGGGTCCATACGCGCCAGAAGTTTCACTTCATGAGCCAAAAATAGTGCTTTAACTTCTGGGCAACCCAACGACGGCCGCGCACGTTCTTTCCATGGCGTGTACTTCTTTTCAGCCTCATTGAACAACTTGGATAAATAGTACACTGCTCTCTCTCTCCTTCTTCTCGTCGTCGTATTGGGCCAAAACCGCTCCCGTAGAATCCTTAGTGGTTGACACATAGAGCAGTAAAGGCCGCCCGGACCGGAGGAGCAAGAACAGGGGGATTAAAAGATAGCTCTTCAATTCATCAAAGGCCTTCTGACATTTATCGTCCCAATCAAACTTCGCCTCTCCTCTAAGCATCTCGTAGAAGGGCTTACAGCGGATTGAATGCTGTGAGATAAATCTTGAATAAACTGGAGTCTACCATTAGCCCTCTGACTTCTCTGATATTCCTAGGAGGAGGCATGTCAATTATTGCTTTGGCCTTGTTAGGATCAATTTCAATTCCCCACTTGCTAACGATGAACCCAAGCAATTTTCCCAAAGAAACACCGAAACACACTTCTTGAGGTTCATCTTAAGATTGTGCTCTCTAGACCTTTGGAGAACTGCCCAGAGGACCTCAGCATGGCCATGTCGGGTCTTTGATTTTACTAAGACATCGTCCACATAGACCTCCATGTGCACATACATCATGTCATGAAAAATCGCCATCATAGCCCTTTGATAGGTTGCTCCCGCATTCTTTAATTCGAAGGGCATGACGACATAACAGTAAGTCCCCCAGGGCGTTGTAAACGAAGTTTTCTCCTGGTCTTCCTCCGCCAAGCGAATCTGGTTTGTACCCAGAGAACCATCCATAAATGACAAGAGCTCGAAGCCGGCAGTATTGTCCACTAGGACATCTATTGTGGGAGAGGGAAATTGTCCTTTGGCAAGCACGATTAAGGTCACGGAAATCTATACAGATCCTAACCTTATCGTCCTTCTTCATTACAGGGATGATTAGCTACCCACTGTGGATATAGCACAACCCTAATAAATTTGGCTTTGGCAACTTGTCAACCTTCTCTTTGATCTTGAGTGCAAGCTTAGGATGTAGCCTTCTCAACTTTTGCTTAACGGCCTTTGCGTCGGCTTTTAGGACCAAACGATGCTCGACCAAAGAGGTATCGAGTCCCGGCATGTCCTCATAAGACCAAGCAAATCCATCGGAAAATTCTTTGAGAATGGCTACCAGAGCTTCTTCTTCTTCAAACTCAAGTTGGCACTAATCAAAACTGTCTTCGGGATTCTTCAGTGCCAAGGTTGACTTCTTTAGTAGTCTCGTCTGTAGCCATGGTTGGCTCGTCGAACCTTTTTGTGCCATCCACATAAGAGCTCACTGGGTCCTCTTCTCCCGACCCAAGATCTCCCAACTCACCCTCCTCATCAAATCTAACAATAAACTCTAAACCGTCATCTACTGAGTCACCTTCCTCAAAGTCAGACTCGACGAGAGCAGGATCCTCAAGAAACTCTGGGACTTGACTTAACTTAGCACATCTCTCAGCCAAGGCCATGACAAAACGGGCAGGGACTTGCCTACCCTTCTCCTTGTGCACACATGGCTGAGAGGAACTAGACCCCCTAAACCTAGACCCGACTCTAAGCTAGAATCTAGACCACTATTTACAGGACCGCTATGTACAAAACTATGTACAGGGGAAGTGCCCCTAGAGAGGCAAGAGGAAGAGGAACTTTGGCCGGAATGCGTCGGCCCTTGGCCGAGCGAAAGAGGTTCCAGAGAGGAAGGGTGCTCAATGGAGACCTCGGATTTCCAATTTTCAAAATTGGCATTTTTTTTGGGAGTCAAGGCCAAGAACCATGAGTTTGCTGACTCAAGGTAGCCTCGACTGGCGAGATGAGGGATGGAGAGAGGACAGGAGGAGAAAGAAGGGATTAGAGGTGGATGGAGGAACTGAATTGCATGGCGAGCACACGGCAGTCGAGGGAGATGGAGATGATGGTGGTGAAGATGGGAATAGGGGAGATCAGACCCAAAGAGTGAGAGGAGGCCAAAATCGTCAGAAATGTCCTCTATTTGGGCATCCTCTTCCTCTTCTTCTTCTTCATCCTCACTCCCAGGCAAGGTATTTCTTCTATTATGGGCTCCCTGGTCCCCAGCTGGGTCGACCCTTTGACAAATGGTCCTTCAGAGTCCAAGCAAGGGTTTGATAGGGTATGAAGGGGTTTGGATGGACAGGGTCTGGGCGGAAGCCTAGACCGGCCTTGGGCAACAACCTCCTAATTGCCTAGACACTCAGGATCTCTCCTTTTTCATCCGTGCCTAACCCGCGGCCATGAACATAGCCGATATTGGCCATGACTTCCCAACCCTTTCCCGGGGGACATGGGACATGGGGTTCTACAGCAGGCTGGGGAGGTTGGCCGAGCTCACAGGGTGTGGGGAAGTCAAAAAGAGACATGACTAGCTTCTTCCCCTTATGCAGAATGAAAAGGTGCAACATCTGCTCCGAGGTAATGGCATTGAGGTCTCCAAATGGGATGCTCTTAATCTTGATTACCCGCCCATTGAAGGAAATTTGAAGCACTGATGGACGGTGGAAGGGACCTTTAGTTTGTTCTAGCCAAGAACGACCAAGGATGGCCTTGTAGGCCGGATCGACGTCAAGAACTAGGAACTCAGGACATAGTGACAGGTCCAATTCCTAACTTAAGAGCAATTTTACCTTTGGCAACCCTTTTGGAGTTGTCATAGGCAGCGATGGTGGAGCAGCTCTTCTCCAGATTCTCTTCTCCTAAACCCAACTGCTTAAGGGTCTTCATCGGACAGACATTGATAGATGCTCCGGTGTCGATAAGAGTGGAGTCCACTGAAACCCCATTGAGGTTGATGGTGAGACAAAGAGGGAGCGAACGACACTCGGGTGGTGAGATCCTTGTCCGAGAAGGAAATTGAGGGTCCTTGGGTGAGGAAAGGAGGCATTGGTGACCCCACTAGGAGGGAGGTCATCATTAACCATGATTTTTTGAAGAAACTAGAGGAGAGTGGATTGATGCGACGGCGACCTCCAAATCAATTCTAAAATGGACACCCTCGCGGGTGTCTTATCCAGATGATGGAGAATGTCATATTCGGTGCCGGCCGGGGGTGAAGGACCATTATCTTCCTCATCTTGGATGCCGCGGAGGTGGAGGAACAATCCGATTCCTGAGGGTGACATGAACGGCCTCCTGTGACTGAGGGTGGATGAGCTGGAGGGTCTGGTAGATGGCTCACAGGTAGGGGAGTGAGGATGGTGGGGTAGGCATCCTGTGGAGGTCGGATGAGCATTAAGGGTCTTTCCTCTAGGATGGCATCTACTGACGTGGAAGGCTCCTGAGACTCGGCAGTGGGACACGGGTACCATTCTTCGAAACCTTCTACCCCCCACTGCTGCTCTCTCCTCACAACCCAGGTCCTAGGTTTATCATGGTATGCACACTCTCATGGATTTTAGAGGAGGAGGGATGTTGGCTGGTGTTGGGGAGAGGGTTACTGAAAATGCCAAGGTCCTTTTTGGTGTACCTAGACTTTGCTATGGCCACCTTGACGTCATCCCAGTTGATTCTACCTTGTCATTCATATCATAGACCCAGTCACGAAAGGTAAAGCAGTTGTTGATGAAGTGACCATGAGTCCTATGGTATGGACAGTACTTGGAGGTGTCCACCCTTGAATTGGTGTTCTCCCTTTGTGGGGGGAGTTGAATTTCATCACAAGACATGAGGGCGAAGAATACGTCTCGAGAGTCTCAGGGAAGAGGAGGGTAATGTGACCTTTGGGCAAGGTCGGGTGTAGCCAGCAGGAGGAGGAACGACAGAGTAGACTTGGAGGGAGAATGGGAATGTGGGGAGGGTTGGAAGAAGTGGATGAGGATTGAGATTTGTTCGGAGGCCTCAACGGCTGACTGAAAGCGTTGACAGACTCATTGACGGTCACCCCCTCGGTGGTAGGTGCCGCGGGAGCCTTACGTCCTTTAGGCTTCCCTTCGAAAAAGTGGGGCAGAGAGGATCCTTGATTTGGGTCTGGACCACCCTAGCTAGGTTGTATAGATGCGCAAATGAGGGGAACTCACTCAACATCAAGATGGAACGGAGAGCGGGGGTGGTGTTGGTAACCAACATAGTTATGGCCTGGGACTCTGGATAGGAATATCTGCTCTAGATGCCATGGATCTCCGCCGATTGGCGTAAGTGACGAAGTCTTCGTCCGGCTTCATCTTCTCTGCCACCAAGTCAGGAAGTGTAGGGACTTGGGTGGCCATGTATGAGAAGTGAGAGATGAACCGCTCGGAGACTATGTCGAAATTAACCAGGTCCGACGCGGGTAAAGAGGTGAACCACCTCAAAGCTTCCCCTTCTAATGATTGTTGAAGAGGTGAACTAAAAGAACCCGGTCGTACAGCCATCGGTGGGAATCCATGGTGAATCCGGCTAGATGGTACTGGGGGTCAGAGGTCCCGTTTACTTGCGGTACTTCGGGCCTTGAAACCCGGAGGGAAGTAAGCATTAGGAAGCTTGCAGTAATTCTGGAGGGAATGAGGTTTTGAAAGGGAAGTGATTCAGCAAGAAGCTTCCTCACGAGTCCTCCACCTCCGAACGGGGAACGGATTCGGATTGAACGGGGTGTGATTTGAACATGGCGACTGGGCAGGAGGAGGAGTGAGAATAGGAGTAGGGAACGGAGTGGGGGTAGGTGAAGGAGTGAAGGTAGAGACGGGCACCTGGGGTGAGGTGACTGGCCTAGGAGTGGGCCTAGATGTAGAGGCGTAAAAGGAGGACGGGGATGGAGTGGAAGGAGACGCCGCTGCCCGGATGGTATGCTTGGAAAGCATTGAAATAATTTCATCGGGCGAATAGCGAGACATGAGTTTAGAAAACTCAGGTCCTCTTGAGCATTTTGGGCATGAGTGGGGTTGACCTCAAGCTGACTTCCTCATTGTCAGCCTGGGAATGATTGGACTGATTCCTCGGGCTGAATGTTAGTGTTTATCATATCGACAATTTCATTGACATTATCATCATACTCAAATGTCGGTTCATTAGCCATATTAACAGGATCCAACCAAGTGTCCATTAGCCCACCACCTACTTTTTTGAAATGGTTTAAGTTGAAGTGATTACACTGTTTTTCAGTAGAGTATGGATTTCTACCAAACAAATTATCAAACAACGTCCCCAAACTTTTAAAGATCAAAGTTGTGTATTTAACTTGACTTGATTAAAAGGCGTTCTCTCAAGTCTCACTTGAATCCCAGTGAGTAGGTGAGCTAGACAGGGAGGGTAAAGGTCCTCCTGCCCCGTACGTGAGGGAATCCACGGAATTTAGGGACTTACAGAGTTTTCCTTGGAGCCACCCGATTTACCCGAGAGGGAATCCCTGAGTAAAAGGTTGTAAACCAAGAAGGTGATCCTAAAATGTGAGGGAGGCTAGAAGAGGTGAGAAAAGTGACCCCCCAGTGACTGCGGACCTGTTAGTAACAAACAGTAAGCAAACAGAAACAAAATCAAAACAAAACAATCAAAAACAGGGAAAAGCATGCCTCTGTGAAACTAAACGTCAAGCATGTGGACGCACAATTCATCAGCAAAGAATAAACGGCATGATCGACAGACGCTGACAGAAAATAGACGACAAGGGAGATTGACGCTAAAGCCAATAAACGGCAGGAACGCTGGACGTTACCTGGATAGGCGGCAAGATCTCCTGCCGTCTACCTAGCCGCAGTAAGACCATAGTGGTAGAAGCTGTGCCCACCGTGATTGCCAGAAAAGAGCTGTGGACGGTTCGTTTCCGCGCCCCGTCACCGGATCTCTCGGGTGCTCGCGGACGCCGCCGGACTCTCGTTGGCAATGAAGGGGGTCGCCGGTTGACCACGTTGACCCTCTAGTTGACTGAGTTGACTAGAAGGAGAACGAGGAAAACAGCAAAATGAAGGGGAGTTGGTGATCGCCAGGGCCTTACCTGTGCCCAAGGAGTGATATGGTCGCGTTGAAGTGGTCGACTCGCGCAGCGAATGGAGACGGGACCTCGTCTTCTCCTCCTTCGGCCGGCCAAAAGAGAAGAGCTCCGTAGTCTTCTGCGTGTTGTTCCTGCCACAAAAAAACTCTATAAGGCTAATGAAGAGTAGTAAAAGTACAAAGACGTGGGAAAATAACCCAAAAGAGAGTCCCGTACCCGTTGCGGACTTGAGAAGAGGGGTGGCCAAATGCTATGACCACCCTTCTTCCCTCCGTTTTTGGTTGGGAACCCCTTTCTAGGTGTGTAGGGAGAGGACCTAAGTGCCTAGAGTGAGTGGGAGAGTGTGTGTGATATGCAAAAGAACTAAAGAGTAAGTAAGAGAAGAGAGAGGGAAGGAGGTGTAGATCCTCGTTTGCAAGTGTATCAGCTCCTTGTAGGGCTCCTCCAGCTCCAAAGCAGCCCTCCTGGACGTCCCAAGTGTGGAGAGAATGAAGAGGATGAGTGGTGGAAGGTTGGGTGCACTTTCTCTCTCTCTCTCTCAAAGCATCAGCATATGGACGTCCAGCCTCTCCTCCCTTGCTTAGAGGACCCTAGGGACTGTTATATAGATAGTGGGGTCGGAGTTCAGAGGCCTTAGATGCTCAAGTGTGAAGAAACACACCTGTACACTTGGCAATCCTTGGACAAATGCTCCAACCAATGGGGAGAGGCCACATGGGATTTTTAACTGGGTTAGGGAGTGCCAAGGTGGCCCATATGCCCGTTGGGAACGGTCCCATGCGGTGTATGGGCGAGAGAAAGGCGCTAGTGGGCTATATTCTCGGGGCTGTTGCGCAGACCAGGTAAATGAGGTTGACGTCCAGAGATCAGGCCACCAACCGCATGCAGACGTCCAGGGATGTGGACGTCTGTCTGGGTCAGCGTCAAGGGGGTTTGCCGCCACCAGTAGTCTGCGGCCATCGATGCTGCCGTCTACATGGCATCCGAGGCTGGTCAACAAATGGTCAAACTAGGCTTAATGGGCCAAAAGAGCCTTGCAGGAGATGAGCCAAATCTTGCGTCTACAAGTACGACGCCCACCGTGGTTACCTCTCTATAGTTGGGTGCCCCAGGTTCTTTGTGAGCCAGGTTGTTAGCTCGGGGCTTTGTCCCGGTACTTGTGCTGTACCGTCGAGGTCTGTGTCATCTGTCCTGGACACCCTCACTCCTTTGTTTGAGTTGTACGTCCGACTGAGGGAAAGACGACAGTGGGACAGTGACTTTTCTGTTTGTTTCTAGTCACTTGTGGCGCGCTCTTAGTTGGGTACGACACTAGTAGTCGACACTGGTCCCCGACTAGTCCTTTTCCAGTGCCTCACTCTAGGGTGCTCCGACCAGAGACCCTAGAGGTTCCAGGCATGGACCTGCGGTTGTGTGTCCGCAGGAGTGGTGCTTAGTTGGTCTCCACATTTGTTTGACTTTTTCACGTGGAGCGGCAGCTGGACCTTTCGTCCGTGGCTGCGAGAGTGAGAGGCAGACCTATGATAGTTTGTCCGAGTCAGTCACTGGTGTCACGAACCAGTTCACATGGCTCGTGTGTGGCGGTCTCTACTGTAGCTTGTACACCTGTTTGGGTTTGCCATTTATTTGTTACAGTTGATTTATGTAGTCGGAAAACGGTGTGTACATTTACAGCTTTAATATCATGCTTAGTTGTTCTATAAATTGCTAGTGCAATTTACTACTTCCGTACCTGTGTTTTGGTTTGCTCGGTGTTGGGGGAGTTCCCTACTGAGCCAGTGACTAGACAGGCTCACCCCTACCCCCACAGGTGAGGGCGAGGAGGACGTTTCGTTACCGTCGTCCAGTTCGGAGCCGTGTCGCAGCGGTGTTGGGCCAGCGCCTCCAGCAGTGTAGTTTCTTTTCTCAGTTGTACTAGTTTACCTCAGGGTATGCCCTAGGCTCCTGTACTTTCTTATACTTTTATTGAAATTTGGCTATGTAAATGATGTACATTATATATGAGTTGGTGAATCATATATGTGATCAGGTGTGTTCCTTTGTGTTTTCACGGATGTGTGTATGATATCCCTTGCGAGGCTTCGGCCCGTTCGTGTGAGGCAGACTCAGATCAAGTTCATTAGTGGTTTAACAGGATTGAACGAGGTGTTCCATCACACTTCCTCTTGGGAATATGCTTGTGCTACCAGTCTGACTTTGTTCCTTGTGATCACTCCTGATTCATCCATTTTGTTTCTAAAGACCTATCTAGTCCCAATAACTGGATGGTCAGAAGGTCTAGGGACAACAGTCTAGACTTGACTGCATTGGAACTGGTTAAGTTCTTCTTGCATAGCTAGGATCCAAGACTCATCGGCCAATGCATCATTGATTGTCCTAGACTCTATTTGAGAAACAAATGCAGTAAAGTCAGAGGGAATGGTCATATCTCTTGTTCTTACCTTGTCTTGAGGATCACCTATAATATCTTCTTTTTGATGATCTTTGTGATACCTCAATCTTCTAGGTAGCCCTTCTTGTGTTTCTTCTGGTTGTTGCAATTCATCTAGTGGTGGATCATCTTTGGCTTCTTCTTTTTCTTCAAGAGAAGCTTGTTCTAGATCCTTGTACAATTCTTCAACATCTTCCTCTTCATCTATTTTCTTAATAGAGGGGTTAGTCTCATCAAATAAAATATGAATAGTTTGTTCTATAGTTAAAGTTCTTCTATTGAACACTTTATATCCTCTAGGTTTTGAGATGTATCCTAACAGAAACCCTTCATCGCTTTTAGCATCTAATTTACGAAGATTATTTTTGCTATTATTTAAAATGAAACACTTACAACCAAAGGGTCGAAGATGACTGATGTTTGGCTTCTTCTCCTTGTAGAGTTCATAAGGTGTCTTCTTCAAAGTAGGTCTGATCATACACCTGTTGATAATGTAGCAAGCTGTGTTGACTGCTTATGCCTAGAAGTACTTTGGTAGATTATATTCTATAAGCATTGTCCTGGCCATGTCCAGCAGTGTTCTGTTCTTTCTTTCTGCCACTCCATTCTGTTGAGGTGTTCTTGGTGCAGAGAAATTGTGTTCTATGCCATTTTCTTTACAGAATCTGACAAATTCTTCATTCTTGAATTCTCCACCATGATCAGATCGAATACTAACTATTTGAAATTTCTGGTTCTTCTATACTAATTTACTAAACTTCAGAAAAGCTGAGAATGTTTCTGATTTGGCTTCAAAAAATGATACCTAAGTGTACTTTGAGTAATCATCTACGATTACATAGCCATAAACATTTCCTCCAAGACTAACTGTCCATGTGAATGAGTTCCAAAGGTTTGGAAGTTGTTACCACTGTTTTGGACTGAAATGAAGTCTTGGTCTATTTTCCTTTTGCACATGCTGTACAGGTTTTAAATTGCTTTAGCTTTAGTTTCGGAAGACCTTCAACTAGATCATGCTTGATTAATTTCTTAATTATTGATGTGCTTGCATGTCCTAGTCTTCTGTGCCATAAATCAGTTTCTTTACTCTTTGTGGTTGCAAGACATAGATTGACTTCTTTTAATTCAGCTAACTGTAGAGTGTACAGATTTTTGACTCTTTGAGCTTCAAACAATGTTTTTCTATCCTTTTGGATTATACACTTATCATTCTAAAATTTGACTAAGTGACCTTTGTCATAAAGTTGACTGATGCTGATCAGATTGTGCTTCAAACCTTCTACATACATGACATCTTCTATCAAATCTTTTTCCTTTGATATTATAGTTCCACATCCTAACACCTTGCCTTTTCCATTGTCTCCATAGGTAACTTGACTAATCTCATCTCTAAAGCTTGTAAATAATTTTCTGTCATCTGTCATATGCCTTGATCACCCACTATCCAAATACCATTTGGATGCTCTTAGGCAACCGTGTAACAGAACTAAGTTTTAACTTTTGGTACCCAAATTTTCTTGGGTCCTTGATGGTTAGTCTTAGGAATCCAATACAAGTGTCTGGTGGTGCAAGTGCTGACAGTGTGTCCTAGTTGGTTACAATGACTACAACAAAAATCATATGCATTCTTTATATGTGTAGTGTTTCTAGAGTTCAGTTTTTGTTTATAAACATATTGATTTACCTTTCTAGGAATTTTAAATTCTTTTTCCTTCACAAATTGGGAGTTGGATATTTTTCAAGATAGATATTTTTCTCCTCATTTGATGGAGGTGTATATCTATTCCATATTTCTTTTTGCCAGTTCTAGCACCTTTCAATTTTACAAATAGAGATGTTTTACATTTAGCATTTTATCTAAGGTTGCTCTTAAATAGTTATTTTCTTATTTTAATTTTTCTTCATCTTTCAATTCTCTTAGATTTGTTTCAAGTTCCATGATTTTACTGTTTTTAGCTTTTAGATCTTCATAGAGTAATTCATTAGATCTTTTTGTTTTAATTAAGTTTTGTTCTATCTTTTCTACTTCACTTTTTAGAAAAGTGTTGGATTTTCTTGATTTAGTAGGTTGATCTTAATTATTTTCATTTGTTTAACCACTATTTTATATTTTTCATATAGTTCATTAAATGCATCTTCTAAGCTATTAGAATCGGATTCTGAACATGAAGTAAATGAAGTTTCAGAATTTACCTGTTCTAGTCCTGCCATGAGGGCTAGATTGACTTGTTCCTCTTCTGATTCTGAACTTGAGGAATATGAAGTTGTAGCTTCTTCATTATCCCATGCTGCGGCCATTGCCTTCTTCTTGTATTTGCTGAATTTTCTTTCTTTGCCCTTTTTCTTATCAAACTTTTTAGCTGGATCCTTCTTCTTGAGCTTGGGACATTCAGATTTGCATTGTCCAAGCTGATTGCATTCATAATAGGTCGGCTCTTTCTTCTTTTCTCTTTTGAAGTACTCTTTGAGCCGAACTTATTTTTCTTTGCAAGAATTCGTTGGAGATTTCTTGACAGCATGGCTTCATCATCACTGTCATCTGATTTCTCCTTCGAATCTTCAGAGAAAGAATCTACACCTTCAAAGCATTTGGCATTTTCTTTTTCGATGTACTTTCAGAAAATCTTTCCATATTTATTTCATGTGCCAGAAGGGAACCAATTACATTATCAATGGAAAGTTTCGTTAGATCATGGGCTTCCTCAATAGCAGTGACCTTAGGGGTCCATGAAAGAGTTAAAGATCTAAGTATTTTTCTGACAGTTTCTTCATCAGAAAGAGGTTTTCCATGAGAGCTTAGACCAACTACTATGCTTGAAAATCTATTGTACATTTGAGTGACATTTTCATTTAGAAGCATTTTAAATTGCTTATATTGTGAAACAAGAATATCTATTCTAGTTTGTTTCACCTTATCGGTTCCTTCTTATGTTACTTGCAATTTATCCCACATTTCTTTAGTGGATTTACATGTTGATAATCTACTAAATTCTCTTTTTGATAAAGCACAACATAGATAGTTTTTAGCATTAAAATTTAGAGACAGTTTAACTTTATCAACTGCAATAATTGCAATAGTACCTTCAGTAGGAACAATAATGAAATCACCTTGTTCTATTACCTACCACAGATCAAAGTCTATGCCTCTGATGAAGCATTCCATTCGCATCTTCCAGTATTGGTAGTCCTCACCATTGAAGAACGATGGTCTGGTGACTGACTGACCTTCGTAGTTGTGACCTTCAGCTGAAATCTCTTCTCAAATCCTTCGATTCTTCTGGGAAGACCTTGCTCTGATACCACTTGTTAGATCGAGATGACACTAAGTTGTCCTAGAGGGGGGTGAATAGGACTAATTTCGCTTTTAAAATTTTATCTAAAAGATAAACAACACTAAATAGAGTCGTTTGTACTTAGTGTGGTGAGTGTGAAACAAGTGTAAACATGGCGGAAATAATCACATAGAAATACATAAGAGATTTTATCCTAGTTCGGCTCTTCCCACATGGAAGTCCTACGTCTAGTCCCCAAGCAACCACTTGGGATTTCACTGACTACCAAGTGCACTTGGCCTTCTCTCAACTAAGAGGAAATACAACTACTTGCAGACCAGCAAGTCTTCCCTTAAACCAAGGGTACAAGACCATCTACAATTGTAGATCTTCCCTTCGCAAGAGGGGCACTGTAGGGTACAAACCCCCTATGGGTTATCTTACACAGAAGTTGAAAACTTGTGTGTCTGCTCAAAGAAATGAGTAGACACAGAGATTCAGAAGGAGAATCAAATGAAAGTGGAGCTCAAGCTCTTTCTGAAATTGAGGTGGACTGAAAAGAATCTGCAATGCAGAAAACCACCAAGCGAAGAAGACTTCTAATCTCCAATGGAGAGCTTGCAAGTTGAGGCTTGAGGGGTGGCTCTCTCTTTCTCTTTGAGTGGCTCTTCTAGCTTTTTAGATTGGATTGGAAGGTGAGCGTCTATCTTCTTCTATGTATCTTCTGTGTGTATCTTGTTGTGTTCTTCTTGTTGTTGACTTCAAGCTTCAGCTTCTATATGTATGAGCTTCAAATTTGCCCATTTGAATTTGTGGCCATTGGAAGCTAGCTGTTGAAGGATGTCTGTTGAGAGGAGACTTTGATCTTCTGAGGTTTATCCATCAAATTTTTAGCTCCATGAGTCCCAACGTCTTCATGCTATATTTTGTAGCTTCATGCTTGAGAGATAGCTTCATAAATGCTTC
The DNA here is from genome assembly GCA_014218235.1 of Colocasia esculenta. Classification (NCBI taxonomy): domain Eukaryota; kingdom Viridiplantae; phylum Streptophyta; class Magnoliopsida; order Alismatales; family Araceae; genus Colocasia; species Colocasia esculenta. The sequence goes on from CM024757.1 coordinate 74,008,890, forward strand.
TGTGAACTCCATGCACAAGACATGCTTCACAAATGTTGTGCAGGCCTGAAAGGACAAGGCAAAAAGATATCTCCATGCTTTTAGAGGTAGGTGAGATGCATATAAAAATATAAATCAAGTAGGCTTAGATAGATAGAAGTTCAGAACATTAAAAGATAGACAGAGAGGTGCATAGATACTTTATGCTGAAAGTCAGAGAGTTTTGACAAAGGGATGTAGCAGGAGATCTCTGACAGATAAAATAATTTGACTGGTAGTGAGAGAGATGATAAGCTTATAGACATTGCAGATCTCAAGAAGACATTTCAAATGAGATAGATAATAATATTTTCTTGTCAAAAAGATATTGAATTTTATGATAGTAGAAACATAATTGTAAGTTTCATAGAGAATATTCTTATGTAAAAGAGATTCCAATATGGATAATGAAAACTTATGAAGAAATGATTTATCAAGTTCTGTGGTAAATGATAGAAGCAAAAGTATTTTCCAAGTACAGAAGTTGATATGAGATACAATCGATGTTTAAACATAAGACAATCATTGTTTAGGTAATTGATGTGGGAGACAATGGATGTTCAAGGGGAATCGATGTTTGAATGACTGTAATCGATGTGAACATAATCCATGTATAAGAGAGTTGATGTTTAAACATAATCGATGTTCATAGAGAGTTGATATTCAAGTGAAATCGATGTTCATAGAGAGTTGGTGTACAAGTGAAATCGATGTTCAAAGAGAGTTGATGTTTAAGTGAAATCGATGTTCAAAGAGAGTTGATGTACAATTGAAATCGATGTTTGAAGAGAGTTGATGTTCAAGTGAAATCGATGTTCATAGTGAGTTGGTGTATAAGTGAAATCGTTGTTTGAAGAGAGTTGATGTTCAAGTGAAATCGATGTTCATAGAAAGTTGGTGTACAAGTGAAATTGGTGTTCAAAGAGAGTTGATGTTTAAGTGAAATCCATGTTCAAAGAGAGTTGATGTACAAGTGAAATTGATGTTTGAAGAGAGTTGATGTTCAATTGAAATCGATGTTCATAGAGAGTTGGTGTACAAGTGAAATCGTTGTTCAAAGAGAGTTGATGTTTAAGTTTAATCGATGTTTGAAGAGAGTTGATGTGGACTTGGAGAAATTTGAGGAAACCAATAGATGTCCTTTTTTTTTTTTTTATCAAAAGAGGTCCTCAGGGTCAGCGACTAGGGGAGTGCACCCTATTCCAAGGAATAGAATGTTCCCACTCCACCAGTGCGATCCACCTGGGCCTGGATTATAATCATAAGAGAGATATACAAGATCACAGGGGCATACCCCAGCTAAACTGGCCTGAGGTTTGGAACCCTAGACCGGTCCAAAGTAAGAGGACCTTTACACTCAAGAGGTAAGGAGATGGAAGAAAGAAATGTTACATTGCTAGATAACTTGCAACCGAAATTGGCCAAGGCATCTGCCACGTGGTTAGCTTGTCGATAGGAATGAACCACTTTAACATGTGAATTATGAATGTATGACTGAACTTCACGCCACCAGCGTAAACACTCCCAAGATGGCTGTTTGTTGGTATTAATTGAAGTGACAAGAGTTGCAGAATCAGAGCATATAAGGGACAACATGAAACCATGTTCAGACGCCAGCCGAATACCATCACAGAGAGAGCAAACTTCAGCAACCAAGCTTCTACCAAAGCCATAGTAATGGGCAAAGGCCAAAAGGAGATTTCCTTTATTGTCCCTGATACATCTGCCTCCCCCATAAATCCCCAAATTCCCCTTACTCACTCAATCAACATTAAGAACCAGACCAGTGTTGGGTGGGATCCACCTGACAAGTTTAAAAGAACTCGCTTTGATTTTTGGAGAGAATCCAAGTCACTGGATATCCTTGAGGTGCTTGTTAGTTGAAGAGTTCTTGAAAACCATATTTTCAAGAGACGTGGAAACCATGAAGTGGATATTGTGTATAATTCTATGCAGAGAAAGCCGCTTACCCTCAAACTGCATGAGGCATCTTGTGCGCCAGATCTCCCAAATAATGAGCATGGAAGAATACATGGAGATAAAACCATATTGTTGGGTTTTCATTCTAACATTTATAACAACATGTTTTTGATGATGAATAACTTCAATTGAGGTTTGATACACTTGACACATGACAAAGAACCCAATGCAATACTTGATCATTTGTGTATTCAAAATACTTAACTTTACATGTTTTATCATGTAGGTACAAATGTCCAAAGTCAAGCTCTCACCAAACAAGTGAGAAAGATCACAAAAAGCAAGAAATAAGGTCACCTGTCGACAGACACAAAAGCACCTGTCGACAGATTTCACAAGAAAGATCATCCCGAAGTCACATTGCTCAGGAAGTCTTCATCTGTCGACAGATGGGAAGTCGACTGTCGATAGATCTCACAGTCCAGAAACCCAGACTTTTGTCGCTTGCACAAAAGAGCATATCTGTCGACAGATGGTCTTCGACTGTCGACAGATCTCACAGAGCTGAGCATCCATACTTCTGTCTTACTGTTGCCTGTCGACAGATGGCCAAGACCTGTCGACAGACAGAGTACAATTCAAAATACGGAAAGTCTTCAGGTTTCCATAGATGGTGTTTCCACATACCACGACTCTCCATATGTAAACACCTCTATTTAAGCATCTTTTTGAAGACAATCACGAACACAAGCAGCCTCCAAGCAAGAACCCTAAAAAGCTTCTTCAGAAAAGTCTTGCACTGCTGCTCTGCTTCTACCTGCTACCCAGATTCAACAAGAGAAGTCTTCCGTGCAGCGGTGAAGTCTGAACGTCGTGGATTCAAGCCTCTCCATCAACTTCTAATCATAAAGACGAAGCTTGAAGTCTACCCAGACGTTCATCAGAAGAGTTTTCAATTGGATTTGATTCTCAACTCTCAAACTCCTCTCTGTTTTACTTTTATCCATACGTGTGTGTGTGTGGTGTGTTTCAAGCAGTCCTTGTGCTTGATACACGTGTGTGTGTTGTTCTAATCGTGGTTACACATCAGAGAACACGTGTGTGTGAGTTGTAGTTCCTGAACTAGCTCATAAGCAGATTGCTCTGCGTGTGTGTATGGCCCGTGGATGTAGGATACGCGAGTTGTGTATTCCGAACCACGTAAATCGTTGTGTATATTATCGAAAAGAAGGCGTCAAGTGTTCCTAATAGATAGTAATCTATTCAACCCCCCTTCTAGATTACCATATAGGGAATTCCGCAACACTTTAATTGGTATCAGAGTAAGGTTTCTCCGTTTACTATCACATCTATTTGATCTTACGATCAGGAGATCGTTGATCTTATGGATTCTATTAAGGGGTATATGGCCGAGGGACATTCAGTCACTAGGCCACCCTTCTTTGATGGCACTGACTATCCCTATTGGAAAAACCGCATGCAGGTGTTTCTACGTGCACAAAACTTTGAACTGTGGAAGATAGTCAGAACAGGACCATATGAATTGCCTCAAGACGAAAATACATGGACTAAAGATCAGATTGCCAAAGGGACTCTCAACTGGAGCGCCCTCAACATGATGCAGTGCGCGGTCCATCCAAAAGAATACTCGAGGGTCTCCACATGCACCTCAGCTAAGGAGATGTGGGAAAAGCTCGAGTTAATATATGAAGGTATGTCTGAGGTGAGAGAATCTAAGGTAAGCATGCTAGTCTCAGAATATGAAATGTTTAAGATGAATCATGATGAGACAATATCTGATATGTTTGCTAGATTCATGGTTCTGATAAATGGACTAAAAGGTCTTAAAAAGGAATACCCAGACAGTGATTTGGTGAGGAAGATACTTCGGTCTCTTCCATCCTCATGGAACACCAAAGTCACTGTCATTGAGGACTCCAAGAATCTTTCAACCATGAAGGTGGATGAATTGATTGGTTCTCTCATGACCTATGAGTTGAATGTGAAAAGAAAGGAGACTGAAGAGAACCTAAGGAAGTCCATTGCTTTGAAAGCTTCCAAGAAAGTCTCTTCAGATTTCAAAAGGAGTACTCAACAGGAAAGTATTGAGTCTGATTCCTCCAGTGATAGTGAGAATGACGAGATGGCCATGCTCACTAGACAATTTAAGAAGTTTCTCAAATTCAAGAAAAGAGGTTCAGGAAACTCAAAACCGTTCCAAAAGGGTACCAACAGAATTGATTCACCTAACAAAAAATCTGATGTGGTTTGTTATGAGTGCAAGAAGTAGGGGCACATGAGAGGAGAATGCCCCGAGCTTAAGAAGAAATTGAAAAAAGACAAATTCACATTCAAGAAAGCCAAAGCAATGTTGGCTTCATGGAGCGATGAAGATGAGGACATTCAAGCCACCTCGGAAGATGAAGAGATTCAGTGTCTCATGGCGAAGAGTGACGATTCAACCGAGGTAAACTCTTCCTTCGAGCATTTTTCTATTGATGAATGGGAAGATGCTTATACTGTACTATTTGAAAAATTTTGTGAATTTAAGTCTGAAAACAAAGCACTTAAGAAGAAAATAAATTTCCTTGTTCATGAGTCAAACAACAATGAAGAAATTGAGTCTCTGAACAAGGTAATTGATTTGATGAAAATTGATGAACAAACCCACATGGATGAATTAGATAGCATGAAACTTAAGTATCAAGAAGTTCAAAAGGAAAGAGATGATCTAATAAACTCTCTTGATATTCTTAAAGGTGAGCATGCTAATCTGAAAGAGAAACTTGAAAAAGCTGAAACAGAACTGAAAGGTAAATCAAAAGATCTAACAAGTTTTGTAAAAAGCAAACAGAACTTGGATGCAATCTTAGGTTCAAATGTTTTTGTTGCAAGACATAGGATTGGATTTCAAAATCCAAAGCCAAAGGTAATTGGCAAAAATTTGGTGACTGATTTCATTGATCCAACCCCCAGCTCTAGCAAACCAAACCCTTCAAAGAAAAGGAAAAATCAACACAAGGGTAAAAAATAGGAACCTAAAGTCACCAAATTTGTTCCTAGTCAAGAGAAGGAATTTGCTACAAGCTCTAAAAAGGGCCGTCCACAAGACAAACAGCAAGTTCCCAAAGCTAGACTCACCAGAGAACAAAAGGGTAAGATGCCTATGGATGCTTCTAAAAATGTCAAACCCAATGTTGTTCCTAAATCATCCTCATGCAAATTTGTAAAAAGATCGGGCATAATGAAAAACAATGCTGGAACAATCCAAATAACTTGAAACTCAAATAGATTTGGATACCTAAGCATTTACTGTTTGGCATGAATGATACAACGGCACCCAAAGTAATTTGGGTACCAAAACCTCTTGTTTGATCCACATGTGCAGGAATGCCTAGCAGCCCACAATCAAAACAAATGGTACCTGGATAGTGGCTGCTCGAGGCACATGACGGGCGATAAAGAAAAATTCAGTTTACTCGTGGAAAAAGACGGAGGTCAAGTAATTTTTGGAGGTAACAACAAAGGTCAGATCATCGGCTCAGGTAAGGTTGGTAAGTTTGCCTCTAACTCGATAGACAATGTCTTACTTGTTGATGGCCTTCATCACAACTTGCTAAGCATAAGTCAATTGTGTGATAAAGGTCATAAAATTGTCTTTGAATCCAATTCATGTCAAATTCTTGATAAGGAAACAGGAAGTCTGAAATTTTCTTGAAAAAGATAAAACAACATCTACATGATTGATTTAGATGATCCAGAAAATAATGATCTATGTCTTGTAGGAAAGAAACAGGATGAGCTTACATTGTGGCATCGTAGGCTCGGTCACGCTAGCTATAATGTATTGCACAAGATCATGAGGCTTAAATTGGTGAGTGGTCTTCCTGACATTTCCTTTAACAAGAATGAAAATTTCTGTGATGCATGTGCACAGGGAAAACAAACTCGGAAATCCTTGAAATCAAAAGCACGGTGAGTACTACTAAAGCTTATGAACTGTTGCACATGGACCTATTTGGACCTACAAGAACGTTGAGTCTCAATGGCAAATGATTTGGTTTTGTTATTGTAGACGATTTTTCTAGGTTCACATGGGTGAAATTTCTTGCTCACAAGAATGAAGCACTGCAAGTTTTTGAAGATTTTTTTAATAAGATTGAGCATGGAAATGTCAACAAAATATGCTCCATCCGCACTGATCACGGGGGAGAATTTGACAACAACTCCTTTACTGATTTCTGCAGGCTCCATGGGATAGAGCACTTGTTCTCCTCTCCAAGAACTCCGGAACAAAATGGAGTGGTGGAGAGAAAGAACAGAACATTGGTGGAGATGGCTCGCACGCTTCTGGTCGAGAATCAACTAGCAAGAACCTTTTGGGCAGAAGCGATAAACACGTCTTGCTACATTCTTAATAGAGCCATGGTAAGACCGGTATTCAAGAAAACCTCCTACGAACTTCTGAAAGGTAAGAAACCCACAATTGCGTATTTCAGAGTTTTTGGCTCAAAAGTGTTCATACATAACAATGATAAAAATGTTTTGGACAAGTTTGAAGCCAAAAGTGATCAAGGTATTTTCTTGGATACTGAGAACACTCTAGAGCCTATAGGGTGTTCAATCTTAAAACAAGAAAAGTGGAAGAAACTCCACATGTTGTATTTGATGAATCTCAAACCAAGTCTAACAATTCTAAACTTTACAGGTTTGAAGATGAAACTGAAGATACAACACTTGGAGAACTACAGAGAAAATCAAATGCAATCTCTATAACAACTGTCAAGACTAAAAGTGGATATCTTCACAGGTATAATGATGAAGAAGATATTCTCCCGTACAACAATTCAGAAGATGTACCTGACAAAGATCCACAAGAGGAAGAACATCAACTTGAACTACCTCAAGCACTTCCTCCTCCAGAACCAACTCCTCAAATGCAAGATATTCCAGACCCTTCAACAGTCATGAATGTGAGGTATTCAAAAGATCATCCTCTTGAGAATGTGATAGGAAATTTAAATGAGTCGGTTCAAACTAGATCAAAGGTTAATCAAATAGTTGAACAGGACCATTTAGCTTTTGTCTCTCAAGTGGAACCTAAGAATGTTGAAGAAGCCTTAAAAGAAGATTTATGGATTGATGCTATGCATGAGGAGCTTGGGCAATTCCAAAGAAATAATGTATGGAGTTTAGTTCCTAAAACCCCTGAAATGTCTGTCATAGGTACAAGGTGGGTCTTTAGAAACAAACTCAATGAAGAAGGTAAAGTGGTGAGAAACAAGGCTAGACTGGTTGCAAAAGTATATAATCAGGAATTTGGTGTAGACTTTGAAGAATCTTTTGCACCAGTAGCTAGGCTAGAAGCAGTTAGAATCTTGTTAGCATATGCTTTCTCAAACAAATTTAAATTGTATCAAATGGATGTCAAAACTGCTTTCTTAAATGGCTACATAAAAGAGGAAGTCTACGTTTCTCAACCACCTAGCTTTGAGGATTATGATAAACCACACCATGTATTTAAATTGCACAAAGCTCTTTATGGTTTGAAACAGGCACCCCGAGCTTGGTACGACAGGCTGAGCACATTTCTGGTAAGCAAAAACTACTCAAGAGGTAAGGTAGACCAAAATCTCTTTACATTAAGGTTCATTGGGTGGATATACTTGTTCAGCAGGTTCATGAACTTTCATTAAGGTGTTTATTGGGTGGATATACATGTTTAACTACCTCATATATCATGTATATACTCATGCTTGGGTTTATGTTACATCATTTTGAAAATATTGAAATATCTTCGAGGATTAACACCTAAACTCCGTTGAATAATTTCCTTGTAGGCTCACACCATTCTTAATACAACTGAAAAATCTTATGATTATTGAACTTTATGTTTTAAACTGAAGGATTGTCATATACGTCTCCTTGATCTTAAGTTTAGCTAAAATGGAGGAAAGCTACCTATTTCAGAAAAGTATATACAACATCATTTAAAAAAAAATTGGGATAAAGGTAGAGCTATGATGGGTCTTGCTGAGTAACGGGGAGACGGGCATCACAAATGTCTGCCCTCGCGTCAAAAACCAAACTCATTATCTCTATACAACGGTATAATGGAAACTTCGACTGGGTAACTGGGGGTACGGGCACTTGTCATGTCTATCCTCATGTCAAAAGGTGTGAAGTTATCTTGAATATCACTTTTCCCATTGAATTCTTGTCTTGAAAGCAAAAAAAAAAAAATTGAAATATTGTGAAGCCTCCACAGTGTCTCAAATCTAAAGGTCATGTACTGTCTATGGCTATCCAGAAGTTTAGACATTTATTTCAATCATCATTTGATCATCATAAACTTGGGATAGTGTTGGTCTACAATGTCCTTAATCAACCAAGGGTAATGGTGTCCTTTCTCAACGAATGGAAAATGTTCTCTTCATGCTTTAACTTTAAGTCCCTTGGGTATTATGCTTAAATCATCCAGGTAAGTGGGAGAGCCTTAATGTCCATGAAAATGATAGGTTACAATATGTGTTTACCCATGTTACACCTTAAAAATATGACTCATGTAACCATGGCTCCCATTTCTTTCTTCAAAAGCCACATCAAACATCTCTGGCAGAAACTATGAAGGATCTGTCGACAGATCCCCAATCATCTGTCGACAGCCGGCGGAAGACCCAGTTTGGGAAGTCCAACGGGCACGCCGTTTGGGGCTTTTTTGGTGGGGCTTGCCTTTTCAAATCACCTCCTCTTTCTATAAAAAGGCATCCATAGGAACCCTTCTCCTCCTACCACCAAAACCCCTCTCTACTTCCCCTCCAAATCTCCATCCCCTGTTCTGGATGGGAAAACCCTATCTTCCTCCGGTCTTTCTTCCTCTCATCCGAGACCTCAACCACATCTCTTTCTCACGCTCATCCTTCTTCTTCTAGCCTTCCTCATGTCTTCCAGGCCGTCCAAGAAATTGGCTTCTCGCCGCCGTCCCTCCTCTTCTCGGGCCGACGGGGCTGAGGCTGAGCACAGGACAAAGCATCGGGATGATCATCTTCCCGATCTTGTGGTGCCTCCCCGTCTTCATCTCACCCACTCAAAGGGGACGCATACCAAGTTTGTCCAGCAACGGTATGTAGAGTTTGAGTCCTTGGCCGTCATGTTTCCTAATCTCCAACCCCTATTCGACAGTCAGGGTTGGACTCCATTTTCTACCATCACAACGGTATTCTTCTTCCGCCGTTCGTGACTTCTACAACAACCTTGGCTACACTTCAGATAATCATTTCTATACCACCGTCAAGGGCACTACATTTCAACTTACTGAAAATCTTTTTAGCACAGCCCTTCAAATCCCCAATTCTGGAGTTGATATTCTAAGCCACAAACCCGATGCCTCAGTCTACTACCCTCTCCTTACACTTGAGGATTATGATGGCACCAAGAAAATCTCTAAACTCAATGCAAATTCATTTCCTCCATTAATCAGGATGATCCACCACATATTCACTACCATGATTGCGCCTAAATATGGCAGTCGGGAGTTGGTCACTGATGTTCACAAATCTCTCTTCACCTTCTTTCTCAAATGTGAACCCATTAATCTCCCACTTTTGATGCTTCGTCTGATCCTCAAAACCTTCTACCAACCCCGTAGATCGATGTCTTTTGCCTATCCACTTACCTCCCTCATGAGGTTCATCGGCATTGACATTCCAGACAGCGAGTGCATAGTGCTAAATTCTTGCAACAGCTTTGATCTAACTGCAGCACATCGCATGGGATACAAGCTTGTTGATGGAATTATTACCCGGGAGCTTTAGGGTAAAGCACCTACTGATACCGTAGAAGAGAATGTTGAAGATGAAGATGAGAATGTTGCTGATGATGCTGAAGATGAAGAAGATGAAGATTCCCAGTCTGAATCACATGATATGCCGAGAGTTGAGATTGTTAGTGATGCTCCAACTCAACCATCCATCAGAGAATTGATTGCACAGTTACAGCAATAGATGACCATTGGATTTGAAAACCTCAACACAAGATTGGATACAGTGGACTCGAGTCTGGAGTCACTTGCGAACAATCAAGTCCAGCTTCAGCTCCGTATCACCAGACTTCAGAAAGAGATGCACGATACACGTCAGGCTCCAGCTCCGCCCGCAGATGATGCTGCTTAGATAGGTTCTATGTCTAGGAGGGGGTCATCACGTAGTGTATGTGTCTTCTCATGTCTGAGTCCTGTGCTAATTTGCTTCCTCTTTGTTGTCATGTAATTTCTTTCCCTTTCATTCAAACAACTTTTTGTACTGTGTATGCTTATTTCATATCAATGAATTCACAGTGCCTTGCTCTATGTTGTCTCTATGATTGACTGATATGCATGCTTTTCGATGTTGTCAAAAGGGGGAGAAACCTCAATGCATTAATTGAATAATTTTGTCATCATCAAAAAGGGGGAGAATGTTGGGTTTTCATTCTAACATTTATAACAACATGTTTTTGATGATGAATAACTTCAATTGAGGTTTGATACACTTGACACATGACAAAGAACCCAATGCAATACTTGATCATTTGTGTATTCAAAATACTTAACTTTACATGTTTTATCATGTAGGTACACATGCCCAAAGTCAAGCTCTCACCAAACAAGTGAGAAAGATCACAAAAAGCAAGAAATAAGGTCACCTGTCGACAGACACAAAAGCACCTGTCGACAGATTTCACTGGAAAGATCATCCCGAAGTCACATTGCTCAGGAAGTATTCATCTGTCGACAGATGGGAAGTCGACTGTCGACAGATCTCACAGTCCAGAAACCCAGACTTTTGTCGCTTGCACAAATAAGCATATCTGTCGACAGATGGTCTTCGATTGTCGACAGATCTCACAGAGCTGAGCATCCATACTTCTTTCTTACTGTCGCCTGTCGACAGATGGCCAAAACCTGTCGACAGACAGAGTACAATTCAAAATACAGAAACTCTTCAAGTTGCTATAGATGGTGTTTCCACATACCACGACTCTCCATATGTAAACACCTCTATTTAAGCATCTTTTTGAAGACAATCACGAACACAAGCAGCCTCCAAGCAAGAACCCTAAAAAGCTTTTCCAAAAAAGTCTTGCACTGCTGCTCTGCTTCTACCTGCTGCCCAGATTCAACAAGAGAAGTCTTCCGTGCAGCGGTGAAGTCTGAACATCGTGGATTCAAGCCTCTCCATCAACTTCTAATCATCAAGACGAAGCTTGAAGTCTACCCAGATGTTCATCAGAAGAGTTTTCAATTGGATTTGATTCTCAACTCTCAAACTCTTCTCTGTTTTACTTTTATCCATACGTGTGTGTGTGTGGTGTGTTTCAAGCAGTCCTTGTGCTTGATACACGTGTGTGTGTGTTGTTCTGATCGTGGTTACACATCAGAGAACACGTGTGTGTGAGTTGTAGTTCCTGAACTAGCTCATAAGAAGATTGCTCTGCGTGTGTGTGTGGCCTGTGGATGTAGGATACACGAGTTGTGTATTCCGAACCACGTAAATCGTCGTGTCTCTTGGTTTGAACGATTCTACATTAGATGTTTGTAGGCACGGTGCATTTACACACGTCTAATCATCTGCTTGATATCTATCATCGAATCACACACATCCACACTAAGTTTAGTCCTTGCCATAATTTCTAGTGATTTGTATCTTATCGAAAAGAAGGCGTCAAGTGTTCCTAATAGACAGTAATCTATTCAACCCCCCTTCTAGATTACCATATAGGGAATTCCACAACACTTCACATATGGCGTTGTGGGATTACAAGTACTCAAGATCTGCCAAAAACAGTTGGTGATACTAGCATATGAGCTCATGTTAATATCCAGAATAGGTGCAACCCACTTCCAAGGCTTGGACGCCAAATCACTAGAGATGAAAAGGTGGTTCAGGTTTTCATAGGAAGAGATTGTACAATAGGAACACCTGGAAGCAATGGCAATGCCATGATCCGATATGCGAGAGTCCACAGGAATAGCTCTGTATAAGATCTTCGAACAGAAAATAGAGGCACGCTTATAGAAGGAGTGATGCCACAGACGTGCCAAGGGCATCCTCTTCACGCCATGCAAAGATAGCATCTTATACGCAGAAGAGATAGTAAAAGGGCCATTAGAAGACGCAGTCCAAACACAATAGTCCTCTTGATTGATCAACTGGATATCTTGAAGAAAAGTTGAGCACGGAAGGAGACTGCGAATCGGATGATCTGCATTATCAATAACCACCCGAGCAGTGATCTGAGGCCCACTGTAAGGGGTAGAAATCATATCCTTGAGAGGATCTTGCCCGATCTAAACATGCTTCAGAAAATCCACACTCCTACCATCGCCAATAACCCACTTGGAATTGTTAATGATGGTATGATGAGCAGTATTAAAAATCACTCTAGACATATATGTAGCCCACATGGAAGAAGCATGGTAAATTTTCAAATTTGTTTGGTAGCCAAAGCAAGTTGGAAATGCCATAAACTCTTGATGTCAAGCCCTCCTCCTGAAATAGGACGATGTATGATGTCCCAGGAAACCCAATGCTTCCAATGAATACCATCCGTACCACTCCAAAAGAAATTAGCACATGATTTCTCAATGTAGTTAACCACTGTTTTAGGAATTGAAATCGCGGTAGCAACATAAATGTGGATGGAATTGAGGACAGGAAGGTTTCATCTGTTGACAACCCAACCTCTGATTCAGAAATGCAGTTCTAGAAGACACATATACTGCAGTACCTATCAACAGCTGATGAACATCTATCGACATCCACTGTTCAACCATAGTGTGATATGACATATGAGAACTTCAACTATATAGAAGTTGGAGTCTGATGTCGGAGTCAGTATGATATACAGTGAGCATTGTGGACTTGGAGAGATTTCGTTATGCTGATTCTTAGGTTTTGTGTAAGCATGAATTTAGACAAATGTTTATATAGTTCAACAAAATGCTTTTGTGTATATTCTGATCAACTTATTTAGAAGATTTGTCATATATAAAGTCTTAAAAGGTTTTGTTATAGCAAAAACATAATGTTTAAAACAATAGATATTAAAAGGTTTTCTCATAGCAAAAATATCATAATTAACTGTTTAGAAAAATAGATAGTTGCTCAACAACCTTGTCGCGATGGCCCATGACCATCACGACAGTGTCCCAACTCCTGACCCCGATGCGACAATTCATGACGGGGCGGGCCGTCGCGTTCTGAGTCGATTGGCCGACCGAAGCTTTCCCTCTCCGATGGCGTTTCCCTTGGGCGTTTCGCCCTACATCTGCCCTCTATGGGGCTTCCACATCTTCCACATACATCGAATCCATAATTTAGGGCAATGGGAACTCACCTTCTTCATGCCCTCCTCCCTGGCTGCAGTCGCTGCTTCTAGGTTTATGGCTGGGGCATCCTTCTCCACCATCTCCACCTCCGGCACTTCCTCCGCCGTTGGAGTCTTCTCCTCCCAGCGCTGGAGAGCTGTAAGGCCCTCGAATTTTATTCATATTATGTCTAATTAAATCTGTGCATATGTTATTTACCTTTTTTTTCTATACATATATATTTATTTATTTTTGTGCATGTGTTTGTCTGATGTATTTTAGTTCTGTCTGAAATCCCTGGTTAACGTCAACATCACTTGATGTTAACAGTAGGTTGACAGCAACTTGTGTGCCGTTGACTGCATGGCCAGAGGATATAGACGTCCAGATCGATTGACGTCTACTTCCTGTTAATGTCAGCAAAGTGGCTGTTTACTTCTCTGGTTATGTTTGGGATTCCAGATCTGAAACGGCTACGTTTTCTCTAGAACCTATTTAGGAAACCCAATCCTAACGGTTAGGAATCCTAATGCTAGGTGTACCCCAACTCTAACCCTATAAAACTTAGAGATTTTGGCTAGGTTAGGTCCTTTGGTTCAGAGGAAAACCTAGGGTTTGTTTGAGAGAAAAACAGAGTTTTCCGAGGCTTGATCCGGCGTTTAAGAGGTTCTTCGGGCGATCTTCTTCGACTTGGAGGTGCTCTTGGTGTTGAAGAATCTTCCCCGACTCCAAGAGACCATCTACTCAAGCGTGAAGATCAGATTTGGGCTGGAGATTTGCACCTTCTTGGCTTGGCCGAGGAGGGCTTCATTACCAAATTCAACCTTTAGAGATTTTATTCCAGGCAAGTAGCTGAGGGGTATCATCGCTAGACATGTCCCCTAGGTTCTAGGTATTTTTACGGATTTTATTTCGTGTCCTCCCCAATTCTCTCTTTTATTGAGTTTGGTTTGCATTTTCTGCAGACAGGAGGTTGACAACAACCTTGTTGCTGCCAGTTCCTGAGTTGACGACAACATACTTTGCCGTTAACCCTCCTTGACGGCCATACCCTTGCCGTCAAGTTCATCTATTTTCTGCAAAATTATGTGTTAATCTCTGTACTAGGATTTTTGGATTTTGGATGTCTGTACATGCTATAAAAATTATGGTTGGTCAGGTATGGTCTTTAGGTCAGATCAGGAGTTTCTGTCAAATTTTTTAGCATGATTTTATTTAATATAATTTATGCTATGGTGAAATATGCATGCTTTGATAGTATTTAATTCTGAACAAATAGTTTTACTGCATGTTATGCTTACAGAGAGTTTTCATGATCTAAGAGTTACTGATTGCATGTTTTAGACCTATTAGAACCGACTATTTACTATCTATCTTGTTGAGTGGAATATTTTGCTAAATTTGCATGAAATCTGTTTTAAAGGTTAAAAATAGTTTTACTGTTGCAAAAAATCTGAAAAATTAGACATATGACATATTACATGTATAGAGTCTATGGCTAAAATTTGATACTATTTTGATACCCATGGGTGGTGTTTGCTTTTAACAATGTAATTAGGCCATGTTAAGTATGATTGATAAAGAGCATGTAAATTCCAGTGTTTAGCAGCATGTTTAGGTATTGATATGTTTAGCTGCTTCTTCATCCATTCCGGTCAATATTCTGAATATATTGAGAAAACTTGTGCTGCATTTTTCTGGAATAACTCTGATGGTATGAGGTGACGTCACTGGGTAGCCTGGTCTACCATTCAACGTCCCACAGTTGAGGGAGGCTTGGGGTTCATAGTATTAAATAGGTGCAGGTGGCTTTAGTTGTGAAGTCTATTTGGAATATCTACCATGGTTCCTCCTTCTGGGCTTTGAATGCTAGGAAACGTTATTCTTCTGGCAAGAATTCTGGCCTCATGGGAATGCCTGCTAAAATCTGGATTGTTGCTCAGCAACTAGTTCATGATAATACTAGATGGATTCATGGGAATGGCAAGGATATCGATATCTTAACGGATGTTTGGCTTAGGGATAGTCCACTTGAAGATCTGCTGAGTTCACCTTATGAAGGGGGCAGGATTGCTCTTAAGGAGGTTATTTCTAACTCTGATCATCCTATCAGACCCCTTCTTCCTAGTGGCGTTCTCCAGGGGGTTGTGCTTAATGAGGAGAATGATAAATGTGTTTGGGGGCCTTCTCAGGATGGGAATTTTTCTGTGAAGTCTGCCTACAACTTGGTTCGTTCTGTGGGTGAAGAGATATGCTCTGAATAAAATTGGCAAAACTGCTTTTATAGAAGAGCCTCATTATTTGTTGGAAGCTTCCTAACAGAGCGGTTCCTGTGGACCAAAGAATTGCTGAAAGTGGTATTCACATGGTCTTTTGTTGCTTGTTGTAGGTCTCCTAACAATGAGGATTACAATCACCTTTTCATTAATGGCGAGCTGGTTGTTTCCCTGTGGAACTGGTTCTTACTGCTCACCAGTTCTAAAGTTCACCTCCACAGTCACATTACCATGAGAGTATGGAGTTTTCTTACTGCTACTAATATTTCCTCTCCATTGGGTTTGTTTCTATTCACTATCTTATTCTCATGCTATGGGAGATTTGGAAGGGGAGATGTGGGTCGAGATTTGATGACAAAAGGCCTTTAGCTGGGGCAGCGATTAACAACATCAAATTTATGGTAGCTCATTCTCTAGCTAATATTCAATTTAAAGTGGAGCCTTTATCTCATGAGTTGCAGGTTTTACAGCGATTTGGTTTCTCTCCCAACTGTTCAACCAAGCAGTTCAAGCTCATACGTTGGATATCCCTTCTATTATTGACTATTGTTTGAATGTGGATGGCACTAGCAAGGGAAATCCAGGTGACTGTGGGGGTGGAGGATGTATCCGAGATAGGAGGGGAGCAGTTTTGGTGGCCTTTGCACACTATTATGGTCCAGGGAGCACTATGATTACTGAAGCTAGAGCTCTTTGTGATGGTCTCCGACTAGCAGATTTCCTTAGGCTTCGGATAGCTATGGTTAATTTTGATTCCTTAGCATTGGTTAACTCCTTCAAATCTGGAAGATGTCCTTTGTGGCAAGCTTATCGTTGGTGGTGAGAAGCAGATACTATCATTCAAAAGAAGAACCTTTTATTTGGCCATGTTTATCGGGAGACTAATCAGGTGGCAGATGGATTAACTAACTTTGGTGGTTGTCCAAGGTGAACAAGGTGTTTTGGGGGTCTAGCAGTATCCCTCAAATGTGTAAAGGCCCTTTAGTCTTGGATAAAACCAGTCTCTTTCATGTTAGATTACTGTGACCATCTTGTCCTCTTGTACTTTTCTCTTTATTAATATCCCAAGCCCAGGTCTTCTCTGGTGGAGTGAGAACATTCTCCCTCTCTAGGGGAGGGTACACTCTCCTAGACTATGATCCTGAGGACCTTTTTAATTAAAAAAAAGGTACTGATATGATTAAATTGTCATTGTGAAACAGTTATGCTAAATTCTGTAACCTGAAGTATGTATGTTTTATTAAAGTGCATGTGAAAGGGTAAATAGTACATGTATGTGAATGAAACCATGTGATTACATGAGATAATGTGCAATATGTGCCGAAATTGACACTGCTACCATAGAAGGCTGTGGAGCCGTATTGTAGAAAAGTCCCTATGGGAAGGATCATTGTGTATGTGATACCCTGTGGGCATCAGGATGAAATCCTGGAGGTGGACAAGTACCACTAGTTAGGGTGGAGAGGGCTTCTCCCGGTTCTGTGCAGTTATCAAGATTCGTCACTGTATTACCTAGGTGACAGGTATGTGTTATGTGAATGTGTGTCCTTCTTTATGGTGGTTCGGACTATGCGTCACGACAATTAATGTGTAAAAGTGTGAAAAGTGTATAAATGTGTCATGTGATAGTGTTGTGTAAATGTGTTAGTATGTGAAAAGATGTGAAACCATGTGAATGTGGTATGTTTATGTTAAAAACAAGTAAAAGGTGTGAATATGTGTTATAAAAGCATGTGAAAAATGTTAGACATCATGCTAGAATTGTTAGTTATCTTGTGCTAAATTCCATGATCTATTTATTTAGAAATATGAACGAAATGACATGGAATTGGCATAATGAATCAAGTTAGTTATCATGTGTAGAAAGTATGTATAGGTTGTTCATGCATATTTCCTTAACTGACATGAATCATGTGATATATATCTCCCTCATTGTTTAAAAGAATAGCATGTATATGATATGTGTAAGGATGTGCCTTTAGGTTGCTTGCTGGGTCTTTTTAGAAGACTCATACTTGCTTTAACATACAGGTGAGACAGGTGTCCCCGTACTAGAGGAGGACGTAGTGAGGAGCGACTCCGAGCGAGAGGAGTAGCTACACTTGTGGAGATTGCTGCTTAGTTTACACTTTCTTTCATTAGTATGTGAACAATGTCATTATATTGCGTGGACTTGAATAATTGTGGACATTTGTTATTACATTTGTTACTATATAGATTGTGGAATGTGTGAATGATGATGGAATAAGATTTATCTTCTATTTCCACTGTACTCTCATTTGTTATTTATGTACATCTTTACCTACTTTGTTGTGTTAGGTACATGTCCCACTGTGACGGCGCCCTTTATATCGATGTGGATTGGTATAATTGTACCAGTATAAAGATGGTCGTTACAAGAGCCCTCGCCACTGGCCGCCTCCTCCTCTCATCATCGAGAGAGCTCCCCTCGCCGTTCCACCGCTTTCCATTACATAAGAGAGGGAGAGGATGAAAAAGAGAGAAAGTGCAAGAGAGAGAGAGAGGGAAGGTGAAAGTAGAGAAGCAATCGTTGGAGAAGGGAAATTGTCGAAGAAGAAATCACTGGAGAAGAAAGGGATCTGAGTGCAGAAAGGGGAAAAGAGGGGGCCACTGCATTTTTGAACTCTCGGTTAGAGTCGTGACTACTATAAACAACGCGTTAAGGTCGCGACGGCCTACTGACTGAGACATGGTCACGACTTGGGTAAGCGTTGTGACATTAAGGCAACATCTATAGTTGTCCTGACATGATCAGATGCATACAACAGTCAATAAAAGTTTGATTTTATTGATCTAAATTGTCAAATACCAGCTCTAATCATGTTTGTAATCAATTAAATCATATGTTCATGCCCTATCTACCACCTGATACAATTTCTAACCCCTCAAGCCCGTCCTGCACCTTGTGCAGCCTCCCCATGGCACAATCTCCTAGTGGTCGGATCCTGCTCAACGCCTGTAGGTACTCTTGATACACGTCATCATCCTCCGCTACCTCTGCTGAGATGAGGCCCGTAGAACACCTCCTAGTGTATGACGATACTCCTCACATCTCGCTCGTCCTGTGCATTGTCCATCTTCCTCGCTTGAATAGGCAGATAGTGTGTGAGAGTTGGAACAACCGTGCGTGGTGTGCCAAGCTGAAGATAACACCGGTGGGGGTTGTAGAGGACTAGTGCTTCATTCTCTACCAACTGTAGATCTAGGTTGATGCACTGAGGTAGAAAGATGATCTTGTTGTGGAGGAAGTTTGGCAGCATCTCAAATTGCTCCACCTGGAAGGTGTTTAGATAGAGCCTCCAATCTTTCAACCCCTTAACCGCCGCGGTCTTGCACCATACTTGGGTGGTCATGTGTAGTGGAGTGCCGAGAGAGGATGATGGGTCATGCTCATACACTTGACTGAACTGTCATTGTTGGCCCTTTTGGTACGACAGCAAGCTAACCTAGAGGGAGGGGGGGGGGGGGGTAAATAGTTTTTCTGAAATCTGAAACACATAAAATTATCACTTGAAAGTTTGGTTAGTTTAGTATGATAAAGAGTAGCAGTGCGGAAGCAAATAAACAATCACACAAATGACACAAGGGATTTATCCTAGTTCAACCCTTCCCACATGGAAGTCCTATGTCCAGTCCTCAAGCAACCTCTTGGGATTTTACTAACCAAGGGTACAGTCCCTCAAGGACAATACAACACCTAGCACCCCAGTTGGTCTTCTTCTCTTTCCCGGGCAAGAAGGCAGCCCACTTCTCTTACAGGTAAAGAAGCCAACCTCCTGGAACAACCCCAGTGCGGTTCTGCTAGACACAAACCCCTAGCTAGGTTCTACACTGTATACAGTCCTACAACTGGACAAAGATCTTTCTTAGAAAAGAAAGAACATGGCTGAGAGTTGGAACAGATGAAAACCAACTAAAAGAAACTCTCAGCTAAAAGACTCTCTCCATAGATTACAAGATGCACACAGAGAGTGAGAGAGAGAAGAAGGAGCTTGAATGCTTGAGTGCTTCAATTGCTTGAACACTTCTTTTTGGCTCAGGCTCTTTCTCTCTTTTCCTTTGAGTGTATGTGGCATTGAGGTTCCTCACTGGTTGTACACTCCTTCAAAGATCTTCACGAAAAGCTCTCTGCTTTTTCTTCAGCCTTGCTTCATCTTTTATATGAGAGGCTTTTGAATAGATCCGTTGGAGCTCTTCTAGTCGTTGCTGATCTTTCTATTCTTTTTTCTTCTTCAGATTGTTAGCCACTTGGTGGTCTACGAGGTCTGTAAGCATAGAAGAAAGTGTTTATTTAAAACAATGTTTATGTCAAAAAGCTCACATACCTCTATGCTTCCTGATTTCTCCCAGAAGTGGTAAGTGACCATCTTTTTGTCTGACAGGAGAGAAGAGATCTAGAGAGATAAAAGAAAATCTTCTGTCAGAGACATTTTTGACTTTTCATTAGGCGCCAAACATATTTGAAACATCTGAATATAAAGGAAATCGATGTTTACATGAAGTCGATGTTTGGACAAAAATGATGTTTAAGTGAAAGTAAATCGTTATTATAAGATAGACAAATCGATGGGCAAATCGATGTTTAACTTATTGAGTCAATGTGGCAACCAAATCGTTATGAATCTTATCAAATCATAGTGGCACTTATCGAATCGTTATGAAAACCAAATCGTTGTTCTTACTTATGAAATCGTTATGAGAACCAAATCGTTGTTCTCACTTATGAAATTGATGTGAGACCAAATCGTTATGGAACTTATCAAATCGTTGTGGCACTTATCGAATCGTTATGAGAACCAAATCGTTATTTCTCACTTATGAAATCGTTATGCGGTCAAATTGATGTTTCACTTAACGAATCGTTACACAATCAAATCATTGTGTAACTTATCAAATCGATGTTTGTGAAATCGATGTGGCACTTTGAATAGAAATTAATGTATATTGAATGAACATCGATTTAGCATTTTAGTGCATATATACAACGATAGAACAATAAATTTATATTTATTAGGAAATCATGATATTAAATATAAATTTTGTTATCACCAAAATATAAGGGTAAAATATAAGAAAGGTTCAACAATCTCCCCCTTTTTGGTGATGACAAAATTACAAAAAATTCATAAATAATGCACTCTCCCCCTCTTTGTCACTAACCAAAAAGGAAGGATCTTACCATGCATCGCTCCTTTGAAGATTTCTTACTATTGAGGGGTTCAACAATAATGGATGATCTTACCATGATTGAAAGTAATAAATGACTCCCCCTTAGTGTAGGCTACCCCTGAGCATGAAAGTCTCCTTAATGTGAGGTAAGTCAGATCTTGTTGGTCTTGACCTTTCACATGTTGTTTGTCATGTCTTTAGAATTATTGCCTACATTGATGAGAGAGACTTGTAAACCAATGTAAGTAGTAATATGAATAAAAATAAACAATTTGTGACTACTCCCTCTTCAGATATGAGATGGATGAAGAGCTGGCAGTCATCAGTGTCTTGAGCATCCTTTGATCCTGATGCTCCAAGGCTATCCTGCAAACAACTTATTCAGAAATAGGTACCCAAATCTTTTTGGGTCCTTGATGGTTAGATGCATAAAAGTATCCTTTCGGAATCCAAATTAGGTGCCTTGTTGTGCAGATGTTCACAGTGTGTCCTAATTTATTACAATGAGAACAACAATGAATGTAATCTATTTTGTAGTTCTTATTGGCTTTGTGATGTTTGTTTAGAACACAATTTTAGAAACCTTTTTCTTTTGATAAGGCTTGTTCATTTCAGGGGCCTTTTTCTGAGGCATTTTGGTTTCTTTTACAAATTTTGGCAAATGATATTTTTCTAGAATTATGGTTTGTTTTCCTTTTTTCGGAGGAATGTATCCAAGCCCTGTTTATTATTTCCAGATTTTGATCCTCTTAAGCATAGAGCTAGAGATGTTTTTCCTGAGTTAATTTTCTAACTGAATCGTTTAAATAAGATTTTCTTCAGTTAGAGTTTTTAACTTTTCTTCTAACTCTAATTTTTCATTATTTTTGCTCTTTAAATTTTCATTCAAAAGAGAATTATTATCTTTACTGTCCTTCAATTATTTTTCCAATTATTCTATTTCTGATTTAAGATCAGAATTATTGTTTTCCAAACATGTAAGGTTGCTCTTGATATTTTTTAATTCTTTTACAATAAGCTTGTGTTTATCATAAAGTTCTGTAAAGACTTGTTCTAAATCTTCATATTCTGATCCTGAATCTGTGCAAGAATCAAAAGATGAGTTAGAGTGTACCTCATATAGTCCTACCATGAGGGCTAGATTTACCTACTTTTTCTGATTCTGAGCTTAATGATTCTGAGCTTGTGGCCTCATCATTGTCCCAAGCAACTGCCATGGCTTTTCTTGAACTTCTTGTGCTGCTTCTTGGACTTTTCGGTTTGACCAGTCTTTTGAGTTTTGGACAGTTTGGTTTCAGATGTCCAGGTTTTCTACATTCATAGCAGACTGGTTCTTTCTCCTTTTTCTCTTTCCTTTGGATCTTTCTTGACCCATTTTTCTTCTTCTTTAAAATCTTCTGAAGTTTGGACAGTACTTCATCAACATCACTATCTTTAGATCCTACAATTTTTGAGCTAGAAGAAGAAGAAGTGGAAGGAGCACCTGCAACTTTAAGAGCATTAGTACTTTTTTTCTTTGATGAGCTCTCGGATAGTCGCTATATTAATTTCATGTGCCATGAGAGAACCTATTAAGTTATCAATAGAAAGTTTGGTTAAGTCATGTGCTTCTTCAATAGCAGTTACTTTAGGTGTCCATGAAAGAGTTAAAGACCTGAGTATCTTTCTAACGGTTTCTTCATTAGAAAGAGTTTTACCAAGAGAATTTAAACCCACTACTATGCTTGAAAATATATTATACATAGTAGTATGTTTCATTTGGAAGTATTTAAATTGTTCGTATTGTGAAACAAGAATATCTATCCTATGTTTTACTTTATCTGTTCCTTCATAAGTTATTTACAGTTTATCCCACATTTCTTTAGCTGATTTACAAGAGGATACTCTACTAAATTCCTTTTTGGATAAAGCACAACATAAATAGTTCTTAGCTTTAAAATTTAATGATAATTTATTTTTATCAGCTGCAGTAATGGCAGTAGTACCAGCAGCAGGAGTAACGACATAATCACCTACCTCTATTACCTGCCATAGATCAAAGTCTGTGCCTAGAATGAAGCATTCCATTCGCATCTTCCAATATTGGTAATCTTCTCCATCAAAGAATGGAGGTATGGTGACTGATTGACCTTCAGCATATCCTTGAGCTGCCATGGATCTTCTCTAAGATCGTTAGATCTTCTTGATTGATCAGAGAACTGCTCTAATACCACTTGTTGGCCTTTTAGTACGGCAACAAGCTAACCTAGAGGGGGGGGGGGTAAATAGTTTTTTTGAAATCTGAAACACAAAAAATTATCACTTGAAAGTTTGGTTAGTTTAGTGTGATAAAGAGTAGCAGTGCGGAAGAAAATAAACAATCACACAAATGACACAAGGGATTTATCCTGGTTCAGCCCTTCCCACATCGAAGTCCTACGTCCAGTCCCCAAGCAACCTCTTGGGATTTTACTAACCAAGGGTACAGTCCCCTCAAGGACAATACAACACCCAGCACCCCAGCTGGTCTTCTTCTCTTTCCCGGGTAAGAAGGCAACCCACTTCTCTTACAGGTAAAGAAGCAACCTTCTAGAACAAACCCCAGTGCGGTTCTGCTAGACATAAACGCCTAGCTAGGTTCTACACTGTATACAGTCCTTCAACTGGACAGATATTTCTTAGAAAAGAAAGAACACGGCTGAGAGTTGGAACAGATGAAAACCAACTAAAAGAAACTCTCAGCTAAAAGACTCTCCCCCCAAATTACAAGATGCACATAGAGAGAGTGAAGAGAGGAGAAGGAGCTTAAATGCTTGAGTGCTTCAGTTGCTTGAACACTTCTTTTTGGTCAGGCTCTTTCTCTCTTTTCCTTTGAGTGTATGTGGCGTTGAGGTTCCTCACTGGTTGTACACTCCTTCAAAGATCTTTAAGAAAAGCTCTCTGCCTTTTTCTTCAGCCTTGCTTCATCTTTTATATGAGAGGCTTTTGAATAAATCCATTGAAGAGATCCGTTGAAGCTCTTCTAGTCATTGCTGATCTTCTATTCTTTTTTCTTCTTCAGATTGTCAGCCACTTGGTGGTCTACGAGGTCTGTAAGCATAGAAGAAATTGTTTAGCTAAAACTATGTTTATGTCAAAAAGCTCACATACCTCTATGCTTCCTGATTTCTCCCAGAAGTGGTAGGTGACCACCTTTTTGTCTGACAGGAGAGAAGAGATCTAGAGAGATAAAAGAAAATCTTCTATCAGAGACATTTTTACTTTTCATTAGGTGCCATACATATTTGAAACATCTGAATATAAAGGAAATGATGTTTACATGAAGTCAATGTTTGGACAAAAATGATGTTTAAGTGAAAGTAAATGTTATTATAAGATAGACAAATCGATGGGCAAATCGATGTTTAACTTATTGAGTCAATGTGGCAACCAAATCGTTATGAATCTTATCAAATCATAGTGGCACTTATTAAATCGTTATGAGAACCAAATCGTTGTTCTTACTTATGAAATCGTTATGAGAACCAAATCATTGTTCTCACTTATGAAATCGATGTGAGACAAATCGTTATGGAACTTATCAAATCGTTATGGCACTTATCGAATCGTTATGAGAACCAAATCGTTGTT
This sequence comes from Colocasia esculenta, assembly GCA_014218235.1. Taxonomy (NCBI): domain Eukaryota; kingdom Viridiplantae; phylum Streptophyta; class Magnoliopsida; order Alismatales; family Araceae; genus Colocasia; species Colocasia esculenta. The sequence continues at coordinate 74,033,250 of CM024757.1, forward strand.
TCTCACTTATGAAATCGTTATGCAATCAAATTGATGTTTCACTTAAAGAATCGTTACACAATCAAATCGTTGTGTAACTTATCAAATCAATGTTATTGAAATCGATGTGGCACTTTGAATAGAAATTAATGTATATTGAATGAACATCGATTTAGCATTTTAGTGCACACATACAGTGATAGAACAATAAATTTATATTTAGTAGGAAATCATGATATTAAATATAAATTTTGTTATCACCAAAATATAAGGGTAAAATATAAGAAAGGTTCAACAGTCATTTGTCGCCTTGTAGCAGATCCGCATGCCCATTTAGCACTCGAGGGCGATCACAGGGCCGAAGAAGGGTCCGCCAGTAGCTGCAGAGGATAGACCGGCATATAAATAGCCTAAGACGACTTGGGAGATAGGCATACCTTCCCACACGCAATTGATGGCACTCAGGTTTGCTGCAGATAGAAGATGTTCTTGCATGGGGAAGAGGATGATGCTACATATGCAGATGGCGGCAGCTTTGGCGATGGCGAGGTAGTTCCCGCTCTTCTTCTTGCACTGAGAGGTGATCCACTGAGAGAGAGGGATCAAGTGCAGGTAGCCTAGGCTTTTCATGGTGTCTAGATCCCAGGTCTTGGTGGTAATCTCGCCAAGAATATACCAAGAGTCGATAGGGGCTAGAGTGTGGGGGATGAGGTGCTCCGACCCCTTCTTGTCCTTGAGGAGCCGAAGCATGATCTCCAGCTCCTCGAGTAGTATGGCGGCTTCAAAAGTAGGGAAGATGAAGGTGTGCGTTTGGGGATGCCATAACTCCACGAGTGCAGTGATACTGTCCTAGATATGCACAATTTTATGATAATTCCTTGCCAACACCAAGACTGTCGTCAGCTTCCACTCCTGCAGGAGATTGATGGATGCCACAGGGAGCACCTTTATCATGGGCTCTAGCCAAGGAATTTTTGAATAGCGTCTTCCACCTTGGAGAATCTAGAAGAAAAAGGAGGAGGTTGGCAAAAGAAGAAGAAAAAAAAAATTAAGAAGAAGAAGAGAAGAAGAAGAAGAGGATAGAGAAGAACTAGAAGATGAGCTAGAACAACTTACTTGAACTTCTTGCCTTGAGCTCACATGTCCTGGCACAGAGGTGAGGCAGTGCAGTTCCCCATAAGCCTGCCTAGCAGCTTTTGGACCGCCATAGGAGAGGGGTTGATGTGGAGGAAGCTAGATGATCTCTTCATGGATTGGAGGGAGAGAAAACCAAGAGAGAAGAGAGAGAAGGTGGGCTGTGAATTTGGAGCCCTGCACCCCTATTTATAGAGCTTCAGGAGGGTTAATCCTACTCCAATTCGTACTTAGGAGTTAGAGTAGCATTAGGTTTGTGTTTAGGAGTCCCATTAATGATAGGATAGGGATAAGGCTCGGTTTTGGAGTCTAGCACACAGAACATTGTCGCGACGCCACGATCCGACACGATAAGGTCGCGACCTCCGTGGGCGCCGCGACACTTTCACGACCCCTAGAGGTGTCACGTTAGTACATGTTGTGTTTCTTATGTCTATCTATGACTTGTATGTGCTGATGTGTTTTGTACATATTTCCCTTATTTTTAGTCGAGTGTTGTTTATCGGAAAATTACAAACAAAATTAGAAAATACAAAAAAAAGGGGAGCCTCACAAGTAAGTTCAGGTTGATCTTCTATCCCTATTCCCTCGCATTACTATATGTTAGCCTACTTATTATATCATTTTGAGGATCGGCTAGTTCTTAGTGTGATCTGGGATCTGAGTTCCCCTTCATAAAAAATAATGATGATCTAGGTGCGCATTGTTAATTGCTGGACAGGCCGTTAAGTTGGATAAGTTTGGGGATTGTGGACTCTGTCTTACACAGCAGTTGCAGGAAGATTCTCAACCCATTCTTATCTAGTTTAGCAATATTATCCTTGATATATTTTCTATTTTCTCCTTTCTTTACATTTGATTTTATGATTTCTTTTCTTTTAGCCCAGCATGCATCATATAGGTCTTTTGAGCTATCATGACTAATCTCTAGCTATTAATAAGTTCTTGGTGAATACCCAACTGTTCTTCATGTTCAGAATGAGAAATTCCCATTCCAATCCGATTCAGAAAGTTATCCTCCGAGCAAGTTGCTTTGTTAGTTTGACAAGTATTTCCCTATTTGGATTCTCTATCCAATTTTCATCCAAATTTCTTTTGTTCTATTTTGGTTGTGAATTGCTCGCAGGCTTTGAGTCAGAGTTACCTACCTGGCACGCAAATGTCCCTCCAGAATGAACCTGAAGGCCAATCAGCTAGGGTACCTCTCAATCTAGGGGTTGATCGTCCTTTTTCTCCTCTTCTCGTCCAGACTTGTGTCTTCCTTGCATTCTGCTCGAGTAGCTAACTTGGGACTTTCAAAAAAATTCCAATTGCTTACTGGTTAGACTGGGTGTCTCTTTACCTTGGCTCCCATCTTTCCAATTCACTCCACGTCACTTCCGCTTCATCGTCATTTCATGACACCTCCGCTACACTTTCACTCCGTTCCCTTGCAAAGTGGAAGCCAAGGAGGGGCAATCTGTAGACACCTGATTCTGGCTTATAAGTCGAACCATATTCTTATTCTCTGAATGAGCCCCAAGTTGGTCGCTCACCTTGAGCCCATTGATTAGCCATGTTTTGAGCCCATTAAAGCCCAATTCCCAGCCTATCTTGTCCAATCATCACTTCAAGAGTCCTTGTTCTAAGCTTTCAACCCTCAGACCTTAACGCGGTGGCCTTGGGGGTCGCATTAATGATAATTGATCGATTATATTCCATAAATAATTGATTATTTTTCTAAATGATCGATTAAAATCCCAACATGATCGATTATCCTTAACGTGACAGGTCATGGTGTCGCGTTAGTATCCTGATCGGGTCTACTCTGGTCGTCGCGATAGCCATGCATGTCCATTCACATGACTTCATGGTCGTGACCATCTTGGCCATCGCGACAAGCCTTGTCGCGTCCCTACGACCCATCGCGACATCGTCTGCATGCGCTAGCTCCACAACCACCTCCCATCTATCCTCCATTGGACTCTATCCTCATCCACAACCACTCTCCAACCCCCCATGCATGGTTGAGGTTCCATCTCTCCTTGGAACCCTCCTAGGACTCTTCCCATGTAGATTTACTTGGCGTTTTATCATTTTCATGGGCCATTATCACTTAAGGACGAGATACTCTATCTCCTCTCTATTTAAGTGACCCCTCCCCATCTGAACGAGGAGAGGACCCATAGCTACCACGAAGTGCTGTCGAAATCTCACCAGAGCTCCCCCTTAGCTCATAGCCCTCCCATTTCCTCCCATTTTCCCATTATTCTCTTGACCAAGTCACACTCTTTCCTTCATGCACGGAGCATGGTAGCTGAGAGGGTGACATCCACGACCGCCAAAGGCTGCCCATGACCTAAGGAGCATCTCCTCCAGCCAGGGAGTCACCCCTTTGAGGCCTTTCTTCCTTCCCTCCTTCTCATTTTTCTTTCAAGCATGTTATTCTTTTCTTTTAAATAGTAGCATATCTCCATTCTTGCATCTTATACAACCCAAGGGGTTTCCAAACACCCCCAGGTTCGTTCCCTCCATGCTTCCCTTCTTTCTTTTCATTCTTTGTAGATACTTCACTTAAATATGGTCTAATAGGGTTTCTATCTTTTGTTTTGTTGTATTGGTAGGTTCTACAACAAGAGCAGACGAGGGGATCTCATCCTCTGGCCAGTCGGAGGACGGGAAGGAGGTCCCCATCCATCTCTCTCACTACTGAGAAGGCGTTAGGCTACCCCATCACGACATCAAGAACGCGACTGGTCGGGGCGTCGCGACAAGCTTCAGATGGCCCTTCTCATTTCCTTTTCCTAGCACGTTAGCCTGTAGACTTCGTTCATATCTTAAGGCAATATGTTAGGTGGCGATCACATTTCCTATACTATGCGGTGACATTTCATGTTGTGTGTTTCAAGGGGTGTGCAACCCGTGATTACATTTTTGTGATTGTTTCTGCCAAGCTTTTCACTTGTTTCACACACACCACACTAAGTACTAACGATACTATTTAGTGTTATCTTATTTTCAGATAAGTTTTTAATAGTGCAAGAAGTCCTATTCACCCCCCTCTTGGACATCTAAAGCTCCATCTCGATCCAATAGTCTTAGATTAATCTAGATAGTATAGCACTTGGATGTAATGTCAAACACCTTGATCATGAAACTCTCGCGGGCAAATAGCACTTTCGGGCACACCTCCCAGGACCAGATCAGACCCTTTATATATTGCCAGACATTGATTATGTTTTGTTATCTTAGAAAATCAATAGATGGCCAAATAAAGTACCAAGAGTAGATGAGAGTAATTGAAGAACAGATGAGAGTATAGAGAAAACGTGAATAGATGAGTAAATATGGAATAGATGAGAACTATAGGTCAACACACATAAAACATTGTTAATTAAAAGGCATCAATTATGAAATAATTTCAATATTTTACCAAATATATTATGAATTGATTTCTTGAACATCACATGGCAGAAAGATAAGGTTTTTGGTGTGTACATGTGAAAGAAAATCAAGAGATGGAGAAATAAGATTATGTGCATGTCCTTTAAAAGAGGATTATAACATGTTTATCATTAAATAACATCAGTTACTTCGTTACAGAAAATTCAAGGGATTAATAGTGAATAATTTGGGTGAATTTGCATGAAAAGAGCATATTTCTGGTTTCTAGAAAATACACAGGCAGTTTGCGACGTCAGCCAGGGGCACGTTCAGGTCGCGGCGTATAGAGCCGACGTGACAGTCTTGTTCTTCTCATGACTGGTCATAGAAATGCATTTAGGTCACGTCTGACCAACTGACACGATGACCTTGTTCTCGTCACGTCAGATTGTCCCGATGCGTTCAGGTCAGGCTAACAGGCCGACCCAGTGACACTGATCCCGTCGCGATAGATCGTGACGACGCGTTCAGGTTAGGTTCGACAAGGCCGACATGATCTTTAGGTCAGGACGGACCGTGGTGAGGCATTCACATCATCGCATTGCGGGGGTGGGACCTGGTCAAGCCACATGAGAGCGGCTCGTTCTCAGGTCGAGAACACCCAATTGACAGATTTGGGATAAAACACTTATATCTCGATGCACACAACATGAAAATCCACGAAATCAATTTTAAAACGTTGCTACAGGATTCTAATCATCATAGAACAAGAGTCAAGTAAATAGACATATATTCATGGGTTTGAGATCAAATAAGGGGGGTCGGGTACATGTCAATAGCCAAACTTTGAGCATGAAATACTCATAAATGGCATGATAGAAATTGAGGAAAACATGGGGCTTTTGTTATTGGTATCACGGACTATCTATGGTCGAGAGTAATTAGGCTTCACTTGAGAGATTGTCTCCCTTGGGCGAGTTGAACTTCGAGGGCTTAAGAACGTCAAGACACATGAAGATCTCCTTCCAAGCTTTCTTTTCCATGATTTCCTCCTCCTTTGGCCTCCTTCCCACGTCCAAGAGATCTCAGATGAACATTAGGGTCAGCCATGAGGGGTTTGAGGTTTTATTTAAAGGTCTTGTGTTATTATCTCCTAATACAACTCTAATTTCCTCCCAACTTCGAATTTCCATGTTTATCTAGTTCTTTCCTCGCATTTATCCTTCTATTTGGCTTAGGATGGGACTCCAATTTTGTGGCTAGCAAGTTAGGGTAGTGTTAGGAATCTATTTTAGATATATATGAGTCATGTTAGTGATTTAATTGTCCCTTTTTAATTTATCAATAATTTAGTTACAAATTTTGACCTATTTATCTCTAATCCATCATGTGGACTCTTAGTTTTGGCCCAATAGCTCATGTATGAACCATTAATTAAAGCCCATCGCTTGTTTTTGCTTAATGAATTTTAATTTATTCACATTTCTTTATAGTTTTAATTTGTTTATCTATTTTAAATTAGCGGGTTTCTACATCCTCCCCCTCTTAAAACAAGGAGAAGTTAGACCAAAGACCGGATTTTCCTCTGGCACACGATGGAAGGATGTTATTCCAAGGCAGAACTTGTGTACTAGATCACGCAGAACTAAAGTTGAAGCTGCTACGTGAAGCCCATCAGTCAAAGAACACAATTCACCCTGGATCGACAAAAATGTACCAAGACTTGAAGAGGTATTATTGGTGGCCGAATATGAAGAGGGAAGTGGCCGACTTTGTAGCACAATGTTTAACATGCCAGAAAGTCAAAGTTGAGCATTTCAGACTTGCAGGTTATTTACAACCATTGGAAATCCCAGAATGGAAGT
>CM024757.1:74039690-74191726 GCA_014218235.1 Colocasia esculenta
ACACAACTCACACGTAGAGTTTGGAAAAGAGATGGAAGAAGGGAGAAGAAGAACACACAGACACCAGATTTTACGTGGTTCGGAGGCGAGAGCCTTCCTACGTCCACGGCCACAGCAGCTTTCAATACTACAATGAGAACACCCATACAAAGAGAATATACCCCCCCGTTTATATATTGGGAGGTTAGGGCGCCATAATCGAGATTCACATGGACAAAAAAGCCCTAACTCAGAACCGCCTCAGAACTGCAAAGTCGTCTGACCTGGGAAAGGAGAAGTCGAATGCCTTGACAAATTCGACTGCTGCAGTTGAATGCTACATTTGACTGCAGACAGGCTCCCACTGCATAAGTCGAATGCTACATTCGACTGCTGACTTCAACTGATGCATTCGACGGCTTCACTTCTGTAAGCCAAAATTTAGCTTCCGGGGGCAGTGCCCCCGGAGACCCCCGCAAGGGGCGCTGCCCCCGCGACCTGACCGCGCAGGTCGAACCGCGACCTGACCCCTTGTGCAGATCTGCTAGAGAGTTCGGGCTCCACATTCTAACAGCTCCGGCGGGGGGGGGCCTCCTTGGCCCGCCTATAAAAGGCAGAGGTGGGCCTGCCCCTTGGACCACTTCCTCCGGGGGATTTTTCTGGAGTTTGTTTGTGTTCGGCACGTGCCGTACACGTGCACACGCATGCCTACGTGTGTTTTGTGTGCCTTTGACGTGCGTTCTCGCCCATTCCACGTGCGTTTGACTCCATTTTCGGAGGGCACGTGCATTTGACCTCCTTGAACGTATTCGCATCGTGCGCGGCCCTGAGCGGGAGTCTGGACATCGAGTTTCTGTTGTCCGGGGTACGTGTCCCCGTCGTTGACGCTTCTTTCGAACGTTGAACTCCGGCTTGTTCCGGGTCGGCATTCGGACTCGAACCCGTTTATCTCAGGTGTTCGAGTGGGGAGGCCGGGGTTTATTCCCGGTCTTTGGTAGCCTTCCGGGCGAGTTTGCCGCCCGGGGCCTATTTAAACCCCGATTTTTTTTTTGGGGGTTCAACACCTATACAGGTCATAGGTAGCAGACCCCTCGTTCTGCTCAGCCATCTTTGCTTCAATTATTTGTTCAATCATGACCCTCTGAGAGACCATTGTTCCTTCAAGTGTAGTATATAATTGTGGTGCATCATGCCTTTGTTCTGCAACATGCACCTCTTGAGTTTCCTCATGGCTTGAATTTGGATTCTCAATTGGTTGCCTAAACGCAAATTCTGCACGGGGTGTACTTGGTAGCACGTTCCCGGGCTGGGGTGCCATTACAGGAAATGTTGGCTAGCTTGTTTATTGAAGTTGTTGAGGCTGCAATGGTTTTTGTGCCGACTGTGGAGGCTGTAGTGGTGGTGATGGTTGTGGTGGCGGTGGCGCCGCCATTCCCAATTGTTGCATGAGGCTTTCCAACATAGCCTTTAGCTTCTGATTTTCTTGCATTACCATTTCTAATTTAGCAGTGAGGGTACCCTGATATTAAGGTTTTCAGTAGATCGACCCTGATCTAGAGGGTGATTTGATGTGGTGGCGATGTCGGCAACCCCCATACCTCCTTCATTCTGAGGTGGTAAGTCCACCTCCACATTTACCCGGTCAAGCCAGGCTCGAGCTTGCTCTCTTCTGCGACTAGATATCGTGGGATGCTGCCCCATATTTGAGGTTTCTGCCTGGTCAGCTATTGCAGGCAGATTGATGTTAGAGGCATAGCATGTGTATATCATCATGCCTTCTTCAGTGATCTGTACTGTTCTTCTCTTCTTCTGCCTAGGGCGTATAGTGGCACCCAGGCATTGGAAAACTGACTTTCTAGGGGTATCATCATCCCTCTTGTGTTCTTCTGACTTGAAATTTTGCCCTATCTCTGGGCTTGCTTGTCTTCTTTCTTGATATACCCCTTTCCTTTTAGATCCTCTTTGCAGATTAACAGATAAAGAAGGAGTGCATTCTTTGGTCTGCGACTCGTGGGAAGATGCCCTTTGTTTGTCTGGGACACTTCTTCTCCCGAAGGTTCACCAGTTTGTCGGGTCTTGCTTCATGACCATTCTTGCATTTTTCCGCCCCACAAGAGATTCCAGGGCCCTTATCCTTCGGAGTTCTTGAGCTTCTTCTGTGGTGACCCACACCTGTTTAACACGGGGCGGGCTATATATCTCATTATTTCCAACATTGGCTTTGTATTTCTTGAAGCCAATTTTGTCAAATTTGTGGTTCTTGGTTTCAGTTTTCCTCCATTGCTTCTTCATATTTTTCACCTTGAAACTCGGCTTGTCTTGCCGCACTTTAGGCAGTATGCCGAAGCTGTTCTTTACCGGTACGGTAGCTACATGCCGCTCCGGTATCATTAAGGTCTCACTCCCGTCCAGGCGGATCCGGAGATCGCCCACTCGGACAGTCTTGCCCGAACCTGAAATGCCACGTGTTGTGGGCTTCTTGCTAGACTTGCGCCTTCTGTTCTTTCCAGTAGTTGGAGCCTCGACAAAGTTGATGGCATAGGTTGCAAACATTTGTATCAAGTTGGCCTCCTGAGCTTGAGGCTCTTCCTTTGCTTGTTTTGCTTCGTGGGCCTTGGCAGCAGTTGGTAGCACGGCTGGTATCACGCCTAAGAAGTATGGAGACTCCACCACCGGGGGGAAATCTCCAAACCTGGTTGGTGTAGTGAGGTAGCCATTCCTTATGTGGTCCTGGACCACAAGTGGGCCGAAGAACACGCCCGGAGTATGAGCAGTAGCCGCCATTGCAGAGTTATGACTAGCACAAAAATTATAATGTGAGTACATCTTATTGTTAGGGTGTTGTCTGATGGAGAGATGAAGGGAAGGGAGGTCCCTAGTGGAGTCGCCATCTCTGTGAGAATTTTTTTTTAACACTTTTAAAATGTTTAACTTATTTTTTTATTTGATTTATTTGGTTTTTTATTTATCTACATAGACATGGTCATATTTAGTTCGTTTGACCTCCCCCACTAACCTCGGTTAGTGTTAATTATATCAGCACAAAGGCTGAACACCCGTGATTAACCATTAGACAACCCCTTTGAAATAGAAGAGTGTAACCCACAATTGAATGAAATAAGTTGTACATGAAAGAAAACAAAGTTACAAGCATGCAATCTATTGTTTTAGAATTTTTTTATATTTATTTCATTTTTTATTGATCTTTTAATTCATTTTCTCATTTTTTGTCTATTTTAAAATCATTGATTTCATTTATTTAATTATTTTCGTCATTTATTTATTTAAATTATGATTATGAGAATTAAATTAATGTTTTTATTTATTTATTTCATTTAAAGGAAGATTAACTTAGGGTGGGTCAAAAATAATATGAAACATGACTTGTTTGTTGTTTTCAAGTTATTATAAATTGAATAACAATGTTTGTGAAATATTTTACTAAGGTTCGTTGAAAAATTGGTTGATTTTGATTAAGAAACCAAGTAGTGAAATTTTGAAAAAAAAACGTGACACTACATGTAATTATTCATATAATACATGATTAAACAAGTGAAATTAGCCCAATAGGCCCATTAAACATCACATGTGAGAATACATCAAATGCCGACCCAATTAAGCATCATTAGGCCCATTAAGCATGAAGTATTATAGTTATTTGCATAAAAGATACAAGTCCGGCCTAGTAAGCAACTTGAGGCCCAATAAGAAATTTGAGGGCCAATAAGGAATTTGGCCTGATAAGGAAGCCCAATGGACCTTGCTTGTGACTTGAGAAAATCAAAATTGTGCCTTGCACAATGTTCTTTAGGGCTGCCTTGCAGACCCTTCTCCCAGACTGCCTTATAGTCCTTCTCAGAGCCTTGCTCTGTGTTGGGAACTCCAAAAATCCTCCCTTGGCCTGGGGGCGCCTCCCTTGCTTTTATAGAGGGTGGGAAAAGACCCTGTCCCGGCCATAAACACCGTCCCGGCCATAAACATCATCCTTGCCAAAAACGTCGTCCCGGCCATTTGTATTTTTACATATTTCCCCTTGTTTTCCAATTTCTTTTCCCCTTTTTAACTTCCATTTTTCTGTTTATACCCCTGGGCCACGAGAGAGTCACGGCAGGGAGAAAGAAACTTGCCTTTTTTGCTTCTCTCTTTCCCGTTTGTCCTGCGCGCTGGGAGGGATGCAGGAACAGGGAGGCGGCCGGCTCAGCAGGGGAAGCAGCAAAGGAGGCGACGCCGGCGGCCCTTGCTGGAGGGTGTGGCGGCGACGACTGAGGAAGGAAGGGGCGCTGCTGGCGAGGCCAACAAGGGAAGTCCCCTGCGCCGGCAGCCCTTGCTGGGAGGGGCTGTAGCAGCGGCGGCAGAGGAAACAGGGGGTGCTGCTGACTCAGTCGGGGAAGTGGCGGAAGAGGCGACGCCGGCGGCCCTTGTTGGAGGGTGTGGCAGCGGCGGCTGAGAAAGCAGGGGGCGCTGCTGGCGAGGCCAACAAGGGAAGTCCCCTGCGCCGGCAGCCTTTGCTGGGAGGGGCTGTAGCAACGGCGGCAGAGGTAGCTATAGGTGGAGGCGGCGGCGACTGAAAAAGAGGGGCACACCGGCGGCCCTGAGAGAGGGAGGAGACGGTGGCCTGGCCAGCAGTGACTGGGTCCCCCAGTGGCGGCGAAGGCACAGCCCCCCCAAGAGGTATTCTCCGCTCCTTTTTCTGTCTCTTCTTCTTCTTCTTATCTTCTACACAAGATAGAGAGATGGAAGCTATTGCCATCTATATCCTTTTTCTTTCTTCCAGAAACATGGTACAACCATATTTTCCATTCTCAGTTTTGGACTCTCATCCAGTGGCCAAAGTTTTGGCCTAAGGTGTGTATACTGTTGACATGTTATTTGGTATTTATTTTGATTTTGATCCTCCAGTGTATGTGTTACTATTCTGGTTCAACAGTCGTCGGACGATTTGTCGGGGCAGACCCATCCGGATGTTGACCTTGTTGTTGATTTTGGGTGGATACTGGCTCCACAGATTATCGAAGGCTTGAAGTTGCTAGCCGCCTCATTTCTTGCAAGAGCATGGCCATTTCAGAATGCCACTGCTGCATATCTTGATATTTGTCATCGTCTGACATTGGCTGAAAATTTTCCCTTGTAGGCAAGTCGACGACGAGATTAGTAGTGGAAGCAGGGAGTCTGCCTTCCTCAACTTGAACAGTTCCTTCCTCAAAGAAGGGAATTTGAACCTCCTCATGTTGGGGCTCAACATGAAGGGGAGCTTGATCAGACGTCTCAGCTTGCCCACCAGGTTGGCGGTTTCCTCTACCAAATTGTCTGGTATTGCGATGAGTAGCCTCAATGGGAATATTTAGATTAGCTTCCGCGATTTGTTCTGCCGGTTCGCCGTAGTCCTTCCCGGAGGCATAGCATGAGAAGATCCAGAGCCTGGGTTTCTCTCCCGCTACCCAGGTGACACGTCGTCTTTTTGACGAGCGGGTACCAACATTAGGAGTTGCCCCCAGCCTATCAAAGATCGAGATTCGCGTTATACGGTCGAGGACCGATATGCGAGATTTGGATTGTTGAATTGGATTTTCTTTAACTACTCGGATATTCTCAAGGTCTTGAGGGGTATAGTTTGATTTTCTATACACCCCTTTCCTCTTTTGTCCGTTGAGGCGCTTGGATTCAGCATGTTAGAGAGAAGCGTATTTGGCATCACTCCTTCCAACCACCTCTGATGCATTTGCTTGAGCTTTCTTGATTTTCTGGGCCTCCGTTTTAGGAACCCAGATTTGCTTGACCTTGGTAGACCGCCGGATCTTTTGCATGACGCAGGCTTCCACCTTGGAATTTTCCTGTTTCCCTCGAAACCACAGCAAAACTAAGAAGCGGTTCGAGGTGGAAATTGTGGGAATATGCCTATCACAAGAAATGATAGGCTGGCTTTTGTCAAGCCGCACCCGTAGGCTTCCGACCATGATGGACTTGCCGGATTTTGAGGTAACAGTAGACAGCCTCTTGCTTTTGTGATTTGTATATTGCCCCCGTTGTGAGGGGACGGCAGCTACAACTTCAGAGGAGATTACTCGAACCAAGTAACTCCGAACTTGAGTTGGGCAAGGTTTGATCCCTTTTGTAGAAATATTATTCGAGGGCATTTTGTTGCCCTTGTTGACGACAGCAAGACGAGCTTTGGCATGCCCGCGGATCCTGCTGGTCTTGTTTGTTGATTTGTTGAAGGAAAGCCGTTGAGCAGCATCCTCCTTTTAAACATCCGGGACCACCTCTAAGAAGAAAGGGGACTCGACAATGGCCGGAAAGTCTCCGAATACGATCGGAGTCGCTAGGTAGCCGAACCTGGCGTGGTTGTTGACGACGAGCGGTCCGTAGATGACGGCCATCTCAGAAGTTTGAACTTTACTTTTTATCCGAGTTTCACCATCAAGGAAAACACTGGGATTACATTTTTCATAAGAAAATGCATAAACTTCGACTTTTGCTATGAACGGTAAGAAAGAGTCCCACCGGACGTGCCAGTTTGTCGGCCGCGGAAAAATTTAAATTTCGTGGGGATTTTTTGGAGTTTGAATTTGATTTGCTTTTTATTTTATTTTGCTTTACAGGGCGTGCCAGCCTGTCTAACAGACAAAGTTTGAAATCCGCGCGATGTGGAGAGAAAGTTTTATGTCCAAGGAATGGACAAGTGCGCCAGTTTTATTTTGAACTTGTTCGTTCCGGGATTTTATTTTATCAGGCGATTAGGGTAGCGTGTGCTGGACCCCTGTCTCCATCGATCGGAATCGATGTTTATTTACATCGGGTTAAAAACCTTTGATGTTGTTTTACATCAATTTTAACCCAAACACCATTGATAGCAAAAGTCGAGAGGTTTGCATTTTTCTAGAAAATAGTAATGTGGTGTTTTATTTTTATCGGACAAAATTGATTTTGTTTTGACAATGAGATTTGGCTTTAAAAAGAGCATGGACTCAATTTGCGAGTTTAGCATGCAATTTTGAGGAATGGGTGAGTGTATACCCGAACATTTTTTTGATTATTTGAATATGTTGTGTATTTGGGCAGAGCTTCCGCATGGGCAGAGTTACTGCGCAAACACACGAACAAATATTTAATGAACATATGACCGTATTATTTTAGGGCAGAGTCTCCGTATGGACAGAGTTTCCCCATAAAACAAGTACATATGAACATATATTTTGTGGACATATGAGTATGCTTTCGGGCAGAACCTCCACTTGGGCAGAGTTTCCTTTAGAAAGACATACACATATGAGCACAAAAACTTACCCTCTCGGAGACTCGCTCAACGAGAGGGAAGAACATGTGTCTAAATGTTTATATCTATGGAGACTAACTCGACATGGAAACATTTAAAACACAAGAACATAAAGATGTTAAATACCTTATGCCCGTGGAGATTAACTCAACATGGAAGGTATTTAAACACCAAAGCACACAAGCACGATTTAATTTTATCTCCACAGAGACTAACTGGATGTGGAGATATGGATTACATTTGGATTTTAGAATCCCCCCATGGAGACTGACTCGACATGAAGGGAGATTAAGGAGATTTCGTAGCCGGAGGGGGACGACTTTTTTGCTTTGCCGAGGGCGAATACCTTCACGTCGAGCAGAGTTTTCTTCAACAAGCAAGCCTTTTTTTTTTTGAATTTCTGAAAAAACTCTTCTCCAAAAAAAACGTCCGCCTGTTGCCATCGGGCTACATGGGCTATTTATAGGGTTTTTGTCCCTTTACATTGAGAGAGGAGAGAGAAGTAACCGATGGAAGGGTTCCATCGGTTAGAACCATTCCATCGGTTAGGGATTTTCTCCCTTAACCGATGGTACCCTTCCATCGGTTAAGGGACCCTTCCTTAACCAATGGAAGAGTTTCATCGGTTAGGGGGGCACCCTTAACCGATGGAGTTCCATCCCCCTTAACCGATGAAAAGGCTCCATCGGTTAGGGATTTCCCCTTTAGGTATTTCTGGGATTTAGGAAATGGGGGTTTTGGGATTTTGACAATTTTTTTATGCCAACAACGCCTTTTCGAAGTCGCATTAACCCAGTTAGCTTCCTTTGGGTGCATTTGTAACAAAGCATTGATTGCTCGCTCGATTGCTTCGGGCAGCAAGTCTTGGAATTCGGCCATAAAATGGCCAAAGTGTTAGAGGGCTGATTCTGCCACTGACTTTTTGTTTTGCTCATCCCCTAGTTTATCCAAAACTTGGCTTCAGGAACGGTTTTTGGCCCCGCCTTGTTGGGTTCGCCTGACATCAGCCTTGGTGTGCTTGTGTTGAGCTAGCCTTCTCGGCCTCCTGTGAAGTCTGATCTGACGTTATGTTGTCAAGACTTGCCTTTCTGGCCCCGGTCAATGCTTAACTTGGGACCTTTCTCCCGAGTCTCGTCTTTTTTGACTTTCTTCAAAACTCAATTTAACATTTCACTCCTAGAGCTTACCTTTCTGGTTTGATCTGGAGCTGGCCATTCTAGCTTGATCCAGAAGTTGGCTCAACATTTGTTGTTGGAGCTGGCCTTTTTGACTTGGTCCAAAGTTTGATTTGATATTTTGATGCTTAGAATTAGCCTTTCTGGCTTTGTCCAAAACTTGATTTGACATTTGATTTTTTGGAGCTTGTCTTTTTGACTTGGTATAGAACTTGAATTGGCATTTGATTTTCTAGAACTTGTCTTTATGACTTGGTCCAATACTCCGTCGTAAGCATTGTTGACAAAGATTGTTTGTTCAACCTTTGGGCTCAACTAAAAGTTTAGCTTGAAGTGTCGGCCATTCCTGTCATAAGAGACCAGATTTTGATTGCATACTACAAGGTTACTTTAGCACGATATACTCCTTGCCGCCTTGTGAGGATTCTTTCTTATTACCGACTTTCTTTAGACTTCCGCCAAAGTGTGGATTTCATTGATCAAGCAATAGACCAGGCTGGCAGATTGGTCCGGCTACTCCCACTCATGAGGTGGTGGTAGGTCAACTCAACCATTTTGCACTGTGATAAGGCAATTTTGTAACATTTTATCCATCTCATTTTTTCATTTTTTTGTGAAGATATAAGCAATCTTCGATAGTGTGTCCCAACATTAGTTAGGCTCTTTTGACTTGCAGATGTTTGCGGCTTCTTTTGATTTGATAGATGTTTGGGGCGATTTGCAGCTTCTTTAATGGTTGTATGCCTGGGTGGGGCGGTGCCCCCAGTCTGTCGAAGCCTAAGATGCACGTCGTTGAGGCCCACACATGATTCCCCTCTTCCACTCGAGTTGATTCCGAGGTTTGAGGTGCAAAGTTGTGCTTCCGATACACGACCTTTCCCTTTGGTCCTTGCGGATGAAGAGGTTTGTTGCTTTGGAACGCAGCTTGTTGTTGCTCTGACACTTTGGTGGGCTTGTCTACCCAAACTTTTCTGATTACACAGACCTCCTTCTTGGTGACCCGAATTTACTTCATCTTTGGAGGGTGTTCTTTTGTTGCATTGCCCCAATCTTGGATGTGGACATCTTTTTTGAAGTCCATTGTGTCTTCTCGCACCTAGTAAAGGAGTGCGAAACTATTGGGGATTGAGATTGTTGGAACGTATGTGTCCCTTGGCATGGTTGGCTCGCCCCCATCGAGCCAAATGCAAAGATTGCCGACAAGTATAGTCTTGTCATAATTGGAGATGGCTGCCACGGGCTTTTTGCCTTTGCGACTTTGACATCATCCCTTCTTTACCAGGTTTGCCATTCTGGCTTTACCTGGAACTTTGTTTGGAGCCTTCTTCTTTGGACTTGCCTTGTTAGCTTTACCAAGGACTAGACTAAGAGCCCTTCATTTTGGACTTCTTCTTGGATTTTTACTTGTCAGAGCTTCATGCTTGACGTTTCGCTTGCAATTGGGTTGTCTCCTTAGAAGGCTTTGATTCTTCAAAGACAATGATCCTTTGACTCAGTCGGTCTCTTAGCTTGGCGCTAGGCTGACAACTAGGTAGATTTAACTACACTAGATTGCTTTGATTGTTTAGGCCTCCTGCTTAGTGACCCCAAGATGCAAAGTCATTGCACATAAATGCCCCCTTGCTTGGGCTTTAGGGCTTTGGCTTCCCGTCATGACACCTTTTCCCTGGTGAGACTTGGATGCCATCTTCTTTCATTTTCGCCTTAACTTGATGTAAGCGATGATAGGGTAGCCCCATTTGCTTGAGCTTCAATGCCTTGGATTTTCGCCGATGCACTGGCTTTAATACTTGAGACTTTAGGCACGCGCTTTCTTTTATTTCCGCCTTTACTTGACATAATCGGCGATGCATATTGATGTGATTACACAATAGGGACATGATAGTCCCATGGAAAGATTGGTTAGCCTTCATCAAGCCACATGTGTTTCACTTTTTTTTTCTTCTGATAAGGATGAACCTTGTGACTTGTCAGGCTCGGATATAACTGCAATAGGTTTTCTACCTTGGCGGCGACATTGCCCCCGACTAGCGGGAACAATACATAGCTTTAGTTGACACTTTGTCTTCATAAGGAAGCCTTCACTCTGATGTTTTGAGCAACGGCAGCCACGGCTGGGGTGGTGTTGCATTTTGATGGAGAGAGTGGCTTTGGACATGTGCTGTATTGACATTTAGGCTTCGAGAAGAAGCACTCAGTCTTGATGCCTCCAGCGGGGGCTAACTATTCAGCTTGCTTTCTTTAGCCTTTTTTTTTTCAAAAAAAATTCCTTTCTCTTTTTTTTTTCTTCTTAGCCCTAACCAACTTGGTTAGGGAGGAGACTTGGCCCTGACTTGATATCTCGGCCTGGCCATTATGGTGACCTTGGTAAGTCTCCTGGCAGCACTTCTAGTATGACTGGGACCACCTTCCTCCCATGGTTGGGATTGTCCATCCTGATGGGATCCACAAGGATGCTAGCTGGTTCGGTTGGGTCCTCGCCAGAGGCGTAGCATGTGAAGATTTCCATACCTCTACGCTCTTCAGAAACCCGCATCACCCTTCGCTTTTTTTAGTTGTTGGATGCCTGGAAAAAGTACTGCCTCCAACCTATCAAAGACCGAGGTTTGTTGTGCTGGAGCTTCAACATGAATTTGGTCTTCTCCTGGGATTTGTTCCAGTTGAGAGGAGGCGAAGTTAGGCTTTTGATAAACACCCCTCCTCTTCTGTCCGTAAGGATGAAGGGGCTTGGGGCTCTAAGCTTTATGTGACTCAGATTGCCACTTCTTCTGATTTCACACGGGTTCACCTGCCCTTCCTTTTTTATTTGGTAAGCTTCCTGCTTGGTGACCCACATCTACCTCATTTTGCGAGGCTAGTGTGTTGTCGAGCTGGTCACTTGCCCAGCCCGAGATCTTTTTTGAGAATCCTACTTGTCTTGTCCCATCCCATGGTGGGGCGCGAATTTGTTAGAGGTGGGTACAGTGGGGACGCATTTGTTCCTTGGCACGATCGGCTCGCCTCTATCTAGCCAGATGCGCAGACTCCCGACAAGAATAGTCTTGCCAGAGTTGAAAGTTGTCGTCTTAGGCTTTGTGCCTTTGCGGCCCTGATGCTGCCCTCTCTTTGTGGGGACGGCAATGCAGGAGATGGTGTTTACCGAGAAATCTCGACCTTGGAACTGGTAGGGCTTGATGTCCTCCGTCTTGTCGCCTCCCTTGGAGAAGCGCGAACTTGTTGGAGGTAGGATTTTGGGGACGTGCTTGTCCCCTCGGCATGATCAGCTTGCCACCATCGAGCCGGATACGCTAGTTCTCAACAAGAATAGTCTTGCTGAAGTTGAGACGACCGCCCTGAGCTTGGTGCCCTTGCGGCCTCAGTACTGCCCCCTCTTTGTAGGGAGCGACGCAAGAGATAGTATTAACCAAAAAAACTCGGCATTGAGTTTGATGGGGCTTGATGCCCCCAGCAGTTACAGACTTCGATGTTGTCGTCGGCGTCTTTAGGATGGCGGGCACCACCCCCAAGAAGTAGAGGGAGCCTGCCACGGCGGGGAAGTCGTCAAACACCAAGGGTGTGGTGAGGTAGCCACATTTGGCGTAGCTGGCAACAACGAGCGGGCCGTACATGACCGCTGTCATTTTAATTTCTTAGAAAGTTGCAGGTTGAAGGCGGGCCTTTCGCGCCAACTTCAACTCCTTTTGATCCCCTCCTCTTCTGTCCGTGAGGACGAAGGGGCTCAGGGATCTAAGCTTTATATGCTCAGATTGCTGCTCCTTCTGATTTTGCATGGGTTTAACTGCCTTCCTTCCTTTATTCGGCGAGCTTCCTGCTTAGTGACCCACAACCAAGGTTCAAAATCTCGGGGATCGGGATCGGATCGGTCGGCCCAAAACCGATCCGACCCGGCGATCCCGAGCCCGGCTCGGCCGATCCGGGCCGAGCCCGACCGGGTCTGGCCAAGCAAAAGGGGGGTGGATCGCCCCCTTAAAAAAATTGAAAAAAAATTAGAAAAAATATGAAAAAATAGGAAATATATGAACATTGTATTTATGAACTGAAATACATGAAAAAATGTATTTATTGGAATCGTACATTATATTGTGTGGACATAAGGTTTACATAATCTGTCCAAGACATATAATGTTGGTAATATGCCTCATATTGAGTCAAATATTGACTATAGGCATCCGTGTTCGCATATATGATAGTGATTGGTGTGTAGCCCGGTATTTCAGGCACTTGATATGAGCCATATGACTCATATGAGTCATGTGAATGTGAATCGGACTCAGTGGATTGTGCATATGCTCCACCTCCGGTGTAATATGATGCATCCGGGTATTGAGGATATCCCAAGTAGCCTCCCTGCCCTTGGTAATATCCTTCAGTTGAAGCATAAGATGATGTATCTGACGCTTGCTCCATGGTCTCAAACTCCATCCGTAGCTTTTCTTGACGCTCCCACTCCTCTTGCATCTTCTTCTTCTTCATTAACCAATTCCGTCTATGCGGAATGAAGTTGGGATTGTATCCCGAATCTTCGGATGCTCCTTGGCCTTGCCCTTGCCCTTGCAATTGAGATGTCACTTTCTTCCCCTTTCGTGCATATTTTTGACTTGAGGTTTGTGCTTCCCTCCCTTCCCTACTCCCATGATGTTGATCTTGAATAGCATGGGTGAAGTCTTCCTCTCCGGTGAATACAATAGGGTCGGGTGGCGGTGCCGGTGGCGGTACACTGCTGACAACTAGGACATCTCCTCCATGATCGGATCCCTCACTAGGAGTACTTGTCTTCGATGTCGAGTCATTAGAAGTTTGGTATTGAACATTATCGCTTGGCTCCGGTGTTTCATCATCTATATCTTCCTCGATCGTGTCCAAGTCTGCAATGCTAATGCCATGTTTCGTGCTCCTTCCTCTTGCACCCACTGTCTTCTTTTGGCGTTTAGGGGCTGGGGGAGTTTCGAACTCCGGAAGCAAAGGCACATCATCAAGCTCACCTAAATGAGACATAACATGTTAAAATGAGAATAAATAATTTATAAATGATGCATGTACATTGTAAATGTCATTTACCTTCAGCCCATGCACGATCATGCGGGTCGAACTCTGGTTGAACCGAAGTGCTTGCATTTACCCATGCATGTAGTGGATGTTCCTCCTCAAAAACTTCTTCTATATCTATTGTCTCCGATGGAGTTGCTTCAGCTTGTTGTTGCCCCGAGGATCTATATTCTCTCTATCTTGAACTTGCTTGATTAATTGGAGGTTTTTAAGCTTCAATCTCATGTTGTAGTGGCAAAATACCAACTTCTCAAGACGTGCAGACTTCAACCGGTTTCTTTGTTTTGTGTGGATCAAGCCAAATGTGCTCCAGTTTCTCTCACACCCTGTGGCAGACGTTGTTTGGCTTAAAACCCGAATAGCTACATAGGCCAAGTCTTCATATCCATATGTTCTTCCATGATCCAACCACCAATCCGCTGTAAATGAAGCATGTATAATGTTTTAGAAAATAGAACCAACTCATTCTACATGCAAATAAATATGATGAGTAACTTCTAACCTGGACTCAAAATCTGAGCAGCTCGTTGTGCCGTGCTAGTACCAAAGTGGTAGAGTTGAAGTCTATAATCATGCATTTGTTTGCATGCTATGATTGCCCTATCCTCATTGTCTAGCATCCGTTTGATTACATTTTTGGCCCCAATCAACACTTCGTAGGAATTGTCATAGTTCTCCCTCCTCCCATCAGTCCTATACATGTATTGGGGGTTGAAGAAATGCCCTACATGTAGAAGATAAATGTTAAAACATGAGTTGTAAATAATATGTAATCACAATTCACAAGAGTTGAAGTGTTATGCTTACCTGCAGCATGAAGATCATGATGCAATGTGTGCTCCCATCGCCGATCTACGATTCCCACCACTTGGCATACGTTGTTTTGTTGTTCATTTGGATAAGCTCCTTTGCTCGATCCATAGCCTCGTACAAGTAACCCATCTCGGATCTCCTCTCCCCATCTACCGCCCTTAACACTCGAACAAGCGGTTCTACTACATTCAACACATTTTGGACCCCCTTCCAAATGGCTTTGATTGGATAATGTCGGTCACCTTCTTCCCTTCTCCCTCACCCGTGTAGGAGCATGTCGGGACATATAGTTCTCCCACTCTTCCGATGCTACCATCCTAATAAGGTTGCTACGTTGCCCATTTATGCTATCCAATGCAATATATTGGGATGCAAACCTTGTAGGTGCTGGCCGAAGCAACTCCCGTCCATGTGTATGCGTCCTCATGATGTCCAATATGTTGTTGTGGTTGTAGATGAAGGTGGTTACGAACCTTGCATTGTTGACCACATTTTCCACCATTGGATCTTCACAAATGTCTTCTAGCATTAAGTCAATGCAGTGCGCGAGCAAGGAACCCAATACAAGTGTTCCCTTTTCTCCATTAGTTTTTGGCCCGCCAACTTGAAAGCCGCTGCATTGTCGGTTACCACTTGGACAATTCTTTTCTCTCCAATCTCCTGCACCATCTCATCCATCAACTGAAATAGGTAGTCCGCATTCTTCACCTTGCCAGAAGCGTCTACCGACTTCCAAAAAACAGTCCCTGCTTTGCAGTAGATTAAGAAGTTTATCATACTTCTTCGTGTAATGCCTGCACAATTCCATATGAAAAATAAAACCTATGTCTTATTAATGAATAACTGAATAACAATTACTAGCCAAACACTTGTACATACCTGTCCATCCATCGCACATTAACGTGCAACCGTATTCATCCCATATTCGTTCAAATGTGGAAACATATGCCTTCATATCTTCAACCTCCATATCCAAGTATTTGTTGTAGATTTCATATGAAGTAGGGCCTTCCACCCCTTTGCCCACTTCACCAATAGTCTCGATCATGGACTCATAATATGGTCCTTTTGCTGCATTGGCCGGTATGCTGTTGAAGAAGAACCATCTTGACGTCGCTCTCCCTATCTTCTCCTTGCATATTTTCAAATTCTTGAATGCTGCAGAAATGGATGGTTGCTTCTCCCTTCGCCTGGTGAGAAATGGTCTATTGGTCCCACTCTAGGATCTCCGTCTCTAGGGATATCCACTGGAACCTCAGGTATATTTGAACTCATTCCAGCACTTGAACTCCCTTGTCCGCTACCCCCATGGCCACTACCTTGACCTACGATGACCGGTACGTCGGAGATAGTCCTCTTCCGCATTAGACCTTCGACTTGCTTCCGATGCCCGACGAAATTGTTCTATATATGAGATAGAAATAGAATGAGGGTCGAAGGGTGATTAAAGCCTTAAACTAAAATAAATGTTCCAAAAGTAAGTTAACTAATTACTAACCTTCTTCATCTTGATCAAGATCAAAGAATTGTCTCCCTCTTGGTAAATCTACGGACCTTCGAGGAGGGGCAGACAAATCTTCCCGGATTTGTTGCCGTCTTCTACTAGTGTTTGCTTTGGATGTCTCTTTCTCCTTCATATATTGGCAAAATTGCATTCGAACTTCAGCAGAAACTCTCAGCATGGTGCCACCTCACCTTTAATTCCCGCTAGATGTTGTTTCAAACGAAATATGCCGCCCGATAAGACCCGTCACAATATTTGCATTGGACCTTCCTTCGAGTCATGTCCACAACGATACCATGAGCCCAAGCGGGATCGGTGCTAGGAGGGTTGCTTGAAGAATGGGGAGCCGGAGCAGCACCACCTTCGGCGGCCATCACTTACAACACAAAAAAGAAGTTAAATAATAAAAAAACAGAAAATAAATATTTTTTTTTGCGGATGAGAGAGAGGGAGATGAATCGCAGCCAAGAGTTCGGCCAAGAGTGTGTGAGAGAGAGCCCGAATAGTCGAACAAGAATCCCAAGAGTGTGAAAGATGAGATCGCCTCCCAAATAGTGCAAAATAGCGCCCGAGAGAGAGAGAGAATGCCCAAAATATTGAGAGGAGGGGAGGAGAACTCAAAACTTGAGTTTAGAACATATTGGGGGCCTTTGGGGGGTTTATATAGACCCCCAAGGCCTCCAAAGGCTCCAAAGAGCCGTTTCTGGCCGTTGGGGAACAGTCCCCAACGGCTAGAAAACGGCTAGTTCTGAACTAGCCGTTGGGCCCGGATCGCCCCGGTCCGGGCCGATCCGCGGCGGACCGGCCCGGGCTCGGCGATCCCGCCGAGCCCAGCCGAGCCCGACCGATCCGAGCGCAGGGGACCGGACAGGTTACCCCGGCTCGGATCGGAGGGGCCAAAACCGAGCCAACTCGGGCGATCCGATCCCGAGTTGGCCGAGTTTTGATTCCTGCCCACAACTGCCTCATTTTGCGAGGCTGGCGTACTGTCGAGCCAGTCGCTTGCCCAAACCGGGATCTTTTTTTAGAATCCCACTTGTCTTGTCCCGTCCCCTAGAGGGGCGCGAATTTGTTGGAGGTGGGTATAATGGGACGCATTTGTCCCTTGGGCCTTGGCACGATTGGCTCACCTCCATCAAGCCGAATGCGCAAATTCCCGACAAGGATAGTCTTGCCAAAGTTGGGAGTTGCCGCCTTGAGCTTTGTACCTTTACGGCCCTGATGTTGCCCCTTATTTGTGGGGACGGCGATGCAGAAGATGGTGTTTACCAAGAAAACTCGGCCTTGGATTTGGCGGGGCTTGATGCCCCCAGCAGTAGCAGACTTTGATATTGTTGTCGACGCCCTTGCCAATCTAGACATGAAGATTGTTGATGGTGATCGTCTTGCCAGATCTTAAGGTGATCACCATCGACTTCTTGCTTTTGTGGCCTTCGGGTTGCCCTTGTTGAGTAGGGCCGACACCAGAGGAAATTGTATTAACCGAGTAAACTCACCTTAAGAAGCATGGGGCTTAATGCCCCCAGCAATATTGGTGGTGATGCATCAACTGCACCTGGCATTAGCAAGCTCATTGCCCTGCGGAGGTGGGTTTGTGCCCCTCGTATGGTAGCAGGTTTGGTGCTTTCAGTGTGGACTTGTTGTCCTTCATAGCCGCAGGCTGGATGCCCCTAGCGATGGGCTTGCTGCCCTTTGTAGCACCGGGCTTGATGCCTCCAGTGTGGACTTGTTGTCCTTTACAGCCGCGGGCTTGATGCCCCCAGAGATGGTTTGCTGCCCTTTGTAGCAGCGAGCTTGATGCCCCCAAGAATAGCAATATCGGCAACTTCAGACGGGCTTTATGCCAACATTTCGGCTCCAGGGGAGATCCTTCCTTTTGATTCCCCAACAGTGGCCACGGTCGTGGCAGTGCCAACGAGGATTCTTCTTTCGAATTTCTTGCAAGAGTGTGAAGAAGTTACAACCTTTATAGAGACAAGGCTATTCTTTGATAGAGATGAAAGGTAGGTAAGGTCCCACCGGGCATGCCAGATTGTGGACGCGGAAAGAATAACATCTCATTTTGATTTGATTTACATTTTGTTGCAGGCATGTCAGTCTATTTAGTAGATAAATTTGAAATCCGATTGATGCGGGAATTTGCATGTACATTCATTGGACAATTGCGCCTATATTTTTGTGTATTTGTTCCACGTGTTTATTTTGTCAAACGATTGAGGTTTCGTATACTAGACTTATTCCCCACTGATCGAAATCGATGTTAATTTACATCGAGTTGAACTTGAACACCATTGAATCTTTGTCAAAGAAAGCCTCTTATCTCTATTTGTTGTGACAACGATGGCCTTAATGGTCGCCCTTTGTGGGTACACTTTTGCAAAGAAAGATTGAAGACTTTATTGCTTGTACACATGTAATTTGGATTACAATTGGTCCCTTATGACCTGAACAAGTGGTCCCGATTATACAATCGGGTCTTTAAGATTACATTCGGTCACAATCGGACCCTTTTGAATTTGCTTGTATCATGATCAGACCGTTGACTTGGATCTTCATTACGATCGGACTGTTGGAGTTGAATTTGATCACGATAGGACTGTTGGATTTGAATTTGATCACAATCAAACAGTTGGATTTGAATTTCACTACGATCAGACCGTTGGATTTGGGTTTCATCACGACAGACCGTTGGATTTGGGTTTCATCACGATCAGACCATTGGATTTGGACTTGATCACGATTGGGCCGTTGGATCGCCAAAATGATCACTATTGGCCCATTGTATTTGCCTGGTGGTCACCATCACCCTTTGACAATGATGGGACCTTTAAATGGTCTTGCCAGATTTGTATCCTTTCTGAACACTTACGTAATTTTCCAATATCCACGAGGTCTTTCAAGTCATTTGTTGACTTCTCGGAGTACACTTGTCATTTCCTGGCTCTCTGGGGCTTTTCGATCATTTCTTGATCTCCCAGGCTTTTCAGCCATTTCTTGGCATGTCTAGGGATCTCTTCCATTTATTGACAATCCTAAGACTTAAGTGGTCAGTGTTGACACGGGATTTAGATCACTTTAACATATCATCATGGTTTTTTGATGGCTCATTTGATTTTATCTGGTTCATGTATTCATTTCATTTGGGTATTCATTTATTTCACATGCTTTGATTTGTATTGTGATTTGCGGGGCGTGCCAGTCTGTCTAACAGACAGAAGAAAGAGTCCGCGCAATGCGGAGAAGGTATTTTGGGTGTCCATGGAACGGACGGGTATGATGTCCGTGGAACGGACGGGTATGATGTCCGTGGGACGGACGGGTATGATGTCCGAGGGACGGACGGTATGATGTCCGAGGAACGGACGGGTATGATGTCCGTGGGACGGACGGGTATGATGTCCGAGGGACGGACGGTATGATGTCCGAGGAACGGACGGGTGCGCCGTATTTTAATCTGAACTCCTTGAGTCCCGTATCTATACTCATCAGGTGATTGAGGTAGCATGTGCTGGACCTCTGTCTCCATCGACCGGAGTCGATGTTACATTTACATCGAGTTAAGACTCTTGGTGTTATTTTAACACCAGTTTTAACTCGAATACCATTCATAGCAAAGGGGATGAGAAAATACACACTTTTTTAGAAAATCCTGGTCATGATGTATCATTTTTTTTTTTGGTTATTTTGAAATACTTTTGCTTTGAGTGTTTCATTTTTGAAAAGACTGCCCTTTGTGGAGTCCGAGATATGACTTTTAAGAAGGGAACAGATGTATTTCCGTGAACCCATTTGGGGTCTCCCTCCTCTCCTTTTTTTTAGAAATGTTGTTTGAAGGTTTTATTTTGGAAAACCTGAGGATTATTATTGAGACGGGTATATACCCGTGTATTTGATTCTGAACTTGGGGGAGGTCGTGATTCAAAGTAGCATTTCTGTATTAGAAGAGTTGCTACATTAATTTTTTTATGACATGATATTCTTTTACAACATCCTTCTTTTAAATGAAGTCTGAATTGAGGCAGAATTTCCTTTCTCCTCGTTCATTGTTTCATTTATTCATCATTCATTTTTCTTTGCTTGTATGAGTATGATTTTCAAAGAACGTATGTACGTATTTCCATGGACGTTCTTGTCAATTTAAAGCTCCTTTCTGAAAACTGTCCACATGAACGCAGTTCTTGTGAGTATGCATTTATGCTGCTCTCTGGAGTAACTGAGCACAGTTCGGGTCCTATCACAGTTCGGGTCCTGTCACAGTTCGGGTCCTGTCCTCTTTTTCTTTGGATGTGTGTATATCATCACCACTATCATATTTATTTTGACAGAGTTTCTGCCTATGCAGAATGCCTTCACGGGGATATATTCATATGAACATGTACTTATATCCATGTGTCCTCAGAGAATCTTTGCCCGGAGGGAATTTGCCCTCAAAAAGGTATGTGTATATGATCATAAATTTGCAGTTTACGCATATTTTCTCACCGGCATTCCTATTTGAATGGAGTATCCGGCAAAAGGTACCATCTGCATATGCAGAATCCTTTTTGAGAGGCATACGCATATAATTGCGGATTTATGATTATATAGACATGTCCGTAGTCGGAGACTCCATTTGGGCAGAGTTTCCTCTTGGGAACACATGTATATAAATACAAAGTTTGTGATTATATTGATATGTTTTTAGAGGGAAAACTCTGACATGGGCAGAGCTTCCTTTCAAGTAACAAGTGTGTATAGGCACAAATTTGAATTTTATAGGTATGTTCTTAGGCGAATCTCTACTTGGGCAGAGTTTCCTCTAGGAAACATACATATAAAATACCAATTTGTGAATATACAAACATGTTCTTGGGTAGAATCTTCCCTTGGGCAGAATCTCCTCTAAGAAACATATAAATATAAACACAGATTTGAAATTTATAGATATGTTCTTAGGTTGAATCTCCACTTGGGCAGAGTTTCCTCTAGAAACACATATATAAATACGAATCTGTGAATATATGAATATATTCTCGAGCAGAATCTCCACTTGGGCAGAGTCTCCTCTAAGAAACATATGCATATAGCACAAACACACCATCCCGAGAGTTTAAAACTCGATGGGAGGTGGCATGAATAACAGAGGTATCTAAAATACCATATGTCCGGAATGGACGGTATTTAGAACCTATAGCCCGTGAGGGCCGGTGCCGCTATTGCGGACTTTTAGCCGATGAAGTTTGCCGATGCCGCATCCGGCAACCTCTCAACACTCGGGGGAAGAAGACTTGGTACCTTCACTCATACAAGAAATGAGATTGAGAGAGGAGATCGGGAAACTTTGGGAATTTGGAATTTTTCTATTCTTTGGGGATTTCAGAAAGTAGGGGACAGCACTTTGGGGAGAGGGCTGTCGCTCCTTCTCCGGGGCCGACCTCTTCAAATGGGGGGATGGGGGGCTTTTATAGGGGAAGGCCCCCCCTTACATGCGTGGGAGTGGGGGTTCCCTTTAACCGATGGGACTTCCATCGGTTGAAGGAAAATTCCCTTTAACCGATGGGGCTACCATCGGTTAGAGGGTTAAAACCCCTCAACCGATGGTAGTCCCATCGGTTAAAGGGGAAAATCCCCTTAACCGATGGTAGTACCATCGGTTGGGGTTTGTTTTTTTTTTAAAAGGAATTCCCCTTAACCGATGGTGGTTCCATCGGTTAGAGAGGAATTTCCCCTCAACCGATGGAACTCCCATCGGTTAGAGGGGAATTCCCTTCTAACCGATGGTGGTTCCATCGGTTAGAGGGGAATTTCCCCTCAACCGATGGAACTCCCATCGGTTAAGGGGAAAAAACCCCTTAACCGATGGTGCTTCCATCGGTTAAGGGAGGGGGCATTTCTTCTTTTTTTTTTTAGAATGGAGAATTAGCCCAAAAATTTTTTGTGCCAACAAATGCCCCCCACGGGAAGTGTGCCGACGCCGAAGGCGGAGGAGGACGTCCCGTGCAATCTTTGAGCTCTGCTTCTGATCTTCATGACTTAACAATGAACTTGAATCGGAAGGTTGTAGCCACAGTTGACATGCTTCAGCACTTGCACTGTGAAGTCAACATCCTCGGCAACGATCGACTTTGTCATGTTTCTTACGCTGAGCGATCAGCTCCGCTTCCTTGGATTTACTCAGTACTAACTTTGGCTTTCTTTACCTGAGTCTTTGCCTTCTGGATTTCATCACAGGGATTTTTTTAGATCTGCCTTTCTGGCTTTGTTGTGGACTTGAATTGATTGAGGACTCAATTGGTGAGACTCGTCTTTCTGACTTTGCTCAACAACTTGATTTGAGAGAGATTTTTTTTTTTTTTTTTTGACTTGTGATTCTGACTTGATTTGCAGTTGGATCTGATACCACTTTCCTGAGCTTTGCCTCTTTGGCATTTGCTTGGATTGGATTTGACATCTTTTTCTTGAATCTTATCTTCTCGGCTTTGTCCGAGATTTGACATGATATTCGGCTACTGAGGTTGACCTTCTTGGTTTTGCGGTATCTGCTTTATTCATCATTTTTTTGTATCTGTTTTGAGTTCTCAACCATCCTTGCTCCGGAAGTTGTTGGAGACAGGTGTGTTGAAGCTCATTTGAATATTTTGCCTTTTTCCAAACCCAAGAGAGCTGGAAAAAGGAGGGTGGCGGATCCCACCACATCTGGCGGTGACTTTCTTTTCCTTTCTTTTCTTCTCTCATCATTGTCATTCATGACTCTTCTTCTTAATTCACCACTTATCCTTTTTTTTTCCTTTTCGACTTATCTACCTCAGATGACGAGACAGATGAGGAAAAGTGCTGGTCCGATTGCTTCGGGCGGCCATGCCTCTTTGCCTGGAGGTTCTCCTTTCCTTTGTGGAGTGGAGCGTGAAAATTCCTCACGGCAATTGTCGATTTTATGCCTGAGATTGATGATAATGAACCATCATCTGACTGTCTGTTTTCTTGAGATAGCCGTGACGGATGACGGTGCCTCTGCATTTGCTGAGCTGAGAGTCTCGACAGAACAGTATTCTTTTGCTCCTGTCGGGGCTTATATCTCAATGCCTGCCAAGGAATATTCTGCCATGGAATCAACTCCCGCAGGTGACTTCCTTTACTGAGCTCATATACAGTCTTTAAAGATGATATTTTCTTTTCTGATATTGAGTTTCTTTCCTTGTATTCAGGTGACCAGGTTTTCTGTGATCAACTCTTCTCTGGGGGATGATGGGTTCATATGGCCAATCCTCTCTTTCCACTTTTGGGGAGATGCAGGGAGCCCATTTTTGGAGTTTCAAGCTTATACTGCCTTTCAAGTAGGTGATGCTGCGAGTGACGATGGTGTTGAGCATGGTTGTCGGGAAGGAGAACATTGTCCGGCTGGAATGCGAGCTTGATGAAGAGAGGTTGTAACGTCGTGTGCTTTTCGATCCATGCGGATCATGTGCATTGTGGTTGTGGCGGCCGTTGTGAGCCAGTGTGAGTTGGGTGTGTGGAATGTATGGTTTGATTGCGTGGCTTGAATAGGTGAAGAGCAGGGTAGGTCCTGAATTGGAATAGAACCTGCTGCTGTTCTGTCTGAGTTGGCGGCCAAGGGGTGGTCGTTGACTGTTGGCGTCCAGGTTCATGGACGTTTACATCATGAACTTGGCGGCAGCTTTTGTGGACGTTTAGTCTGGCGGTGCATGTGGGCGACAAGGAGGTTGACGCCAACCTGTCAGTTTAGCAGGTTATATGTTCACCCGAGGGCAGCTCTCTCAGCTCACCCTCTCTCCCTCTTGCCCCAGCTTCGCGCCCTGGTGTTTCTGAAGGTTCTAACAGGTATCGAGGAGTGGCTGGTCGATCGTGGGACGCGTGGCGACGCCGAATTGCGCGGGGAAACGTCGCGGCGTGGTGCAATTCGCGTGGGAGCTCGCGGAGGGCTCGTCGTGAATCGGGAGTTTGCGGGGGATTCTAACGCGTTCTGAGGTAGGGGACGAACCCGTTAAACTCCGTGGAACCATTAAAATACATCATAATCACCTGAAACAGCATGATAATCCATGTTTGGATAGAGTTGCACCATAAGGGATAATGGGTGGTTTGTGTAGTTTATTGTATGAATCATGTTTAAATGGGTTGCATTGGGTTCTGACATGCTAGAGGAATAGCATTTACGTTTTTCAGTAGTTAGAACAGTTAGAAAAACCACAGGACCGGATTAGGGTTTCTGCAGGTTTAAGGCCGGGAACTTGGCGTCAACATCGTTTGCCGCCAAGATCTTCAGCCAAGAGGTGACGGCCAGGGACTTGCCGTCTACTCACTGTAAGCGGCAATCGATGTGGCCACCTACTCCTATATGAACAGAAATGGCTATTTATGGTGTTTTAATCGATAATGCATGCGTGGTATCATACGAGGTGCACTAAGTGCACATGGTTCTCGTATTTACCTGCAAGGTATGCTGTTAGTTGTTTACTTCGGTGACTGCGCGTTGTGTACGCGAGTCATGGTTCACGTGTAGTGGACCAGTAGTCACTTGTGGTTTACGTGGTGTTTCACGTGGTTTGTGTGTGACGTGCACGTGGTTTTGTGTACGTGGCGAGTAGTACGACGCCTACCGTGGTTACCTCTCCAGTTGGGTGCCCCAGGTTCTTTGTGAGCCAGGCTGTTAGCTCGGGGCCTTGTCCTACTTGTGTTGTACCGTTGAGGTCTGTGTCGTCTGACCTGGACACCCTCACTCTTGTGTTAGAGTTGTACGTCCGGCTGAGGAAAGACGACAGTGGGACAGTGACAGTTGTGGTTGTTTTTAGTCACTTGTAGCGCGCTCGTAGTTGGGGGTACGGACACCATTAGACGTACTGGACCCCAGCTAGTCCTTTTCCAGTGCCTCACTCTAGCGAGCCCAGGCCAGGTCTCTGGAGGTGCCAGGCATGGGCCTGTGACCGTGTGGTCTGCAGGTTGTGGTGTTTTAGTTGGTCTCCACAGTTGTTTGACTTTTTACGTGGAGCGGCAGCTGACCTTTCGTCCGTGGCTGCGAGACTGAGAGGTGGACCTGTGTTAGTTGTCCGAGTCAGTTTCTGGTGTCGCGAACCAGTTTACGTGGCTCGTGTTGGCTGTCTCTACTTTGGCTTGTACACCTGTTTGGGTTTACTGTTTAGTTACTACAGTTGTTTCTCGTAGTCGACAGACGGTGAGTACTTTTACAGCTTTACTTACCTGCTTAGTTGTTTTATATGTTTTTGGTACTGTTTACTGTTTTGTACCTGTGGTTTGTGGTTTGTTCGGCTTTGGGGATTCCCTACTGAGCCAGTGACTAGAGAGGCTCACCCCTACCCCCACAGGTGAGGCGAGGAGGACGTTTCCCGTCCGACGTCCAGTTCTGGCCGCGTCGTAGCGGAGCAGGGTCAGTACCTCCAGCGGAGTAGTACTCAGCAGTGTAGTCTTGTAGTTTTGTAGTTGTTTATTTTCTTTTTTGTACCTCGGGGTATGCCCCAGGCTTTTGTACATCTTTACAGTTTTGATGGAATATGGCTATGTAAATTGCGAAAAATTATACATGAATGTGGTTTTTTCCTTTATGTTTTCACGGACTGTGGTTTGGTTTCCCTTGCGAGGCTACGGCCCGTTTCGCGGAGGCGGACTCGATCAAGTGCGTTATTGGTTTAACTGGCTTGGCCGAGGCGTTCCGCCACAGAGGTCTTCTTTGAATCAGGAAGCCAGAGATTCTTAAGAAGAAGCTACCTATGTAAGAGACGGAAGGAACCTCCGCCAACTGACAACCTCCAAGCCAGGGCAGTTGAACGGCTGAAGAGAGAAACCCTCCTGCCTTTGCTTTTCAGTATAACATTTACATGCCGAGCTCATTGTCTTGCTTTTTTTTTTGTTTGACCTTTACATAGCAATCGCCACTCTTTGTATATTTGTACAGAGAGTGACTTGTGACTTTGTAAATACAAGGTGAAGGATAATGAGATCCTCCTTTTCATTTTCCTCCATCTTTTTTTTTTCTTTTTCTTTCTCCTTTTTTTTTCTTCTTTTTTCTTTTCACATTACCATCGCAGTGCCCTCTCGGGTTTTCACTAAGACTGGCCCCCTTTAGCTTTTTCCAACGTGCCCTTTCGGGTTTTCACGTTGAGGGGTTACCCATTTTTGCCTGAAGCGCCCTTTCAGGTTTTCACCTCAGCCGGATTTTTTTGATCTTTTTACCCTCAAGCATACAGTGAGCCGTATACTTAAGTCCATCGGGGTATCTCTATTTTTTAACCCCTTTTTTTTTTTTTTGACTTGACTGTTGAGGACTCGACTGACTTGGATAATTGAATGGCTAAGGGTTTGGTGTAGAATGAGTGGTGTATTCGGATGTGGTTTGAGATTTGAATTTGCCAATGATTGGAAATTTGGATTTGGAATTTGGATCTGGATGTGGATTTGGGTTTGAACATGAGTATGTTGGCTTACCTTTGTGGTATTTTGAATTTGGGTTTGGATATGGATATGAGATTTGGGTATGATTTAGCCCTGGACTTGGTTTGAATGGGCTCTGAATGGTGTTTATTGTTTTGGCTTTGGGATTTGAATTTCGCCCCTCCTTGATGGCTTAGTGCCGGATGAGGGGTTTGCACTTGGATTTGAATGGCTGGAGAGAAAGAAGCCTTTCTGCCTTTGTTTCAAAGCATAAACACTTGCTATTGGGCTTGTTGCCTTGATCTCCTTTCTATTTTGCATGTGTATCTGTCACCCTTTGTAAGTTTGTGATGTGGTGACTTATAGCTTTGTGGATGTATGAATGAAGGACTGAGGAATCCTCCTTTTCATTCATTTTTTCTTTTTCTCTTTTTTTTTTTCACATTACCAGCCTTAGCGCCCTTTCGGGTTTTCACCAAGACTGGCCCCCTTTAGCTTTTTCCAACGCGCCCTTTCGGGTTTTCACGTTGAGGGGTTGCCCATTTTTGCCTGAAGCGCCCTTTTGGGTTTTCACCTCAGCCGGATTTTTTTTGATCTTTTTACCCTCAAGCATACAGTGAATTGTATACTTGAGTCCATCGGGGTATCTCTATTTTTAACCCCTTTTCTTTCTTTCTTTCTCTTTTCTTTCTTTTTTTTTTTTTTTTTTTTTTTTGACCTGACTGGTGAGTACTTGATTGGTTTAGATAGTTGAATGGATGGTGGTCTGATTGTGGGATGGGTGGTGACATGGCTACAGAATGGGTGGTGACTTACCTTTGTGGTATTTTGATTTGAGTTTGAATATAGATATGAGATTTGGGTTTACTTTAGTTTCAGTCTTAATTTTGGATATTGATATAGACTTTGGCATGGAGTTTTGGGTTGGATTTGTGGTTTTTGGGTTTGAATTCCGCCCATCCTTGATGGATTGGGGCAGGGATAAGAGATTTACATTTGGGTTTGTATTGGAGTTGAGATTGGGTTTGTGTTTTGGATTTGGATATGGACATGTCAGTTTATCTTTGTGATATTCTGGATGGAATATGAGATTTTGATTTTGCTTTTGGATGTAGGATTTAGGTTGATTTGGTTCTGGACTTAGTTTTGGTTTTGATTTTGATTTTGGTTTTGATTTGATTTTGATTTTGGTTTTGATTTGATTTTGGTTTTGGTTTTGTTTGGTTTTTTGTTTTTTTTTTGTTTTTTTGTTTTTTTTTTGTTTTTTTTTTTTTGTTTTTTTTTTTCTTTTGGTTATGGAGGACTTCTATTTGGACTTCTATTTGGTTCAGCCTACCTTGATGGTTTGTGGCTATATTTGGAATTGTATTTGAATATGAGTTGCCTTGATGGCCTTGGGATATGAACTTGGAACTTGAACTTGATGTCACCTACCATGATGGTTTGCGGTGGGACTTTGGTTTTAGGTAGCCTACCTTGATGGTTTGTTGGCTATGGATTTGAGATTGGATTTGACATAGTCTACCTTTATGGTTTGCTGGCTATGGTTTTGGATATGGCCTATTGTAGGTTTCGGCATTTTAGATTTTGACAAAACCTACCTTTTTGGTTTGCTGGCTATGGTTTTGGATATGGCCTATTGTAGTTTTCGGCATTTTGGATTTTGACATAGCCTACCTTTTTGGTTTGCTGGCTATGGTTTTGGTATTTTGGATTTTGACATCCTACCTTTTTGGTTTGCTGGCTATGGTTTTGGATATAGATTTGACATAGCCTACCTTTTTGGTTTGCTGGCTATGGTTTTGGATATGGATTTGACATAGCCTACCTTTTTGATTTGTTGGCTATGGTTTTGGATATGGATTTGACATAGCCTACCTTTTTGGTTTGTTGGCTATGGTTTTGGATATGGATTTGGCATAGCCTACCTTTTTGGTTTGTTGGCTATGGTTTTGGTATTTTGGATTTGACATAGCCTACCTTTTTGGTTTGTTGGCTATGGTTTTGGATATGGATTTGGCATAGCCTACCTTTTTGGTTTGTTGGCTATGGTTTTGGATATGGCCTATTGTAGGTTTCGGCATTTTGGATTTTGACATAGCCTACCTTTTTGGTTTGCTGGCTATGGTTTTGGTATTTTGGATTTGACATAGCCTACCTTTTTGGTTTGCTGGCTATGGTTTTGAGATTTTGGATTTGACATAGCCTACCTTTGTGGTTTGCTGGCTATGGTTTTGGTATTTGATTTGGCATAGCCTACCTTTTTTGGTTGCTGGCTATGGTTTTGGTATGGTTTTGACATAGCCTACCTTTTTGGTTTGCTGGCTATGTTTTGGTATTTGGATTTGACATAGCCTACCTTTGTGGTTTGCTGGCTATGGTTTTGGTATTTGGATTTGGCATAGCCTACCTTTTTGGTTTGTTGGCTATGGTTTTGGTATTTTGAATTTGACATAGCCTACCTTTTTTGGTTTGTTGGCTATGGTTTTGGTATTTTGGATTTGACATAGCCTACCTTTTTGGTTTGTTGGCTATGGTTTTGGTATTTTGAATTTGACATAGCCTACCTTTTTTGGTTGGTTTGTTGGCTATGGTTTTGGTATTTTGGATTTGACATAGCCTACCTTTTTGGTTTGTTGGCTATGGTTTTGGTATGGTTTTGGCATAGCCTACCTTTTTGGTTTGTTGGCTATGGTTTTGGTATTTTGGATTTGACATAGCCTACCTTTTGGTTTGTTGGCTATGGTTTTGGTATTTGGATTTGACATAGCCTACCTTTGTGTTTGCTGGCTATGTTTTGGTATTTGGATTTGGCATAGCCTACCTTTTTGGTTTGTTGGCTATGGTTTTGGTATTTTGGATTTGACATAGCCTACCTTTTTGGTTTGTTGGCTATGGTTTTGGATATGGATTTGGCATAGCCTACCTTTTTGGTTTGTTGGCTATGGTCAAGATTTGATTTGGGTTTGTACATGGAATACCCTTGGCTTTCATGCTCGGTAGGGAGTGAAAAGTTTGGGGTATATAACGGACAGGTGGAAGTTTTGATTCCTTTGCCCCTATCTGTTGCAAACTTCATTTCATTGTTTTTTCATTCTCTTTCGGCTTCATGCCTTTTGGGTGATCGGTTTTTGTTTTGGTGACTGGCCAGGGAATTCATGCTCTGGCGCGTGGTACAATTTCAGGTGTTTCCCGTTGAGTGGGGGAAAGGGCACATTACCTTTATAGTCCCCCAACATGTATGCACCCCTTTCATATGCTGAGGTGACGATGTATAGGCCAAGCCAAGTAGGCTGCAATTTGCCGCACGTTTTTTTTTTTTGCCATTGCTTCTCTGCATTTGACTATGACGAGGTTTCCTTGCTTGAATGCTCTTGGTCTTGCCAATTTTGTCAAAAGTGCAGACCATTCTGACTTGATATACTTGGAGGGATTTATATGCTTCGAGTCGCCTTCCTTCTAGGTTGGAGAGCTCCTCAAGTCTTCTTTCTATCTGACTTTGATCTTGGCTTTGAGATTCATTTTGGATTGCCACTCAACAGGATGCCATTTCAATTTCTATAGGGATCATGGCCTCAGCTCCATATATCAAGGAGAAAGGCGAACATCCGGTAGGGGTTTTTATACACAGTTCGATAAGCCCATAAGGCTTCATGAACCTTTTCTCCCCATTCCCGTTTCCTGTTGCCGATTATCTTGGCAAGCAATTTACAGAGGGTTTTATTGAAGGCTTCTGTCAACCCATTTGCCTGTGGATTATATACTGAGGATGTTCTCCAATCAATATGAAATTTCGCCGCCAAGGCATATATTGTTTTATTTCTGAATTGCGACCTATTGTCAGATATGATCCTGTGAGGAGTCCCAAATCTGTATATTATGTTTTGCTTGACAAATTTGGCGACTGATTCTCCGGTTACCTCCCTTAATGGGATAGCTTCAGCCCACCGAGAGAAGTAATTTGTAGCAGCCAGTATGAACTTATGGCCTTGAGATGAGGGTGGGAATGGTCCCACAATATCCATACCCCATTCGGCAAACGGCCAAGTTGGTGCTGTGGGATGTAGCATATTTGGGGATTTTCTCGGCACGGGGCCGAAGGCTTGGCATTGATGACATGTACGGCATATTGGATGCAATCCGCGTACATGGTAGGCCAGTAGAAGCCTTTCAACTTGATATTGATTTTCATCTTCTCCCCTGCCTGGTGTGCACCACACAGCCCGGAGTGAACTTCTTTCATGATGATTTTGGTTTCTTTGAGGGATAAGCATCTGAGGAGGACTGGTCCTTTCTTTTCATGGACCAGCTTATATAGTTGTTCTGCTATTATTTGATATGATTAGCCCTACGTAAGAGCTGAATTCTTTGTACTCGATCAGGAGGTAGCCAACCTTTCTTGATTTTGATAAGCGGCTCGCGCCAATCTTCAGATTCATTTGTTGTATCTTGCTCTATAGTATGTGCTTCTTCAATCGTAACATTAGACTCAGCGTCGAGAATACTCGGCATGAACCTTCTGTGACGGACACTTATGTCCAATTCCCCTTCAGGAGGCATTTTATAGCAGAGGCCAGTTTGGCTAGAACATCAGCCTGAGAATTTTCACTTCTCGGCCCATGGGATATGTCGAAGAAGTTGAATTTTTCTTTGAGCTTCATGACTATGGTATAGTATGGAAGTGATTGTGGCTTTCGGACTTTATACTGGCCCAATACCTGCTCCAGTAGAGGGTCTGGTAGAGCCATCTGTATAGTGGAGAGTTCGGGAAGCTCCATCAGAATATAATTCCCAAGAGGGTAGCTCAATTGTGGCAACCTCTTTGAGCATTGAATTTTCACTTGCAAGAGAAAGAGTTTCTTCTTCTGGAGGTTTATAGATAAAGGGGAATCCTCTGGCACTGGATGTGCGGTTCAAAAATTCGGCCAAGCCTTGCCCTTTGATTGCCCTTTGTGGATATATGTGATATCAAACTCCATAAGGAGCAGAGCCCATTTCGCTAGTCTTCCTGACAATATGGGTTGCCGTAGCAGATATTTGATTGGATCATGCTTGGAGATGAGCTTAATTTCATGAGCCAGAAGATAATGTCTCAATTTCTTTGCAGCAAATACCAGTGCTAGGCATACTTTTTCTATTGGAGCATATCGGAGTTCTGGACCAATTAGCTTTCTGCTAAGATAATATAAAGCTTGCTCTTTATCCTTTTCATTTGTTTGTGCCAGTAGAGCTCCCAGAGAAGCATCCATAGCTGAAATATAGAGTATAAGATGCTTCCCAGCGATAGGTGCCCCCAGCACTGGTGGAGCGAGAAGGTATTCCTTGACCTGCTTGAAGGCAGTTTGGCATTCTTGATCCCAGATGAAGGGAGCATTCTTCTTCATTAGTTTGCCGAACGGTATGCATCTATTTGAGATAAAATGTCTAATATAGGCTAGCTTCCCTTGAAACGACCTTAAATCGGTCAGATTTTGAGGAGGTGGCGATTGCTAGATCGCTTTGATTCTGTCGGGGTCTATTTCCATTCCCCGATATTTGACGACGAATTTTTTTTCAATCGTCGAACACTTTGATCTTGCCTTGGAGAGTAAATTTGCATGCACTGGAGGTGGAGAAGTACTCCCTTATGTGGTTAGCCTCATAGTTGACACTCTGCGCCGCTCTGGGCGAATTACTTTGCTTTGAGAATTCTTTGCAAGTGATTTGGCAAATCCTTTTTTTACCACAAAAGGCTTGTCAGCCTTACTGTCTTCATCTGAGCATTAATTTGCTTACCCTTCCCTTTAGACCGGGCAAGGGGTTGAGGGATCGGCCCTCCAAGATATAAAATAGCAGCAGTCAAGTTGCATTCATCTTCCCGATACGGGGCTTAACGGCAAAGACTGTATACTGCTTCCCTTCTTTTGCATACTTGATGCGTTGATGGGGTGTCGATGGGATGACCCAAATTTTATAGCCAAGATCTTCCAAGTAATATTCTGTATGTTGTATCAGCATTAATAGAAGGCTACCTTGGTGGTGAAGCTTCTAAGAATTAAGTTGACAGTGACTCTTCCAATGGCTTCTCCTGAATTTTGGTTTTAGAACCAGTGGCTTGTACATCTTTTACCTGTTGCACATGAGGCATGAGATGTAGAGATTCAAGGGCTTTATAAGGCATTATATTGATAGATGCCCCCAGATCGGCCAGGATCTGACTCAATTTGTTGCCATTTGACTTGTCCCTTCAGGACGATTGTGACATAGTAGCATTCCTTTATCTGTGAAGGTGACATCTGCTGCTAGTGCTTCATATATTTGAGCTTGGAAATCAGCCATATGAGCTTCATATATTTCTGTTTCTTGGAGTATTTTGACGAGAGTTTCCCTCAAGTCCTCACTCCAAGCAATTGCCTTCTAGACAGTAAGGTTAACGGGGAGTGATTTGAGTTGCTGAAGATTTTGTCATCAGCCTTGATGCGTATCTGGTCCGATGAGGGAGATCCCTTTATCGAGGACTCAGATGGCTTATTTGGCTTGACAGATTTCTTTTGAGAGAGAGGAATCAACATCCTTCCATTTGAAAAGAGAGGAGCGTTGTCCGGCTCATTTGATGAGGCATGGGGACTTTGGCTCTTTCTTTTGTACGAGGAGGCATATTGGACAGCTCTTCTTCTTCATCTGAAGGGTTGAAGACATAAGAATCCGCCCGTATTTCGGCTTCAGGCAGAGGCTTTGACTCCTTCCTTAAATGAGAATGACTCTGCTTGATTTTGTGATATCAGGCTTCTTGAAAATAGTAGATGCAACTTTTTGCTCTTACCATGCCCTTTCTTGCGACGGCAATTTGAATTATTTGTTGGCCGACGCTGATATGTCAGCATTGTTGGCTTACCTTCAGCCTGTTTGGTATTATCACTTGGAGAGATTTATAGCTTATTTGGTTGAGGTTTGGACACCATATTGTAAATTGGTGAGTTAAATATGTGATTTGATTCTTCAATTTTGATTGATTGATGATTTTTTTTTTTTTTTTTAAGTTGATACTTGAGGTACCTCAGCAGCAGCATCACGCTACATTTGTTCTTTTTCATTCTTCTTTTATTATTATTATTATTATTCTTTGTTGTTTTTTTTTAGTTTGTTTGTTGTTTGTTTTTTTTTTTTGTTTTTTTTTTGTTCTGTTTATATATATATATGTATATATTTTTATTTCATACCTGAAGAGCTTTAAGTAAGCTTATGACTTTGTGCTCTGAAGATGATTTGGAGATGCTTCTCTTGTTGGAGCCACCTCTTAGTTGTAGATTGTTGACTCTTTTGGAACTGGCTGATTTTGAGGGCCGACAGTGACCCATTCTCAAAGGTTGCATTAATTGCTTCTTGAATAATTGAAGATGGGAGTTGGTGATAATGATCCACGAGCTCCTCTGCTTGCTGGGAGATTGGCTTTGTCGCAACTTCTTTCGATATTCTAATTCTGTATTGAAAAGATCAATTTTAAATTGCTCCATTTCAGCTTTGACTTTGTATCGTCCATAGCCCAGGGATGATGATAATATTCACATATCTTGGATATAGAGCTTAGGATTCTGGACTTGAACCATAGGCTCGTTGTGACACCTTATTTGCTGGCGCCAAAGAATTCCCATATTGATCAATTTTTTTCTTCCCAGATATGAGTTTCGACCAAATCATGGAGATCCAGACAATAGTCATACATCTCCTTTCACTCTTGAATGATATATTGCTGGTTTAAGTATGGAAACCAGACTTTGTCTTCTGAGATTGTCAAGTATAAACTTGGTGCTCTTTGTTGCAAATGAGAGCTTATTATAGAAGATGCAGATTTGTATACGATTGACTGGATAAATATGGATTTGAATGCTCCCCCACTGATAACCGAGGAAGACCAAAGGATGATGATGCCCTAATGACTTTCACCACATAGGATCCAGGATTGGCCGGTCCATTTGGTGGTTGTTGAGTATGAGGCTGGTTGACTCGATGAATACTCAGGTCAATTAGCTTTTGAACATCATTTTTGAATCTTATGCAATCTTTGATACTATGACCCATCACTTGATGATATGGGCAGTAATTGGCTAATATTTCTGCCGGAGCTCGGTAATCCATTAATCCGGATTGAAGCATAGCCGGAAAAGTGAGTGAGATGTCGAGGGAAAGAATATAACCTTGCCAGCTCGACAGGAGTTGAAGGATCTTCGGATAGCCACCCAATTGAGTCTGCATATGGCGACATAGAGGCAGCTCTGAATATATTTGAGTATGCATAAGAGTATATTTACCTTGGACTTTCCTCATTATCTGTGTGGATCATGCCTTGATCTTGGTAGAGAATGAGCTCCTGAATTATCTTGAGGAGGATTACATGAATGACCGTCCTCGGGATGATTTGGATTTGTTGGAAGTCTCGTCATATAAATGACATTGACAGATTGCTCTGGTCGATCCCAAGCAGGAAGTTGAGGAGGTCAGCCAGAGCATTTTGCATAGATATGAGGTCATTTGAATGATCTTCTGGGCCTCATTTTGAAGATGTAGCAATCTTCAATTACATGCCCCACCATACGGTGATACGGACCAATCAAGCTGATTGGTTTGCTGACATCTGCCGGCTTCTTTGGTGTTGGCAGTGATATTAATTGGTTGTCGAGGCAGAGATCAAGAGCCTCTTTAATATGCTTCTTGTTTTTTTGAAAGAATAAGGAGTCTTCATGCGCCCCATCAATGATGGCAGTGGAGCTTTAGCTTCTGATTTCTTCTTTGGGGCAGGAGAGATTGTTGCCCCCTTTGCTTCATCATCAGGTGAGGAGTCAATGATGTTGACTTCTTTTGCTAACTTATTGCGCTCTTTGGGGAGCTTGCCTTTATGAGATGTATGTGTCATTTGCTCGGCTAGAAACATCTCAATGTCTGCCACTATGGAATTCAATTGATCGAAGCTCTTGATATTTGCTCCCAAGAGTCTCTCATTGATTGTTGATATGAGGCCTTTTGACAGATAGGGATTGTATCTTCTTGAACATGAGGGTTATTGCATTTCATGCTAAACTCTCTCCATCCCTTGATGAAGTGGATTGCCGACTCCCCTTTTCTTCTGTTTGAGGGAAGATAATTTGGCAAGAGGGATACCTTCCTTCAGCCGTTTGGAAATGGCCCATGAATTTCTTTTGCATATCTGCCCGATCGTTAACTGAGTTGGGCTTGAATTTTGAATACCATTGAAATGCGACTTCAATCAAGGAAGTTGCAAATATTGAGGAGATAAGATTTGCCGATGGCGAGCTTGCGCAAGGCAATAACATAATGTGCCACATATTCCAGTGGTGACCTATGCCTATAAACTTTGATAGTTTTGGGACTTTAGGGCATGTTTCTAGTAGCTTCTTGAATTGATGATGTACTGGATATGGGACAGAATATAAATCTGCCACCTGAATACCTTCGCTCTGCTGAGCGAACATATCTTGAATGATCTTCAGTATCTCATGCCTTTGTATGGCAACACCTTGAGGGGTCATAATATTGGACGGATCAATGATGTCTTGAACCGTAGTTTGAGGAAGAAGACCAGTCGTAGAAGCTGCCGGATAATTTATCGGGGCAGCCCTATCTGGATGTTGATTTTTTGATTTTGAGCAGAGACTGGCTCCACAGAATGGGGAGGCTTGTAGTTACCAGTTGCCCCATTTCATTTAGAAGCACAGCCATTTGAGATT
Source organism: Colocasia esculenta (assembly GCA_014218235.1). Lineage (NCBI taxonomy): Eukaryota > Viridiplantae > Streptophyta > Magnoliopsida > Alismatales > Araceae > Colocasia > Colocasia esculenta. The sequence goes on from CM024757.1 coordinate 74,075,586, forward strand.
GGCATTGCTGCATCACTTGATATTTGTCGTCATCTGACATAGCCTGGAAATTTTCCTTTGTCGGCAAGTCGATGACGGGATTGATGTTTGAAGTTGAAGGCCCACCTTCTTCGACTTGAATATTTGTTTCTTCGAAGAAGGGGATTTGAATTCCCTCATGTTAAATATCAATACGAGGGAGAACTTGACCAGGTGCTTCAGCTTGTCTGCCGGGCTGGCGGTTTCTTCTGGAAAATTACTTGATGGCTTCAGCAGGATTATTTGAAGTGGCTTCAGCGATTTGTTCAGCTGGTTTGCCAGAGTCCTTCCCGGCGGCATAGCATGAGAAGATTATAAGCTTGGGTTTTTTCCTCAGCTGCCCAAGTAACACGTCGTCTTATTGACGGACGGGTACTGGCATTAGGAATTGCCCCCAGCCTATCAAGTACTGAGATTCGCTGTATACGATCAGGGATCGATACGCGAGATTTGAATTACTGATTTGGATTTTCTTTGACTACTCGGATATTCTCCGAGCCTTGAAGAGTATACCTTGATTTCTTGTATATTCCTTTTCTCTTTTTGTCCATGATAGTGTTTGGATTCAGCACGTTGGAAGGGAGCATTTTTGATGTTGCCTCTCTTGCTGAACATTGTTGGTGTATTTGCTTGGATCTCTTTTGAGCTTCTGAGCTTCCTTTATGGGATCCCAGATTTGTTTGAACTTGGCAGAGTGCCGAGTCTTTTGCTTGACATCGGCTTCCTTCTTGGAATCTCTTGATTCCCCTTGAAACCGCCGCAAACTCAGAAGCGGTTTGAGGTTGGGATTGTAGGAATATACCTATCCCGTGGGGTGATAGGTTGGCTTCCGTCGAGCTGTACCTGCAGACCTCTGATCATGATGGATTTTCCAGATCTTGAGGTGGCAGCTGATAGCCTTTTACTTTCATAATTTTATTTTGTCCTTGTTGTAGAGACAGAAACTATGATTTCGAAGGATATTGTCTGGGCTGAAAAAGTCCAGATTTAGGTTGACTTAGTCTTGCTAAATGGCTACCCCTTCTTTTTTTTTTTTTTTTTTTTTGGGGTCAAAGATATGGTATGAAAATTTGGTGGAGCCTAGGATTGAGGTTTGGTGGCTACAATTTTGGAATTTCAATTTGGATTTTGGTTTCGGATTCAGCCTACCCTGATGGTTTGTGGCTATATTTGGTTTTAATGTATTTTGGGATTGCATATGGTTTGGAATTTGAATTTGAGATTGGACATGACCCGCCTTGATGGCTTGCTGGTCATGAACCTGAGTTTGGATTGGCTTTGAATTGGATTGACATGACCTGCTGCCTTGATGGCTTGCTGGTCATGAGCTTGAGTTTGGATTCGGTTTTGAATTTGGATTTAGACATGACCTGTCTTGATGGCTTGTTGGTCATGAGCTTGAGTTTGGATATGGTTTTGAATTTGGATTTAGACATGACCTGCCTTGATGGCTTGTTGGTCATGAGCTTGAGTTTGGATTTGGTTTTGAATTTGGATTTAGACATGACCTGCCTTGATGGCTTGTTGGTCATGAGCTTGAGTTTGGATTTGGTTTTGAATTTGGATTTAGACATGACCTGCCTTGATGGCTTGTTGGTCATGAGCTTGAGTTTGGATATGGTTTTGAATTTGGATTTAGACATGACCTGCCTTGGCTCATAGCCAATAATTTTGTTGGCCAGAGTTAGGCTGATCCCCTTATTAGCATTACCTTTGGAGAGCATTCGGATGCCCCCTGTTGATAATAGCAGGACGAGCTTTGACGTGCCCATGACTCTTGTGGGTCTTCTTTGTTGATTTGTTGGAGAGAGGCTTTTGAGCAGCATCTTCTTCATAGGCCGGAACCACCCCTGGCATGATTGTTGATGGCGAGTGGTCCATAAGTGACGGCCATCTTCAACGACTTATGATTTGCCTTTTTGTTTGTACCTTCAAGGGAAAATATCAGTATTAGGACTTTCATGAAAAATATACGTATGTCTCATCCTTTGCTATGAATGGTGAGAAGAGGTCCCACCGGGCGTGCCAGTTGTTGACACGGGATTTAGATCACTTTAACATATCATTTGGTTTTTGATGGCTCATTTGATTTTATCTGGTTCATGTATTCATTTCATTTGGGTATTCATTTATTTCACATGCTTTGATTTGTGTATTGTGATTTGCGGGGCGTGCCAGTCTGTCTAACAGACAGAAGAAAGAGTCCGCGCAATGCGGAGAAGGTATTTTTGGGGTGTCCATGGAACGACGGGTATGATGTCCGTGGAACGGACGGGTATGATGTCCGAGGGACGGACGGGTATGATGTCCGAGGAACGGACGGGTATGATGTCCGTGGGATGGACGGGTATGATGTCCGAGGGACGGACGGGTATGATGTCCGAGGAACGGACGGTGCGCCGTATTTTAATCTGAACTCCTTGAGTCCCGTATCTATACTCATCAGGTGATTGAGGTAGCATGTGCTGGACCTCTGTCTCCATCGACCGGAGTCGATGTTACATTTACATCGAGTTAAGACTCTTGGTGTTATTTTAACACCAGTTTTAACTCGAATACCATTCATAGCAAAGGGGATGAGAAAATACACACTTTTTTAGAAAATCCTGGTCATGATGTATCATTTTTTCTTTTGGTTATTTTGAAATACTTTTGCTTTGAGTGTTTCATTTTTGAAAAGACTGCCCTTTGTGGAGTCCGAGATATGACTTTTAAGAAGGGAACAGATGTATTTCCGTGAACCCATTTGGGGTCTCCCTCCTCTCCTTTTTTTTTAGAAAGATGTTGTTTGAAGGTTTTATTTTGGAAAACCTGAGGATTATTATTGCAGACGGGTATATACCCGTGTATTTGATTCTGAACTTGGGGAGGTCGTGATTCAAAGTAGCATTTCTATATTAGAAGAGTTGCTACATTATTTTTTTATGACATGATATTCTTTTACAACATCCTTCTTTTAAATGAAGTCTGAATTGAGCAGAATTTCCTTTCTCCTCGTTCATTGTTTCATTTATTCATCATTCATTTTTCTTTGCTTGTATGAGTATGATTTTCAAAGAACGTATGTACGTATTTCCATGGACGTTCTTGTCAATTTGAAGCTCCTTTCTGAAAACTGTCCACATGAACGCAGTTCTTGTGAGTATGCATTTATGCTGCTCTCTGGAGTAACTGAGCACAGTTCGGGTCCTATCACAGTTCGGGTCCTGTCACAGTTCAGGTCCTGTCCTCTTTTTCTTTGGATGTGTGTATATCATCACCACTATCATAAATTTATTTTGACAGAGTTTCTACCTATGCGGAATGCCTTCACGGGGATATATTCATATGAACATGTACTTATATCCATGTGTCCTCAGAGAATCTTTGCCCGGAGGGAATTTGCCCTCAAAAAGGTATGTGTATATGATCATAATTTGCAGTTTACGCATATTTTCTCACCGGCATTCCTATTTGAATGGAGTATCCGGCAAAAGGTACCATCTGCATATGCAGAATCCTTTTGAGAGGCATACGCATATAATTGCGGATTTATGATTATATAGACATGTCCGTAGTCGGGACTCCATTTGGGCAGAGTTTCCTCTTGGGAACACATGTATATAATACAAAGTTTGTGATTATATTGATATGTTTTTAGAGGGAAAACTCTGACATGGGCAGAGCTTCCTTTCAAGTAACAAGTGTGTATAGGCACAAATTTGAATTTTATAGGTATGTTCTTAGGCGGAATCTCTACTTGGGCAGAGTTTCCTCTAGGAAACATACATATAAAAATACCATTTGTGAATATACAAACATGTTTTTGGGTAGAATCTTCCCTTGGGCAGAATCTCCTCTAAGAAACATATAAATATAAACACAGATTTGAAATTTATAGATATGTTCTTAGGTTGAATCTCCATTTGGGCAGAGTTTCCTCTAAGAACACATATATAAATACGAATCTGTGAATATATGAATATATTCTCGAGCAGAATCTCCACTTGGGCAGAGTCTCCTCTAAGAAACATATGCATATAGCACAAACACACCATCCCGAGAGTTTAAAACTCGATGGGAGGTGGCATGAATAACAGAGGTATCTAAAATACCATATGTCCGGAATGAACGGTATTTAGAACCTATAGCCCGTGAGGGCCGGTGCCGCTATTGCGAACTTTTAGCCGATGAAGTTTGCCGATGCCGCATCCGGACAACCTCTCAACACTCGGGGGAAGAAGACTTGGTACCTTCACTCATACAAGAAATGAGATTGAGAGAGGAGATCGGGAAACTTTGGGAATTTGGAATTTTTCTATTCTTTGGGGATTTCAGAAAGTAGGGGACAGCACTTTGGGGAGAGGGCTGTCGCTCCTTCTCCCGGGGGCCGACCTCTTCAAATGGGGGGATGGGGGGCCTTTTATAGGGGAAGGCCCCCCCCTTACATGCGTGGGAGTGGGGGTTCCCTTTAACCGATGGGACTTCCATCGGTTGAAGGGAAAATTCCCTTTAACCGATGGGGCTACCATCGGTTAGAGGGTTAAAACCCCTCAACCGATGGTAGTCCCATCGGTTAAAGGGGAAAATCCCCTTAACCGATGGTAGTACCATCGGTTGGGGTTTGTTTTTTTTTTTTAAAGGGAATTCCCCTTAACCGATGGTGGTTCCATCGTTTAGTTAGAGGAATTTCCCCTCAACCGATGAACTCCATCGGTTAGAGGGGAATTCCCTTCTAACCGATGGTGGTTCCATCGGTTAGAGGGGAATTTCCCCTCAACCGATGGAACTCCCATCGTTAAGGGGAAAAAACCCCTTAACCGATGGTGCTTCCATCGGTTAAGGAGGGGGCATTTCTTCTTTTTTTTTAGAATGGAGAATTAGCCAAAAATTTTTGTGTGCCAACAGTCAGCCATAAGCTGAACTCAGGAGAGCACACGCCGCTTCGAAGAAGTGACGTGGATCCCGCTCCACCGAGCCGTACAAATGGCATGAACCGAACTTGTTGGTCATTTCTCGACATTTCCAGGGTACTTCCGTCGTTTCTTGACCTCCCTGGATGCTTTTGCCATTTCTTAGCCTGCTCGGACTTCCCGCCATTTGTTGGCGTTTCTGAGAATTCCTGGAACGCTCAGGGTTAAATCGAACTCAGGAGAGCGCACGTCGCTTCAGAGAAGCGACGTGGGTCCCGCTCCACCGAGTCGTGTAAACGTCAATATTTCAGGTGTATTAATATCAATATTTCAAGTGTATTAAGACATCAGAAATGGGTGATGCTTTAAGAAAAATGAAAGTCGGCAAGACCTTAGGACTAGATGGCATATCTATTAAAGTATTGAAAACCTAGGAGTCGTTGGTATTAAGTGACTAACTAAACTTTTTCAATAAAATTTTGAAGGAACAAAGGATGCCAAAAGAATGAAGAAAAAGTGTTATGGTTCTGTTCTATAAAAGCAAAGGGGATATTCAAAGTTACAATAATATTGTGGAATTAAGCTTATGAGTCATACTATGAAACTTTGAAAAAAGGTAATCGAGAAACGTATCTGATGTATGACACTAAGACTACTGTATCAAAAAATCAGTTTGGCTTTATGCAGAGTAGATCTACTATCGAAGCTATTTTCTTATTACGACAGTTAATGGAGAAATATAAAGAGATGAGAAGTGATTTATATATGGTTTTTCTTGATTTGGAGAAAGTGTATGATGATTATGATCAAGTACTGAGAGAATTGATTTGGTGGACATTAACAAAGAAAAGAGTCTCTCAAAGTTATGTGGACTTGGTTTAGGATATGTACGATACGAAGATGCTACTACTAGTGTGAAAACTATTGTTAGAGAGACTTGTGAATTTCCAATCACTATAGGTTTGCATCAGGGTTCTACACTAAGTCTGTATCTCTTTGCTCTAGTTATGGATGAAGTAACAAAATAATTGCATGATGATATCCCTTAATGTATATTATTTGTAGATAATATTGTCTTAATTAACGAGAGTATTGATGGTTTAAATGTTAAGTTAGAAAGTTGGAGGCATGCCTTGAAGTCTAAAATTTTTAAAATTAGGAGTACGTCAAAGTTTTTGCATTGTAATTATAGTGATGAGAGGGTGTTACGGGAAGATATAGTTCTTATTGGTGGACAAAACATTCATAAGAGTAGTAGCTTTCAATACTTAGGGTCTATCATTCAAGAGAATGGAGATATTTATGGAGATTAAGGCCGGTTGGTTAAAATGAAAAGTGCATTATGAGTCCTCTGTCATTGTCATATACCTGTGAAACTTAAATGAAAGTTTTATAAAATGGCTGTGAGGCCTGCTTTGTTATATGGTACCGAGTGTTGGGCAATAGAAAAGGAACACATTAACAAATGTGTGTAGCAGAGATGAGGATGTTAGGATAGATGTGTGGTAATACTAAGAAATATAAGATTAGAAATGAGCACTTCATGAGGACTTACGGATAGCTCCAATTGATAGTAAAATGAGAGAAAATAGACTCAAGTGGTTTGGACACATGTGCCATCGCTCTAACTCAATGTCAGTTAAAAGATTCGACCAAATCTTAGTGGATGCTAGTAAAAGAGCTTGAAGAAGGCCTAAAATGAGATGGCATGATGTTATTAGGAAGGACATTGGCTTCTTGGGTTTAAACAAGAATATAACACTTGATAGAAATCTTTGGCAGACAGACCCCAAATAATGGGATAAGGCTCTGATGATGATGACTTGTCTTTTTACTAAAACTAAGGCTAATTTCCACATTTTACTAGAAGGACAATAAATAACAGGCTTTTCTCGTAATCATGTAGTGATAAATATGAAAAATGTTGAAAGAAGAATATCTAGTTCCAAAGGACCTCATCATGAAGAGCTTTAATATGATATAGTGTCATGCCTATAGTTTTAGTAAAAAGACAAGCTGATAGATCAATTTCTTAGGGGAAAAAAGAAGAGTGCATACAAATGTATTGAGCAAAGTCAGCATAAAAAGTTCTGATGCTGAAACAAACCTCTCATTGCAGCTGGTATGGGATTTGGCCGATTCTGCACTTTCCTATTGGTTGGCAGTTCAATCCGTTTGTTCCCTGATAGGTATGTAATAAATATATCTATGAATAAATGCATGAATCATGAATTATACATGAAACGGGAACATGGCATGAAAATATGCTAGCCAACAGCACAAAGTCACTTATGAATGCTTGAAGGCATAAAAGAAAGTTCTGACATATTTTAATCCAGAGTGTCTCTCTATCTTGCAGGTCAGATTCGAAACCTTCTGAGATTGTGAGGAAGTCATTTTCCCTTGCTCATATGGAACTTGCATGCTGAATCTGGAGAAACTACTGATGACTTTGGAGGCAGCTACAGAGTAAACAGTAAAGACAATTGAACTTAACTGAGATTGTTGGTTTAGGTGTTTACTTTGAAGAGACTGGAGTTCCATGCAGATGCAGATGCATTGCATGCACTCTGCAAAAAATGTTTGTTTCCTAATGGCTTATGGAGTACTAGGTGACCGCATCAGATGATCCTATCAGGCAGCAGAATATTATCGTTAAAAGTTGATTAAGAATTTGCACTTAGGTTAAAAAGTTTAAGAATTTGCACTTGGTAAGGTTAAAAAGTTGTTGGCAACAGGCAATTAGTCTTTTTTCTAGGAAGTGATTAAAGTACCTTATTCACTTCCAGACAGCAACATTAGTTACTTATTTTATAACAATAGAGGATTTTAAGGACTTATTTGAAAATATTGAGCTTACAGGGATATATTTGGAATCAGGCAAGATTATAAGGACTGAAATGTAAAAACTCTAAAAATTAATCTCTTAGAAAAATTTGCATTGCATTTATGACTTCCTTTTTTTGTTCTTTTCAAGGAAAAAGAATCATGGAAAAAATAGTTTAGAGAAGCAAAACAGATGAAGATGATTTGCCTCTTTCTAGCTACAATAAAATAAATTAAAACAAATAAAGAAAGAGGGAAGTACCCAGAGAAGAATTTGTAGAGATCCGCCCATACATCTTAGCCTTCTCGGTTGATTTCTCACCAGAATCATGGAGTTTATGGTCCTTGATAGGCATGTGAGTTTCATCAAGGTCACAGATATCAACAAGATGACTTTCAAAAGCAAGTGTAACTCCGCATTCAACCAAATCATCTTTCTTCAAAAATCTGCTGTCTAACAGTTTCCCAGAATCATCGTACAGCAGAATCTGAGTATAACAAAAGATTAGCACCTAATGAACTGATAGAGATGCTAAAAGAGCATGTGGCTCTGTTTTCGAGAAAGAAAATTGTTATCCTAGAAGCTTGTTCTAGTGGTACAGAAGAAGATTGCAAATGACAGTACAAAGGAAAATAAATCACATATAAGAAAGAAGGATGCAAATTACTGTAAAAAAGGGAAAAAATTAAAATAAAAAAAAGGAATCTAGGAATGCTTCTGTAGGAAATAATAGATTATTACAGGAGCAGATTAGTCTTTTATTCTTAGCTTTAGTGTCATGACGTTTTCTCAGCCTACTAAGCAGAGCATAGTAATCTTTTGAACCTTTTTATTCTTTGCCCTACTATAAAGAGAAAAAAAACAGGGGAACCAGATGTCGTATTGTAGAAATCAGAGTCGTATGTGAATTCATTATTCTCTTCCCCTGAAATGTCTTGTCCTCCTGCTCTCTTTATCCAGATTCTTAGTTTTCTCTAGACAAGTAACAATATGGTGTCAGAGCTATCTGTTGGAAAGTGAAATGTCATATGACATAGGAAAGATGCTGTCTGGTGAATATTATTGATGCCGGGTGGCCAAAAAGGGTATGGAAAGGCTTTAAGTCCTGGAGTTGAATGCCATCTACAACAGCAGAAAGAGTGGGAAATCATCTCCAAGAGGAAAAAGTTTCCTGTTGGGCCGAAGGCTTGTGCGGCAGCCCCACTAGGGGTTTCTCTTTCCTCTGTTTTTAAGAACTAGAACCTAGTTCTGGTTGCTATCAATTGAGGGCTCTTCCTTGCTTGAATGGTTGGCCTGCGAGGGCTTGTAGTTACGCTCTACTTGGCCTGTTTGAGTTAGGGGTATGACAACTCACATTTATCTCTTCAGATCATGCTAGTGAATTTCAAGAAAAGTAACAACATGGTTTGGCCAACCACTTACCACTATACAAATGTATTTTGCAAGAAGAGGGAAGATTAGCAATATCAATTACAGAATTTCAATCCTAAAGCTTGAAGATGGAGGCTACAAGCAGTGGCACATTGAGAAAAACATCATGGCATTGGATAATTAGTTTTTTTCACAAAAGAATTTTAGAAAATGGTCCTGAGAAAGACAACAGGTAGAGATGTAGATGTTACTTGAGAAAAGTTTGGACAGGAACAGGACAATGCACAAAAGTCATTTAGCTCAGAGAACCGAGTAAAAACTGTTAATTTTCAAGAGAGGAACAGGTCGAACATGAGGAAGTAGTAGAGGAAGAAGGGAGAGGGAGCAACCGCAGCCAAAAAAACTGACCTGCAGCCTCTTTAACCCTGTGATTTTATTAATTAGGGTAGTTACAAACCAAAAGTTCCAAAGAGGACAAAATACCCCTTATAATAGGGATAGGTAGCAAGACTACCCTAATAACTAACTAACTAAAAGGAAACATAAAATAAATGACTAAAATGGCCCTCTATACACCGCTGCTACACTCTCAAGTATAGATATCAAGCATACTCAACTTGCTTAAAGAACATCGAAATTGAGCAGCAGATTGCCCTTTTGTAAAAAAATTTAGCACCTAATCCTGTGGCTTTACATACGACAGACAAATATCTCCAGAATCAAACTTTTCCCTGATGAAATGGCGATCAATCTCAATGTGCTTTGTTTGATCATGCTGGACAGGATTATTTGAAATGTTGATAGCTGTCTTCTTGTCACAATCGAGCTGCATTGGTAGGCAAATCCGAACATCATGGTCTATTAGAAATAGTTTCAGCCATACCATCTCAGTAACAGAGTTGGCCATGGCTCGTTATTTTGCTTCAGCACTAGACCTTGCACAAACACTCTGTTTCTTGCTTCTCCATGAAACAAGATTGCCTCTCTAAAACAAGCAATACCCAGTAGTTGATCTCCTGTCATCTTTAGAACCTGCCCAGTCAACATCAGAGTAACTTTCAATCAACAAGTTATGAGAATACCTATCTCTAAAGAATCTGTCCCAACTGCACACTCTTTCCTCCCATTCTATCTCTTTCTGCGTCTCTCAGTTTCTCTTTCTCCTCCCAAGATTGCCATAACCTGGCTATGTGATCCCCTTCTTCTTTGCTCTCTCCCTTCCAATTTTCTCTCCATCTCTCCTTCCCATCAGCTCTTTATCTCTCCCTTCCTCTCTACATCCAATGTTTCCATATCTCTGCCACCATAGACTTATCTAGTGTAGTAGGTCAAACATCTGGGCTGACAAAGTTAAGCAGCCAGGACAGGACCATATACTAGTTTGGAGTATGTGGCCATGTGTAGAGAGCAGCACCCTGAGTGGTTTCTCCCTCAGGCAATGGGTAGAAGAAACCCTAGAAGAGGGTTCAGCCTGGTGAGGAGATGTTCTGGGTATCAGGGAAGAAGAAGATAATGCCCACTTGGTCGCCACTCTGGTACCATGAGAGAACACCCAGAGGCTAATAATAAGAAGAGAGAGAAGTACTGGCCATTTTGAACGACCACTCCAACCCAATCCTCACCATTGTACATGAAGACAAAAGAGCAGAATAATACAAGTGCCCTTACTAAAGAGGATAACCAGAGATTTGTTTTCCTGAAAATGGTAGATTGCACTTGCAAAATTATTATAAAATAAAAGTTCGTACGATCAGCGAGAGTAAGGCGAGATCATGGTTTGGCGTGGCGGATCGAATCGGTCAAATTCGGCCGAATCAGATCAAATCAGAAGAAACCCGATTCTCCCGATTCCCATCGAATCGGACCGATTCCCATGCAAATCGGCCCGATTCAGGCGAATCATGGCAGATCAGAAAAAACCCGATTCGCCCCGATTCTCCGATGCGGCAAACCTTGGGCGAGATAATTAACCTAAAGAAAAGAACCCTAAAAGACCACATTAGGGTCAAACAAAAAGAGGGGCAACTAGAGATAACACATAAAAAGAATAAAAAGACCTGATATGACACATAATTACATATATGCTGCAGTTTCTCCACTGTTGGTATGTATACTCCACAAATCGTAGCAGCTTATATGCATTCACTAGGATTAATATCTTAATCACAATAATACCCTTAACTATTCTTGTTTGCTCTCTAAATCATGGAAGAAAGATATTACAAGGATTATTATAGGCAAATACCTTCTACCAAGGTGACAGGAAAGCTTTCTTAGATCTAAAGACAAATATCCTTTTTGAGGCAATTTTCTCTGGCAAGAAGTAAAACGCTTTTCTGCTAATCATTTACCTTCTCAAATCTTTAATTCTGACTAAACAACTTTTCCAATGATAAAATATCTATAGTATATTAGCCCTTTCCAATTAAGGCTGGCTCCACCACTGGACATTGCAAAAGCTTCCTACGTGTCTTACTGCTGTGATACATGGTTTAGCCTTTAAAAGCATTCTTGAGTGTACCATGTTACATGGAACAATATACAGGATCTAACCTGAAAGAGCAATGCCAAAAGTACCTTATTACTTGAACAATGGTGTTCTAACACCCCATCTTGGTAAACCTTTCTTTTCTGCCTTATATGCTTTGTGTATGTAACAATCCACCTTTTGTTTTCCTCCATCGACTTAGATGCCATCTTTTACCTAGCTCACACATATGAAAATCTGAAAATGGCAATCATCTTCTAAGATCAGTTAAGATTCAGGTTATAACACAGGAATAACACATCAAAGTTCATGATTGCAAGAAGAAAGTAGAGTGTAACAAATGCAGCTACATGGCATATATCATTTACATGCAGGTTAGCCTTGGCCTCCAAAATGGATATGATGAACACTGGAACAATACACAATATGGAACAGTGCAAGGTCCCTAAGTAAAAAATGCATAGAAGGAGAAGAAAAATGATTGTAGTAGAGAATTTTCAAAATGGAAATTGTATTTCTGATTAACAAGAATAAACTTAGATTTATCTTACCATCTTACAAAGAGATCAATTAAAGCAATTTGTTTGCACTTTGCATGCCTTCAGCTTGGTGTTTCTCCAATTGCATTTTATCAAAGGAAGGAAAACAGACTCGTGTACTGACTAACTGGACGGCCAGTAAGCAAAACTGAAGAGGGAGGAGCTGAATTTTTCTTCCCTGTTTTCCTTGGACAAACTTCGGGTGTCACATGGTTGAACCTTTTTGGCTTTGGAACAGGCAATGGTCCCTTATTGAAGATTAGACGGTCTGGTGGCTAATCTTTCTTGTCACCCTCTGTTTGATGGAAGGAGGATGGATTAGGTGGTTTTTTAGAGCAATGTCACTGTTGTCACGTCATGAACATGCTGTTTTGATGCTGTGTAGTGCTTGAATGTAGGAATGGGCGGTTGTTTTTGTTATGTTCTTTTATCTTCTTCTTCCCTTGTTGGCTTTTTGGGGAGTTAGTGTGGATCTCCTTGTATACAGGGTGGGCTGGGGTTTTTTTGTGTCTCACCTATACTTGTACGTTCTATTTTCTCTTTCATTAATATATATGTGACACTATCCACTTTCAAAAAAATTGATAGACAACTTGTTTTACTGATGCAAGTGGAGAAAGATGAAGCAATAACCAGATTGGTCATTAGTCAATCAGCTTGGTTTTGTACATACACATGGAATCTGGTTCGTTTGGTAATTCCAACTGGAAACAGCATTGGTAACTAGAAAGAGGATATATGGGTGCATTCACTTAATTTCATCAGTCTAGGTTTTTTTCAAAAATAGGTAGACCATACCATCAATTTTATTCATAATAAAATGAGGTGGTACAATTGGTATGGAGGAGAGATTCCTCCCTAACTACAAGAAAACATAACTGCAACCAAAAAGAAACAACCTGCGGACAACAAGGTAACTCAAGCAGCTAAAAGGACATTGTTACAATCTTTCTTGACATGCCTCCAATATATGCTGTGTAAAAGCTTCATTACTTGAAACCTTTTTTTGTCAAAGGAAGAACCTTCCCCTGCCCTCTTGTTGATTTGTGTTTAAGACCATCACCCTCACCAAAACTGGCCCATAATTTCCTACACTGTCCAGGTTGGAAAATTTAGACACCAAAAATGTTAGCATTTTTTAACAATCCCTCACTGCTCCAAAAGAATAGCAGGTCTGAACGTAACAGGTTTTGTATACTCTGTAGTGGAACCATGGTTTGGCGTGGTGGATCGAATCGGTCTGATTCGGCCGAATCGGACCGAATCAGGAGAAACCCGATTCGCCCGATTCCCATGTGAATCGGCTCGATTCAGGCGAATCGTGGCGGATCAGGAAAAACCAGATTCGCCCCAATTCCCCAATGCGGCGAACCTTGAGTGGAACTCGAATCTCGAAACTCTAGTTCACCTCACCTTCTCTTTCTGGCATGTCATGGTTTTCCGTTATATGTTGAGCAACAGCCACATTATCTTCAGAAGCATCTGAAATTATCTGAGGTGTACCACAATGAACAGAGAAGTTGCATCCCACAGAGGGATGTCACTGCAGATACCTTTACAGGTGGTGAGTTAACTCTGTGCCCAGTTGCCAAAGAAGTCTCTTGAATGACACTACCAAAGCACACCTCCTGCTCACTACAAAAACCCTAAGCTCTTTCATCTCTTCTTTATTCTGCACCACAGAATTCTGGTGAAACACAGACCTATGTTATGAAAGCCGACTGAGGTGATCACCTAGGCCATGAGGCCAGGCAAGAAGACCCCAAGTTGCCACTCTCATGTCCATTTCGCCACTGCGAGCCCAGGCCTCAATCGCCACCTTCTTTGCCCGTCTGGCTCACAAAGAGGCCCATTTAAGCTAGTAATGTTCACTTTCTTTTCTTTTCTTTTTTGAAAGTGGATAGTACGACAAATATATTAATGAAAAACTAAATAGAATGCACAAATATTGGTGAGATACCCCAACAAAAAAAAAAACACCCCACCACCTATACAAGGAGATCCACACTAAGGTCGTGTGGCAGAACTACCTCCCAAAAAAACAAAAAGGGAATAAGTAGATGAATCAACATTACAAAAGAAACAACCCATTCCTTCACTCTAGCACGCAGCATCAAAAACAGCTTCCTCGTGGTGTGAAATTCTTCTAATATCCGACTGTTCTGCTCTCCCCATCATAGAAGGTAGGATCGGAATCGGGGTCCGGATTGTGGATTGTACACGTCATAGAAGGCTCATGCCAAGTGTCCTCGACAGTGAGTCCAATTTCACAATTGAGGACGTATATATCACAAAAGAAAATGCAACAAATCAATCTGAAGATTGGCGTGAGCCAATTATCAAAATCAAGAAAGGTTGGCTCCCTTCTAATCGAGCCCAGAAAATTCAGCTCTTGCATAGGGCTACATCATACCAGCTGATAGGGGATCAATTGTATAGATTGGCCCATGAAAAGAGGAGACCAGTTCTCCTCAGATGCTTGTCTCCCAAAGAAGCCAAAATCATCATGCAAGAAGTTCACTCTGGATTGTGTGGTGCACACCAAGCAGGCGAAAAGATGAAAATCAATATCAAATTAAAAAGCTTCTATTGGCCAACCATGTACGCGGATTGCATCCAATATGCCCGTACATGTCATCAATGTCAGGCTTTCGGCCCCGTGCTGAGGAAGTCACCAAATACATTACATCCTACAACGCCAACATGGCCTTTTGCAGAATGGGGAATGGATATTGTGGGACCATTCCCACCCTCATCCCAAGGTCATAAATTCATACTGGCTGCTACATATTACTTTTCCCGATGGGCTGAAGCTATTCCATTGTAGGAAGTAACAGGAGAAGCAGTCGCCAGATTTGTCAAGCAAAATATAATATACAGATTTGATACCCCTCACAGAATTATGTCTGACAATGGGACACCATTTCGAAACAAAACAATATATGCCTTGGCAGGTAAATTTTATATTATTTGGACGACGTCATCAGTCTACAATCCACAAGCCAATGGGCTAGCAGAAGCCTTCAACAAGACCCTATGTAGACTGCTCGCCAAAATAGTCGGCAGTCGAAAGCGTGAATGGGGAGAAAAAGTTCATGAAGCTCTGTGGGCTTACCGAACAATATACAAAACCCCTACCGGGTGTTCACCTTTCTCCTTGGTATACGGAGCTGAGGCTATGATACCTATAGAAATTGAAATGGCATCCTATCGAATGGCAATCCAAACTAGACTTCAAAGTCAAGATCAAAACCAAATAGAAAGGAGACTCGAGGAGCTCTCCAATCTAGAAGGAAAGCGGCTTAAAGCATACAAATGCCTCCAAGCATATCAAGCTAGAATGGCCCGTGCATTTGACAAATCGGCAAGACCCAGGGCATTTAAGCAGGGAGATTTGGTCATGGTCAAATGCAGAGAAGCAATGGCAGGAAAGTCAAGTGGCAAATTGCAACCCATTTGGCTTGGCCCATACATCGTCACCCTAGCATATGAAGGAGGTGCATACAGGCTGATAGACCACAAAGGCACCGTGCCCTTTCCTCCACTCAATGGAAAGCATCTAAAGCTATACCATGCACCAGAACATGAATTTCCTAGCCGATCAGCAAAAGCTCAACCACCCAAACATGCGAGAAGCCGAAGAAGAATAAAAGCTACCCTCTCTGAAGATTAATGCTGAAATGAAAGTTTGCCACAGATGGGGACAAAGAAATCAAACCTCTATCTGTCCGTCATACAACCCAAATCTCCAAATCCTCAAAGCCCTGTCAAAGCATGAAGCTGAAGATACTCCATGTACAAAGCCAATAAATAAGTGAATAAGTGAAAATTGAGAAGCTATCTCACGCCTCTCACTTTTTCATTATTCAAATTCAAATCCTAGCTAGAAAACCGCAAAAATAGGCTATACATCAAATCCAAATTCCAAGTCTCAGTCAGCAAACCATCAAGGTAGGCAAAACCAAACTCAAATCCCAAATTATAGCCAGTAAACCATCAAGGTAGGCTGCACCAAGGTCAAATCCAGAATTTTGCCACAAACCATCAAGGTAGGCTGAACCAAATGCAAACTCAAACCTAAAACCAAAATTCAAACTCAAATTCCAAACTTTAGCCAGCAAACCACAATGGTAGGCTATGTCAAATCCAAATTTCAAACCCTTAGCCAAAAAGCCATTAAGGAAAGCTGAGTCAATCCAAAACCTAAAAGTCCCACCAGCAAACCACAAGGGTAGGCTAAATCAAATCCAAATCCCAAATTATAGCCAGTAAACCATCAAGGTAGCCTATACCCAAAGTCAAACCCAAACCATGGCCAGCAAACCACGATGGTAAGTTATATCAAATTCAAATTCCAAATCTTTAGCCAAAAAGTCTTCAAGGCAGGTTATACTCAAATTCAAATTCCAAATCTTTAGCCAGAAAGTCATCAAGGTCGGCTAAACCAAATTCAAATCTCAAATCATAAGCCAGTAAACCATCAAGGTAGGCTGCAACAAGGTCAAATCAAAAAAACAATTAGCCACAAACCACCAAGGTAGGCTAAATCAAATCCAAATCCATATCTAAATTCCAAATGCTAGCCAGAAAACCACAAAGGTGGGCTAAACCAAAACCAAATTCAAAACCAAGATCCAAATTCAAATCTGAATTCCAATGCTAGCCAGAAAACCACAAAGGTGGCTGAACCAAAACCAAAACCAAATCCAAACCCAAAACCTAAACCCAAATCCAAATCCAAATTCTAAATAATAGCCCACAAACCATCAAGGTAGGCTAAACTAAACCCAAACTCAAACCCAGATTCAACCTTTGAACCTTAGCCAGTAAACCACAAAGTTGACCGCATTTAAAACCAAACCCTTATTTCTTCAATCACCATACACCAGCCAAAATACCCAGATGTCAAGTTTTAAAAGAAAAAAGGAAAAGAAAAAAAAGAAAAAAGAGAAAGAAAGAAGAAAATGGGTTAAACATAGAGATACCCCGATAGACTTAAGTATACAGCTCACTGTATTCTTAAGGGTAAAAAAGTCAAAAATCCGGCTGAGGTGAAAACCCAGAAGGCGCTTCAGGCAAAAATGGATAACCCCTCAACGTGAAAACCCGAAAGGACGTGTTGGAAAAAGCTAAAGGGGGCCAGTTTTTAGTGAAAACCCGAAAGGGCGCTGAGGCTGGTAATGTGAAAAAAAAAAAAAAGCGAAAAGGAGTGATCTTTTCAAAATCCTCCTCCATTCTATAATTACAAAGCTACAAGCCACTTTGTTACAAATATACAAAGAATAGTGGCTACAATGTACAAGTTAAACAGAAAAGTCAAAACAACAAATCTAACATACAAATGTTACACTGCAAAACAAAGACAACGGGGCTTCTTCCTCTTCAACCGTTCAACTTCCCTGGCCTTGGAAGAAACGGACTGGCGAAGCTTGGCTCCCTGTCCAGCAAAAGTAACTCCCTCCTCGGATGCGTCAGCAGCCTCTTTGGCATGCCGGTCCAAGGAAGATCTCGCCTCATCAAGCTCGCGTTGCAGTCTGGCGATTCTATCCCTCTCTACAGCCATCTTCGACTCCCGCGTCTTCTGATGTTTCTGTGCTTCATTGGCACGGGAGTCAAATTCATCAGCATCACTGGTCATGGAGCATATCTCGCTCTCTAATGTCTGGATCCGCTGATCATAAGGATTCCAGACCGCAACAGCATGAAGGCGGCGCACTTCGTCCCAAATCTCCTCTACGGCAATCATCCAGAAATCCCTAAAAAGCCTGTATAGAAAGCGGTCGTGGTATTCTGCTCCAGCGCGCGCCTAACGGCTTCAATTGATGGAGGATTTTCCGCCCTCACCATAGCCCTTACTCTTTCAAGGAGTAAGCCAAGAAAGTCATCGCCAACAAGAAGTGAAGTAGGCTGGACTCCTGCCGGCCATTCCAACCATGTCCAGACAAGGCATCCACCTCCAACGGTGGAGATCCGTTGTCGTTAAAAGGCGGCGAATTACCTGCTGAAAGTACTGACAAGCAACAAAGAGAGGCCATTAGTAAAAAAAGAAGCAAATGAAATTCAAGTCTCAAAAAAAAAAGGGAATGAAATCCACTTTTCCTCACTAGTGAAGAGTTTCTTTCTTCCACCTCGGGACTCGAGGGTCGAATAAGGTTCGGCTGCTCAGTGTAAAGTCCTTGAGACGAGGAGGGGAGATCAACCGGATACGGATTAAAACTCCCTGCACCCGATAATAAAGCGGATGTTTCGGGATTATAATCCGTCTGCTGGCCACCTTCATCATTACCTGCAGTGTCTCCCACTTGAAAGGCAGAATAGGCCTGCGGCTCGAGGAAAGGGCTCCTTGTATTCTCCCAGGAAGGAAAAGGAGAGTCGGCCTCAGGAAGGAAATATGGGCTGGTTACCCCGCCCGAAAAAAGTTGCTTGATAAAATCCGAGTCACCTGAGCAACGAAGAAGAAGTCAATATGCTGAATGCATGGGAACGGAAACCAAATCGGCTATATATTGGCTCAAAAGGGGATTACCTTCAGAGACTGATCCCATAGTAGAGAATTCCCCTACCCGCATCGGGACATAAGCCTCAACAGAAGCGGAAGGATATTGCCTCATTGGGAGTCCCAATTCGGCAAATGTAAAGATGGTATTATTACCTTCTATCGCCGCCATCCCGGAAAAGGAATTGTGGGGTGGTGGTCCATTATCTTCAGCCTCCGACGGAAAAGCTTCAGCCGCTCGCGAGGAGCTTCCATACTCCCTGCTATGAAAAGGGGAAGAATCTCCAGACAAAGGGTTATAATTGTCTAGAGCGACTGAGTCGGCGGCATCTTCATCTGTCTCACTATACGGGGCAGAGGAGTCTAAAAAAAAAAATTGATGATGATGATGATGATGAATCAGTAAAAAAAAATGATGAATGATAATAATGAGAGACGAAAAGAAAGAAAAAGAAGAAGATAGCGACTCCACAAATTTCCTCAAAGGAAAATGAGTCGTTCTTACTGAAACAAAAAATCAGTAAGTAAACAAGCCACCCCTGTTAAACAATTCAAATGCGAAACAGCCGTTGAGCAAAGCCAAGAAGGCCAGCCTCAGCAGCAGAATTCCACATCAAATCTCAAATAAAGCCAGGAAGGTAGGATTCAAAAGAAAGATGTCAAATCAAATCTCGAGAAAAGCCTGGAAGGCAAGTCTCGAGAGAAAAGTACCAAATCAGTCGGAGAGGAAAGCTAGAAAGGACAAGCTTTGTCGACCAAATGTTAAAGCAAGCCATTGAGCGAAGCCAAGAAGGTCACCCTCAGTAATAGAATCTCTCATTAAATCCTGAATAAAGTCAGAAAGGCAAGATTCAGGAAAAAGATGTCAAATCAAATCCAAGCAGTGCCAAGGAGGCGAATCTTGGGAAAGAGATATCAAATTCAACCCTGAGGAAAGTCAGAATGTTAAGCATCAAGAGAAAATCCCAAATCAAGCCACTGAGTAAAATCAAAAAGGCAAGTTTCAACAACCGAATCTCTAACCCAACTCTGAGCAAGGCCGGGAACGCAAGTCTCGAAAAAAGGAATTTCAAATCAAGTCAATAAGCAAAGTTAGAAAGGCAAGTCTCGAAAGGAAAATGTCAAGATAAAGTCCCTGGGTGAAATCAGAAAGACAAGACTCAGGCAAAGAAGGTTGAAGTAAGCTCTGAGTAAATCTTAGGAGCATTTGTCAATGAAGCTCAGCTGGAGAGTTGACTTGATGGAGCGAGTCCATATCACTAATTCCCCATCTATGAGTTGCCGAATTGAAAAAAATATATACAAGCAACAGGAGCCAATGGCTCGGCACAAGAAGCACGGCAGAGTTGATCGTTGTCCGAAGTTGTTGTCGTCACAGTGCAAGTACTGAAGCGCGTCAACTATGGCTATGGATTTCAATTCAATTCCTCGTCAAGTCATGAAGACCAGAAGTAAAGCTCGAAGATCGCACGGGACGTCCTCCTTCGCCTTCGGCTTCGGCGCACATCCCGTGGGGGGTATTTGTTGGCATGAAAAATTATAAAGCCCCAAGACCCCTATTTCCCAAAAATACCCAAAAAGGGGTCCCCTTAACGGATCGTGAGTCACCATCGGTTAAGGAAGACCCTCCTTAACCGATGGTACCTTCCATCGGTTAAGGGAGCTCCCCTTAACCGATGATGAGTCACCATCGCTTAAGGAAGGAGCCCTTAACCGATGGTGCCTTCCATCGGTTAAGGGAGCTCCCCTTAACCGATGGTGAGTCACCATCGGTTATGCCTCAACCGATGGTGAGTCACCATCGGTTATCCCTCTCATCCTCCCTCCTCCCTCAATGTAAAGGGGCAAAAACCCCTATAAATGCTCATGTAGCCCTAAGGGCAAAGGGGATCCCTTTTAGATCCTCTTTCCTAGATTCCAAAGGAATTGGAAGAAAATCTGAAAAAGAGAAGGCTCTTTCCCAAGGAAATTCTAGCTTGCTCATAAAGTTTCCTCCGCTCGGTGTGAAGGTATTCGTCCTCGGCAAAGAAAAGAGAGGTCATCTCCCTCCGGCTACGGAATCTTCTTAATCTCCCCTTCATGTCGAGTTAGCCTCCATGGAAGGATTAAAAAAATCCAAATGCAACCCATACTTCCTGATGCGGGACTACGCTAACCGTCGTACTACGACTCCCCAAAGACGCGATCAGCACTAAGCAACATAGAATAGCAGATTCATACCAACCAAACAAGTAAGCAACAGGAAAATAATCACGTCCACAGAAGTACGTAGCCCACAAAGTCGTCCCTCGCGGAGGGAAACGCGGGACCAAGGTAGCTAAGAAGCCACCAACAACTAGGGTAGTCGTTCCACAGACAAGGTCCAAACGGAGCCTCCGGGAAATAGGTCCTCGCACTCACAAGCTGGCTGTGACGCACGTCACGGGCTAGATGTCCTACCTCACAAGTCGGCGGCAGATATGAACATATACGAGAAAAGCAAGTAAAAGACTAGAGATTAGAGTACGTACCTCCACGTCTGTACGTGGGGAAGAGTCCGACCGTGTCACGAATCCCGAGTACAAAATAAAATTTAAAATATTACACGTTGATTCAGGCCCACTCCACGCAGGGAGGTAACAGGCTACAAATTTAAATCTCGGGATTTCGTAGACTGGCAAATTCGTAAGACGGTCGCGGAGCTTCTGCAGGCTCCGGCGGCGCGGAAACTGGCGAAGGTGAACTGGGGGTCGCGGAGGCGACCTGGTGCGGGCGCGGGAAAGGGGCGCGACGCAGGGCGAAGAGGGCCGCACGTGGGGCGGGGGTTCGCAGATGCAGGGCAGCCAGGGGTGACGTGAGCAGGGAAGAGGCAGGGGCGACGCTGCGCTCGCGAGCAGGGGAGGCAGTGCAGGTGGGGTTCGCGGGCCAAGCGCAGGGGCTGGCGCGTGGCGAAGGGAAAGAGAGAGGGAGCAGGGAGGCGCGGCTCGGGCTGTGGGAGAGAGAGGGCGGCAGAGCGGCGTGGCGCAGTTCTGCTGGGCAGTGGAGGGTGCGGACGCGGGAGAGAGAGCGAGAGAGAAAGAGGGAGACGACGGCGACGGCAGGGAACCAGCGAGGGGGGGGGGAACTTCGCGGCCGAGCCTTCGCGGCGGCTGCTCCTTCGCGGAAAGGAAGAAGCAACAGCGGCTCCAAAATTCTCAAATCACAAAATAATTGTTCTATTCCAAAAACCAGGGTTTTACATGTATTTAAAAGGGGTTTGGGCTAATCCCTACCCAAATTGGACTCTCTAAAGACTTACCATACTAAACACTTAAATAATCCTGATAGGACTAAAATAACATCAAAATTCGTAACAGAAAATAAGTGAAAATGGTAAAGACACTAAACGGGCCCTAATTGGGCCATAACTACTGTCTATGGACTCCAAAAAATAACCTCTATGACATGGGCTCGTCGCCCAACCAGATTGACGCCTCTGTAGCATGCTGTGCTCCTCGACGGCGGTAAACCAGGTCCGGGTTGAAGCGGACCCGGGCTCTCGTGTCCTCACCAATCCTCCCGGGTTGGGAGGAACTTGACCCCGTCGAGTAAAGGTCGACGTCGCTCTGGTATCGCTCCAACAAGTCGGGATCTATCCTCTGAAGCTCTGCGCGTGTAATCTATGCATCCTCTGTCGTGGGACGTCCTCTCCAATGCACAAGGTAGCGGTGGTGCACTCCATCTCTAGAAGTAACAACCTGCTCGTCTAGTATATGCTCAATCTGCTCACACCGAACAGGTACTGGGGCTGAAGGTGGACACTCATGGGTGGGATCACTCAGAAGAGGGGGTGAAGGCTCAAATGGATCACTAGGTATCACAGCCGAGTCCCTGTAAGCTACCAAATCAGACACATGAATGTTGAACTAATACCATAGTCGTCTGGTAGATCCAAAACATACGCATTGGACCCAACTCGCTTCATCACCTGGAATGGACCAACTCCGCGGGCGTGCAACTTCTTAACGGCCCCTGAGGGGAACCGCTCAGGTCTAACCCTGATCATGACGTAATCACCCTCCTGAAACTCACGTTGTCGTCGGTGTGCATCTGCTAATTCTTTATAACGCTCATTGCTGATCTCCAACTGACGACGTATACTCTCATGCAGACCCCTAACATGTTCAGCAAATGACTCGGCTGAGGCAGACACTCGCTCCCTATGTGCCAAAGGGACTAAGTCTACGGGATTCCTAGGTCTAAGACCAGTAACTATCTCAAATGGACACATACCTGTAGACCTATTCACCGAGTTGTTATAAGCAAACTCCGCATGAGGTAACTTGAGATCCCAATCCCGAGGGTGATCCCCAGCTAGACAACGGAGTAGGTCACCTAAGCTCCTATTTACCACCTCCGTCTGACCATCGGTCTGGGGGTGATAAGCAGTGGAGAACTTCAACTGAGTGCCCATCAAGTGCCACAAGGTCTTCCAAAAGTAGCTCGTGAATCTCACATCCCTATCAGACACTATAGTCTTGGGTAGGCCATGTTTACATGCAACATGAGAGAAGAAGATGTTAGCCACCCGAGAAGCATCTGAGGTCTTAGAACAAGAGATGAAAAGGGCCATCTTGGAAAACCTATCCACCACTACAAAAATAGAATCGTGCTTCCTAAGTGTACGTGGCAAGCCTAGAACAAAATCCATGCTAATGTCCTGCCACGGGCGATTTGCACAGGAAGCGGAGTGTAGAGACCAGGACTTTGCTTCTTGTGTTTGGCCGTAGCGCAAGTTCGACATTGAGCCACTATGCGTGCTACGTCACGCTTTAAACTCGGCCAATAGAAGCGGTACTCTACCAACTCGATAGTCTTATTCCGACCAAAATGACCGGCTAGACCTCCAGCGTGTAACTCCCAAACTAGATAATCGCGCACTGAAGTACACAGGACACACAACCTATCCCCACGAAAAAGATAACCCTCCTGCAAGACGTAATCACTATAGGTAGGGGAGGGTCCTGACTGAAGAGCAACATAGATATCGCCAAAGTCTGGGCAACTAATGTACTCATCCCTAAGCTTCTCAAACCCAGTGACCTAGACACTGACAGTAGTAAGTAAGCAAGCCCGACGACTCAAGGCATCGGCACTCGGTTCTCAACTCCGGCTTATGCTTCAATACAAAGGTATAGGACTGTAAATACTCGCCCAACGACTATGTCGTGGGCTAAGTTTCTTTTGGGAGTGAAGAAACCGAAGAGCCTCATGATCCGAATAAAGGACGAACTCAAACGGTAGCAGATAATGTCTCCAATACCTTATGCCTGAACTACCGCATAGAACTCCTTATCATAGGTTGAGTATTTCAGCCTAGCCCCATTCAATTTCTCACTAAAATAAGCCACAGGATGGCCTTCTTGGCTTAATACTCCCCCTATGCCAACGCCAGAAGCGTCACATGAAACCTCAAACACCTTAGAGAAATCAGGTAGGCGAAGAACAGGTGCCTGAGTCATCTGCTCCTTGATGTCCTTAAAAGCAGAAGCTGCTGCTTTGGTCCAGATAAAATCCCCTTTCTTGATGCAGTCAGTGACAGGGGCCATTAGAGAGCTAAACCCTCTAATAATTCGTCTATAAAACGCAGCCAGACCATGAAAACTACGGACATCATGGATACTCTGAGGTTCTGGCCACTCGATGATAGCTCTCACCTTTTCGGGATCGGCAGAGACTCCCTCGCTAGAAACGACAAACCCTAAGAAGATAACACGGTCAGTCATGAACGCACACTTCTTTAGGTTGGCGTACAAACTCTCTCGGCGAAGGATAAGGCATACCTGCCGAAGGTGATCCAAGTGCTCATCCCTAGTGCGACTGTAGATGAGAATGTCATCAAAGTATACCACAACAAAGACCCCAATAAGAGGTCGCAGAACCTGAGTCATCAGTCGCATGAAAGTACTAGGGGCATTTGATAATCCAAATGGCATGACTAGCCATTCATACAAGCCATCCTTAGTCTTAAATGTTGTCTTCCACTCATCGCCAGGCCTAACCCTCACCTGGTGATAGCCACTCTTTAGATCAATCTTAGAAAAGATGGTGGCTCCCGCCATCATGTCAAGCATATCGTCTAAGCGGGGAATGGGGAAGTGATACTTCACAGTAATCTTGTTGATGGCTCGACTATCCACACACATCCTCCATGTGTCATCCTTCTTAGGGGCAAGCAATGCTGGGACTGCGCATGGGCTCATGCTTTCCCTAACCGAACCCTTCCTCAAATACTCCTCCACCTGTCTTTGTAATTCTGCATGTTCAGTCGGACTCATCGATAGTGGGGGAGGTTTGTAGGGTGGCTCCAGGGACCAAGTCAATCGCGTGCTGGATATCACGCATGTGGTGGTAGCCGTCTGGGAGGTCCTCAGGAAAGACATCATGAAAGTCATCGAGAAGAGAAATAACCTCGGGAGGATTTTCTCGATCAGCTTCCTTGGGAACCTCTCTCACCACTATGGCAAAAACTGTATCAACACCCCTAAACTCACGCTCAAAGTCTCTAGCACTCATGATAAGCAGCGTGCTAGATGGCGGCTCTTTCTGGATGGGAGGTGAGGCATGAATACTAGAGGTAGGGGCATCACGAAGAGGAGGGGCCTCCTTCTTAGGTGTGAACGTGGGTGGAACAGGGACTAAGGTAATGCGACGACCATTATGCTCAAAGGTGCAAGTGTTGGACCGACCATGCAGAGTCGCATCCATATCAAATAGCCAAGGTCGTCCAAGGATGATACTCCCTACTTCCATAGGTAGAATGTCACACACAGATCTTGTCTTGGTAGGAATGAAAGTGGATCGGGACTAGACACCTAGTCTGGATCGGAATAGAAGTCGCATCTATCCAAGACACTCTATAGGGCTGGGGTGATCAACAGGTGTAAGTGCTAGGCTTTGGACAGTCCCTGTGGAGATGCATTAATGCAACTCCACTATCAATAATGACTTTGCATGCCTTTTCTCCCAACTTAATGAACGTGTGTAGGATGGAGGTTCGGCGCCAGTCATCCCCAACTAAGGGCGGGTCAAGGTGCAACGGACTACTGCCAAAGTATGGGGGTCCTGGGAATCCTAGCTAGCATCTATAGGCTCAGAGTCGACATGGAATGCCTCAACAAGTGCTGGGTCAGGCTCATAAACCACCTCCTCAATGACTGGGGTGTCCCACTCTATGTCACCCATGTACATGCTACGTGTAGGACACTGTCCGGCAAAGTGACCAAAACCACTGCACCGGGCAACGGTAGCACTGGCGGCGAGCGCCACCTCTTTGGGATGATTCCCCCTACAACTCTTCCCCTTTTCATCCCGTCTGGCAGGAGGAAAGGGGCCCTGTGGGCGTGAAGGTGGGGCAGGTAGGGGTAGTGGTTGGTCTCTAGGTGGTGGGAGACGAGGCCGCAGTCCAGTGGGCTCCTGACGAATAGTCTCCTGATGTGCACCCAGTTGTCCTCTCTGAGGTGGAGCGGACTGGGTACGCTGGTCCGAAGTACGTAGAAATGTGGGTCTCACATGTGAGGGTGGCTGGTACTCGGACTCAAACAACTCTACTTCTTGGGCTACCTGGTAAGCATACTCGAGGGTGGTCACATTCCGCCTAAATAACTCACGTTGATAGATCGGGCGGAGACCCTTCCGAAATCGGGATAGGGTCATAGCACTCTCCTCATGAACTCCACACCTCAACAAGTACTCATCGAACTCAGCTGTGTACTCGGAGACTGGTCTACCCCTTGTGTGAGACTTTGCCAACGGTCAATGAGACGCTGACGACAAGTCGCAGGAAGATACTTCTCACGCAGTTTGGCCTTCATATCATCCCATGTCTCAATCCTATCCTGATGTCGCTGCATGAGGAGGCTCTCCACGTTAACCCAATAAGTTTGGGCTTGGCCAGCAGCTTCATTTTGGCGAATCGAACGCGCCGACCATCAGTCATCTCGTACCACTCAAAATAGCGGTCCATGGCTGCTTCCCAGTCAAGGTAGACCTTAGGATCTAGAGAACCATCAAAGTGGGGACATCTACCCGGACACTCCTCACAATCTGATCATCCCTATCTTCATACTCATGGTACCGTTGAGGCTCATACCTTGGGTCATGACCACGTCTAAAATCAGCATGTTGGCCTCTACGAGGGGCCGATCTCCTATGGTGGTCATACACCTCCTCAAACTATCCCTCTGTCTCAGGGGTCCAAGCTCTCCTATCTTCTACCCTAGGGGCTCGACGGGCTCCCTGAGGAGGATCATTGTGTTCTATTGCCTGAGGTGCCGGAAGATGAGGTGGAACCGGGTGATGGCCTACTCGATCAAGATCCTCCTGATGGTTGACTACCCGCTGTGGGTGGTGACCTTGTGGAGCAACCTCAATAACATCTACTCGACCCTGAAGTGTTACAAGTCTCTGGTCAACTTGTCCAAGATGTTCTTGGGTACTTTGTTCCATTTGATCCAACCTACCCATTAAGGCTTGCATCATCTCACTCAAAGTAGGTTCCCTAGGTGGACTTCTCCGTGGTTCCATTTGGCGATCATCCGCCATGGAACCGGGGGTGTGGTACTCCAAACCTCTACGGGTGCGCATACACAACTCTAGGTGACTCGACCAGGGAAACCTAAGACTTTGACACTAGACTCACTCAGATGACATACCCTAGACACATGCTCTGATACCAAAGTAGATGCGGGACAACACACGGGACTACGCTAACCGACGTACTACGACTCTCCAAAGACGCGATCAGCACTAAGCAACATAGAATAGCATATTCATACCAACCAAACAAGTAAGCAACAGGAAAATAATCACGTCCATAGAAGTACGTAGCCCACAAAGTCGTCCCTCGTGGAGGGAAACGCGGGACCAAGGTAGCTAAGAAGCCACCAACAACTAGGGTAGTCGTTCCACAGACAAGGTCCAAACGGAGCCTCCGGGAAATAGGTCCTCGCACTCACAAGCTGGCTGTGACGCACGTCACGGACTAGATGTCCTACCTCACAAGTCGGCGGCAGATATGACATATACGAGAAAAGCAAGTAAAAGACTAGAGATTAGAGTACGTACCTCCACGTCTGTACGTGGGGAGAGTCCGACCGTGTCACGAATCCGAGTACAAAATAAAATTTAAAATATTACACGTTGATTCAGGCCCACTCCACGCAGGGAGGTAACAGGCTACAAATTAAATCTCGGGATTTCGTAGACTGGCAATTCGCAAGACGGTCGCGGGGCTTCTGCAGGCTCCGGCGGCGCGGAAACTGGCGAAGGTGAACTGGGGGTCGCGGAGGCGACCTGGTGCGGGCGCGGGAAAGGGGCGCGACGCAAGGCGAAGAGGGCGCACGTGGGGCGGGGTTCGCAGATGCAGGAGCAGCCAGGGGTGACGTGAGCAGGAAGAGGCAGGGGCGGCGCTGCGCTCGCGAGCAGGGGAGGCAGTGCAGGTGGGGTTCGCGGGCCAAGCGCAGGGGCTGGCGCGTGGCGAAGGGAAAGAGAGAGGGAGCAGGGAGGCGCGGCTCGGGCTGTGGGAGGGAGAGGGCGGCAGAGCGGCGTGGCGCGGTTCTGCTGGGCAGTGGAGGGTGCGGACGCGGGAGAGAGAGCGAGAGAGAAAGAGGGAGACGACGGCGACGGCAGGGAACCAGCGAGGGGGGGGGCCTTCGCGGCCGGGCCTTCGCGGCCGGGCCTTCGCGGCGGCTGCTCCTTCGCGGAGGGGAAGAAGCAACAGCGGCTCCAAAATTCTCAAATCATAAAATAACTGTTCTATTCCAAAAACCGGGGTTTTACATATATTTAAAAGGGGTTTGGGCTAATCCCTACCCAAATTGGACTCTCTAAAGACTTACCATACTAAACACTTAACTAATCCTGATAGGACTAAAATAACATCAAAATTCGTAACAGAAAATAAGTGAAAATGGTAAAGACACTAAACGGGCCCCAATTGGGCCATAACTACTGTCTATGGACTCCAAAAAATAACCTCTATGACATGGGCTCGTTGCCCAACCAGATTGACGCCTCTGTAGCGTGTTGTGCTCCTCGACGGCGGTAAACCAGGTCCGGGTTGAAGCGGACCCGGGCTCTCGTGTCCTCACCACTTCCACATCGAGCAAGTCTCTGTGGGGGTAAAAATTAAATTGCGCTCGTGTGCTTTGGGGGTTTAAATACCTTCCATGTTGAGCAAGTCTCCATGGGTATAAGGTATTTAAATACCTTCGTGTTCTTGTGTTCTAAATGCTTCCATGTCGAGCAAGTCTCCATGGATATAAGCATTTAGGCGCATATGTTCTTCCCTCTCGTCGAGCAAGTCTCCGAGATGGGTAAGTTTTTGTGCCCATATGTATATGTTTTCTAAGGAAACTCTGCCCAAGTGGAGGTTCTGTCTGAAAATATATTCATATGTTCACAAATATTGTGCTCATATGTATATGTTTTCTAAAGGAAACTCTGCCTAAGCAGAAGTTCTGCTTGAAAACATACCCATATGTTCACAAATACATGTTCATATGTATATGTTTTCTGAAGGAATCTCTGCCCAAGCAGAGGTTCTGCTCGAAAACATACCCATATGTTCACAAATATATATGTTCATATGTGCGTATTTTAAGGGAAGACTCTGTCCGTGCAGAGACTCTGCCCTAAAATAATACGGTCATATGTCCATCAAAATGCTTGTGTATTTATACGGTAACCCTGCCTATGCGGGAGCTCTGCCTAAATCCACAGTATATTCAAATGCCAAATGAATTCGCGGGTATATACCCGTTCATTTTTTAAAAATTACATATTACACTCCCGAATGGAGCCCATACTCTTTTCAAAATGAAACCCTTTCTTTAAAGTAAATACTGTTTTCAAAATGAAGTATTTCTTCAAAAAACAAATCCCTTGTGCAAATCAAAATCCATTTTGTCTGATAAAAAAAGGGAAAACACCACATTACAATTTTCTAGAAAATGCAAAACCTCTTGACTTTGCTATCAATGGTATTCGGGTTAAAATTGATATTAAAATAACATCAAAGGCTTTTAATCCGATGTAAATAAAACATCGATTCCGATCGATGGAGACAGGGGTCTGTTGGAACAGATAATATATATATGTGTATATGATGAATGCTTGTTAAGAGGAGTAAATGCTGCCCTTATATAATGGTCCAACAAGCCAAGTAGGTGGCATTCACTTGTGGGCAACTAATCAATTAGTTAGCCTATGAAAGGAAGGTGGCTACCTAACCGGGAGTTGGTAACACCAGTAACAATGTTGACCTCCCTAACTGGTTTAACGGCCTGATTAGGGGGACAACGGTTATATTAGGGTAACCCCAAGGTTACTTAAAGTCATAACTTAATTCAGTTTCTTGTTAAAAGGCGTTCGAGCTATCAAGTGATGTTAAGCCCCCAAGCAAGTGGAGATGCCGAGGAGAGTAAACTCCGTATAAAATACGGCCACCGAAAAATTCCGGCATCACAAGGTCTATAAGACCAAATGTGAGGAGTAAATACAGGAACAAGTCCGCCACGAAGGCTTCAAAGACTTGCAATTCTCCGCCCAGGAAGGCTCCAAGAAGGCGTAAATTTTCAGAATGGCAAAATGGCAAGACCCCTTTGAAATGTTGAGGGGGAAGGCCTATTTATAGAAATTTCCCCCTCCCTTAACACCGATGAAGGCATCATCGGTTAGGGGATTTTTTTCCCCTTAACCATGGGGCTGTCATCGGTTAAGGGGACTTTTCCCCTTAACCGATGGAAGCTTCCATCGTTGGAGGGGCAAACCCCTCCAACCGATGGAACTTCCATCGGTTAGGGGAGAAGGGTCCCTAACCGATGGAACTGTCATCGGTTAGGGGGCCTCTCCCCTAACCGATGGGATGTCATCGGTTAGGGAGGGTCCCCCTTCTAACCGATGAGGTTTCATCGGTTAGGGGGATTCCCCATTCTAACCGATGGAACCTCCATCGGTTAGGGGGGATTTCCCCTTTAACCGATGGAAGTTTCCATCGGTTAGGGAATGCCCTTAACCGATGGAACTCCCATCGGTTAGAGGGGCCTTAACCCTCTAACGATGGGACTTCCATCGGTTAGAGGGAATTTTCCTCTAACCGATGGAACTCCCATCGGTTAGGGTTCCCCCCCCATCCACCATTGTAAGGGGGGGCCTTCCTCTATAAAAGGCACCCCCCTTCCCCCCTAAAAAAAAGGAGGAGAAGAGGAGAAGAAGACCCCATTGCTGTCCCCCCCTTTTTCCTGAAATTCCAAGAAATAGAAAATCCCAAATTCCCGTCTCATCCCCAATCTCCTTTCTTGTGGGTGAAGTATCAAATCCAGGGATCATCCTCGTACGATATTTGCGAGCTTCATCGGCATAAGTCCGTAATAACGGACCGGCCCACATGGGCTATAGGTTTTAAATACCGTCCACCTTTGGACATATGGTGTTTAATACCTTTGTAAATTCGTGCTCTGAATGCTACGCATCCAGATGCATATACGCCACCTCCCATCGAGTTCTAAGTCTCTGGGATGGTGTGTTTGTGCTTATATGCATATGTTCTTAGGGGAACTCTGCCCAAGCGGAGATTCTATCCGAGGAACGTATTCGTATATCCACAAATTTTGTGTTTTCATGATTATGTTTCTTAAAAGAAACTCTGCTCAGGTGGAGATTCTGCCTAAGAACATATCTATAAATCAAATTTGTGCATATACATATATGTCTCTTGGAAGGAAACTCTGCCCATGTCAAAGTTCCTTCTAAAAAATGTATTCATGTAACCATAAACTCGTTTTTATAGGCATATGTTTCTTAGTGGAGACTCTGCCCAAGTGGAGATTCTGCTCAAGAACGTACTTGCATGTTCGCAAATTCACATTCATATGTATATGCTTTTTAAAGGAAGTTCTGCCTGGACAGAAATTCCTTTTCTAGAGGAAACTCTGGGGAGCTCCCGCCTCAGCGGGAATATAGCTCGGAAGCATATCCATAAGGCAATGGGATTTTGCGTTTATGCATATATGTTCTTTAGCAAGATTCCCATTTGAGTAGGATCTTTACTCAAAGGAAACATATCCATATAATTACGAATATATGCTTAGATGCGTACGTATTTTGGGGAAACTCTGTCCAGTGGGATTCTGTCAAAAAACACTCTTGCATAACCATGAGATTTCAATTCATTGACAGAAATTCTGTTTAAACGGAGATTCCATTAAGAGATATTTAAAGAAAAAGGAAGGATCTGCAAATGCATGGAAGTACTGCCCAGGTTCTCAATACGCATAAAACCCAAGAATAACCTGCGGGTGTATACCCATTCCGAACAAAGTTCAAATCATACAGTTCAAACCTCAAACGGATTCATGAAATATACCCGTTCCATACGTTCAAAAAAAAAAAGTCATATTTTACGCCCAAAGAAAATGGGCAGTCACACCATTTCATACTATTCAAAATGAAACAAACTCGAACATTTTTTTAAAAAAAAATAAAGTGTATTTCAATAAAAAAAAAAAGGAAAACATCATGTTAGACTTTCTAATTCTTCTTACATATATTTCTCATCCTTGCATGAATGGTATTCGAGTTAAGACCGGTGCCAAATAACACCAAAGATTTTGACTGATGTAAATGTACATCGATTACGATCGATGGAGACAGAGGTCCAGCACATGCTACTCCAATCATCTGATGAGATAGATACGGGACTCAAGAAGTTCAGATAAATTACGGCGCACTCGTCCGTTCCCGGACACCTTTCATGTCTGTTTTACAGACACCCCATTCGTCTATTTCAAGGACACCGAAACCTCTCCTCCGCGTTGCGCGGACTTTTTTTGTCTACTAGACAGATTGGCACGCCCCGCAAATACCAAAATCCAAAATATGTGAAATGAATGAATATCTCCAAACCAAAATATAAACGAAACGAATAAACAAAATTGAGAGAAGAGAAAAAAGAAAAATTCCCGTGTCCACAATTGGCACGCCCGGTGGGACCTCTTCTCACCATTCATAGCAAAAGGATGAGGCATGTATGAGTATATTTACAAGAAAAAAACAGAGTCCTAATGTTGATGTTTTTTTTGAAGGTACAAGGAGCAGACCAAATCATAAAGATGGTTGTCACCTATGGACGCTCGTCGTCAACAACCACGCCAAGTTCGGATACTTGGCGACTCCGATTGTATTTGGAGATTTTCCCCCAGTCATCGGATCCCCTTTCTTCTTGGAGTCGTCCGGCTCGCCGAGAGGAAGATGTCACTGAAGGATTCCCTATTCACAAATCAACAAAAAGAATTGCATAACATTGGACGTGTCAAAGCTCGTTCTGCTACTATCAATAAGGGCACCCAAATGCCCGTGAAGAATGATGTTGTCAAAGGGGGCAAACCCCATTCAACTCAAGTTCGGACCTATTCGGTCCATATGATCTCTTCTACCATTGTGACTCCCGTTTCCTCACAGCGGGGCAATATAAACATCGCAACAACAAAGAGCCGCCCGCTGCCATCTCCAGATCTGGCAAGTCTGTTATGATCGGGAATGTGCGGTGCGCCTTGATGGTACCCTACCTACCACTCCTCGTGATAGGTATGTTCCAAATATTCCAACCTCAAACGCTTCTCAGCTCTACGGTGGTTCCGGGGGAAGAATGAAGACTCTATGGTAGAAGCCGGCGCCAAACAAAAGACGCGGCGTTTTACCAAGCTGAAGAAAATATGGGCTCCCAAAAAGGAAACTCAGAAGTTTGAAGATCAAGCAAATACATCCAAGATGTTTTGGAGAAAGAAGAATGTCAAGAATAATCCTCTCCAAAATGCTGGTTTGAACACTCCAGAGGGCGGAAAAGGAAAGGCATGTATAGAAAATCAAACTACATCTCTCAAGGCTCGGAGAATATCCGGGTAGATAAGCAGACCTCAACTCAACAGTCCAAAGCTCGCATATCGGTTTTTGACCGTATATCGCGAATTCCGGTATTTGATAAGCTAAGGGCAACTCCCAGCGCCATATTCGTCCGTCAAAAAGACGACGTGTTACTTGGACAGCTCAGGAAAAGCCCAGGCTTATAATATTCTCCTATTATGCTACTGGAATGGAGTCCGGCGAAGTCGCGGAGCAAATTGCGGAAGCCACTCCTAATATTTCACAGGGGTTACCCACCCCAATACTCGCAATTCGCCAGGAGATAGCTCGTCCTCGGTGAGCAAGTTGGCATATCCAGCCAACTTCTCCCACCAGTCGACACTCAGCATGAAAGTTCCCAAATTCCCTCTCTTGAAGAAACAAATATTCAAGTCGAGGAAAGTGGACCTTCTGCCTCTGCTGGGCATCCCGTCATCGACTTGCCAACAAAGGAAATTTTTCAAGCTATTTCAGATGATGATAAATATGAATTATGCAACAGTGGCGGTCTGAAATGACCTCACTTCTCAATAAAATGAGGCACTTGGCAACAACAAGTCATCGGCAATCCATAGAGCCGGTCTCTCTTCGACACCAACAAAGCCAGCATCCGGATGGGTTTATTTCCCTGAATAATCCAACAACTCTTCAACTGGCCTTCTCCCTCAGGCTACGGGTCCGGATATCAATGACCCAGCTAATATTATGCCTCCTCAATGGACGCATTTCAAAATATTGTCATACAACGGCATGAAATAAAGAAGATGGTTGAGGATATGTTTGCCCAGCAGGGCGAAGGTATTCATTCTGCGGGCATATATTCTGTCCCGTTCTCGGTATTTCATCAATTCAAGAAGTTGCCCGAGGCATCTCCCAAGGTCCCCAAATTGCCCAAATATGATGGGTGTGGGGCGCCGCAAGAGCATGTCGCACATTATACGATGCCATGGGCGATCTTGCATCTGATGAATCATATCTCCTCAGATATTTCGCGACTTCTCTAACGGGAGTTGCATTCCAATGGTATTCAAAGCTTAGGTCCGGTTCAGTGACTGACTGGGCTGATATGCAAAAGAAATTTTATGACCGTTTTCAAACGGCTGAAAGAAAAGTCTCTCTCGCCGAGTTATGTTCCCTTAAGCAAAAGAAGGAGGAATCGGCAATTGACTTCATCCGAAGATGGAGAGAACTCAGCATGAGGTGTGATAATCCTCCCGTGCAACAAGATGCAGTAACCATCTGCCGAAGAGGCCTCATTGCATCAATTAAAGAGAAGCTCTTGGCAGCAAATATTAAAAGCTTTGATCAGTTGAATTCTGCCGTTGCGGAGATCGAGGTATTTTTGGCCGAACAAACGGCTCATGTGCCTTATAGGGGTAAGCTCCCTATGGAGCGCAATCCGCCGGCAAAAGAGGTTAATGCTGTTGACTTCTTGCCTGGCAGTGAAGCAAAGGGGGCAGCAATCCCCACTTCCTCAAAGAAAAAAGCAGAGCCAAAAGTGCCTCTGCCTACACTCACTGAGCGTATGAAGGCTCCCTATTCTTTCAGAAAAGAGCATACCAGAAACTATTTGATCTCTGTCTGGATACCAGTTAATATCATTACCAACACCAAAGAAGCCAGCAGATATCAGCAAGGTCAATCAACCAAACTATTGCCCATATCACCGTATGGTGGGCATGCAATTGAAGATTGCTATGTCTTCAAGAATGAAGCTCAGAAAATAATTAAGAAGGCCGCATATCTATGCAGAATGGTCTGGTTGATCCCCCGCAACCTCATGCTTGGATTGGCCAGAGCAATCGGTCAATGTTATACACGCGGCTGAGCCCGCTACAAGCTCAAATAATCTTGAGGCGGGACCCTCATGTAATCCACCTCAAGATACTTCTGGAGCCCACTCTCCGCCAGGATCCAGACGTCGAGGTACAAACAAGGCAATGCAAAGAGTTCAAAGGCAACTCCATCACTACAACAAGGACAACAAGAGTTGATCCAAATTATGCAAAATATGGGAGGGCACCGGATGTTCCTGTTCGAGGACCCTACCTTCCACAAGCTGGTCATGCTTATCCACCAATATATCCGGCGTTTCCTCCTATGTCGCAAGACCCATGAGTGGCTTCTTGAAAATCCTCCAAATCCTGTCGAGCCGACGAGGCCATATTCTTTCCGTCGGCAGCATACATTGCCACTCTTCCGGCTCTGTTGCGATCAGGAATATGGATTATCTGGTCCCGAAGAATTAAGACCCAACTATTGTCCATATCATCAACTATTGGGCCACGTCATTGAAGATTGTCCAAACTTCAAAGCAGAAGTGGAAGAAATGATCCAGCAAGACTAATCATATGGTAACTTCCTGGTAAATCCTCCACAACCACATATTCAGCCTCCACCAAGTGGATCAGACAATCCAAGATCTCGTTCGTGAATGTCATCAATGCATCATCCTCTGGTCTTCCTGAATCAGAAGGGCAGTCATCTATGGCAAATCCATATTTATCTAGCCGGTGGTATGATGATTGGCATCCTCTACATCAACGCTCATTTGCTCTGAAGGATACTCAATCCATATTCAATCAACTTAATATCAGGGGATTGATAAAAATATTTGACCCCGAGCCTTATATTTCCAAAAGGGAAAGGGAGTCACATCTCTACTGTGAATATCATGCCAGAGTCATACACTCTACTAAAGATTGCCCAGATCTCCATGATTGGATCGAAACAAAGATCCGAGAAGGAGTAATTGATCAGGAGGGAAATCTCCTAACCCCCTCATCACAAACATATGATCCGAGTCCAGAGTTCCAAGCACAATATCAAGATCTATGTGAATATTATCATTGTCAGCTGAGCTATGGACAACATAGAAGCAAGGCTGACATTGAGCAATTCAGAATTGGCCTGTTTCAATATAGAAACGGAATATCAGGAGAAGCTGCCGCGAAAACCAATCTCGCAGCAAGCTGAGGAGTTTGTAGATGATTACTACCAACTCCCTCCTGGAATTGTTGAAGAAGCAATCAACTCAACCTTTCAGGCACAACCCTCAGAGGCTGAATGGGTCACTGTTGGCCCTCGAAATCAAGAAATTCTAGAAGACCCGGCAAATCTATCGTCAAAGGTCATTCTAGTAGAAAAAATATTCCTGAGCCATCTTCAGAGCAAGAAATGATGAATTCACTAGAAGCTCTACAATGAGAAATAGAGAGAAAAAACAGAAAAGGAAATGAAAAAAGAAAATGAAGAAACAAATGGAGGAGGCTGCGACAGCAGAAGCCCCTCAGCAGCTGTCGCTGTTCAAAGACTCCAACCTAATTGATGAGCTGGAAGAATATGAAGCCTCCAAGCCGTCCGATAAACCAACGCTCGACCAGTATATCCCTTGGAGAGATCGAGCGAAAGAGGCGCTTCGGAATTGGTTATTGCAAGTTCAGCACGAAGCACTCCAAAGCGGTGATCTTCCTCCTTCGCCGAATCTGAGTCTCTTCAATGGAGATGAAAAGTCACCATAGAACAGTTGGACTCCAGGTTCAGCTCATTCTCTTGCTACATGGTGTTCATCCCTCCTCCAAAAGAATTGCAAACCTCTACAATTGATACTGCTGCACAAGCAAGAGACAAGCCAACGACGCTTGTATACCAGCGTCGGCCTCCAGGTAATTCAAATCATCATCCTAAGAAGGTCGTAGTAAGCATCAAAACCGGCATCTTCCACTACCAAGTATCCAGATAAATCATACTCTTTCATGGTGAAGAAGCAAAACCTTTGCCCGAGCCTCAAATTCGGGCAGATTCCTATGTTTTTGATCCTTCGGATGAAGAAGAGGGACTGCCCGACATGGTTTCTCAATCTGAAGATAAAAACTCAAGTCCTTATGCTTGGTCAAATGAGCCAGACAATCTTCCTCCTCTTCCTAACGAGAAGCTATTGACTCCTATCTCTCAAAAGAAACCTGTTGCCGAAAGAGCTTTCTGGATCCTCATCAAGGGAATCTTCCCATTTGGACCAGATACGCTCTGAAGCTGATGACAGGATTCTTCAGCAATTACAGTCACTTCCCGTCAACATTACGGTCTGGGAAGCAATTGCTTGGAGCAAAGACCTGAGAGAAACTCTCGTCAAAATACTCCAAGAACCAGAAGCTTATAAGGCTCATATGGCAAATTTTCAAGAACAAGCATATGAAGCACTGGCAGCAAATGTCACTTTCACTGATGAAGATCTATTATTATCTTCCCCATATCATAATCGTCCTCTATACATGAAGGGGAAGATTAATGGCATTCAATTAAACCGGATCTTGATCGATCCGGGGGCATCTATCAATCTAATGCCCTATAAAACCTTTCAATCTCTTTATCTCATGCCTTATTGGCAAAAGGTAGAAGATGTGAAGATCACCGGGTTCAATCAAAACTCAGAAAAAGCAGTGGGAAGAGTCACCGTCAAATTGGCTCTAGGGGATTTCGTCACCAGGGTGACCTTCTTCATTATTGATGCAAATACAACATACAAAGTTCTGCTGGGAGACCTTGGCTGCATGAAAATTGGGTCATACCATCAACTCTCCATCAATGCATTAAATATGCAAAAGAAGGGAAGCAGCATACAATTTTTGCTGATCAAGCCCCTTTCGGGAGGATGAATGCAACTTGACTGATGCCCTCTTATATCTTGGAGGACCAAATCCTCAACCCTTCTCCCAGTCTAAAGAGAAGGGTAAGCAGATTAAATGCTCAAGTGAAGACAGTGAAACTGGCGAACTTTTGTGATAAATAAAAGCTTTGCTAAATCATCTGCAGAGAATTCTCAAAGCAAAGAAACTCGCCCAGAACGGCGAAATATCAGTTATGAAGCTGATCATGTAAGTCAAGTCATTAATGGGGGTATTCTTTTACCACCCAGCTGCATGCAAACCCACTCTCTGAAGCAAGAGCAAAGTGTTTGGCGACTAAAAACATTCGTCGTCACTTATCAAGGAAAAGAAGGAAGAAAAAATGCAAGAAAGGCAACAAAGCCAATTCTCTTCTATAAAGGAGAATCAATTCCTCAAATATGTCCAAGGGATGATTTTGGTTGGGAAGATAGGCCCGACAACAAACTTGAATTGATACAAGAAATGGCTAATATGCCAGAAAAAATTAAAGAAATGTGCAAAAAGCAGAACATCCCGCAGGCACAAGATGTTTCTCGAAGCAATTTCTTTAAGCATCTGTGAGAACCTCCTCAAGTTCGAGGACAATCTCCATTTTCCGGGAAAGATACCAGAGGATTAGGTTATGGTGCCGAGTCCTTTTATACAGTTATACTATTGGGCTATTGCCAGAAATCTGCAGCATAGAAAATAGCCAAGGATGCTCCAATTCCAATCCTCAAGATATATCTTCTTCAACAAAAAAAAAATCATCAAGTGAAGAACCGTCAGATGAATCTGACAAGCAATCTTCATTTATAAATTCTGAAGCTATAAGTGCCCATGAGGTCTACATTGCCAATTCTGATAACGAAGAAGACTTCATAGATCTGCAACCGGCTCCGCAAGAAATGAAGATGGCGGACAAGCCACTATTGATCAATTGATTGAACTTAATCTCGGGAGTCAAGAAGATCCCTGGCCTATTTTTATTAGTGCCCTTCTTAGTAAACAAGAAAGGCAGGCTTATCAAGCTCTCCTGCTGGAATTCCAAGATTGCTTCGCATGGAATTATAAAGAAATGCCGGGACTGGAGCCATCAGTTGCCGAGCATGAATTATCCATACATCATACGGCCAAGCCTATCAAGCAAACTCAAAGGCGTATACGGTATGAACTGGAATTGAAAGTGAATACTGAACTCGACAAGCTCTCTGAAGTAGACTTCATCGAGCCCTGCATATATCCAGTCTGGCTCGCCAATATTGTTCCTGTGAAGAAGAAGAATGGTCAAATCCAGATATGTATCGACTACAGGGACTTGAATAAAGCATGTCCCAAAGATGATTTCCCAGTTCCAATTACTGAAACAATGGTGGATATGACCACCGGCCATGAAGCTTTGTCATTTATGGACGGGTCTTCGGGCTACAATCAAATCCGGATGGCAATTAAAGACAAAGATCATACTGCCTTCAGGTCACCCAAAGGTATCTTCAACTATAAAAGGATGTCCTTTGGCTTGAAAAATGCAGGAGCCACATATCAAAGGGCCATGACCAAGATATTCAATGAAATGATTCATGATATAATTGAATGCTATGTTGATGACTTAGTCATCAAAACCAAAAAACAGGAGGACCATCTATGTGATCTCCGCCGTGTTTTTGGAAGACTTCGTCAATTCAAATTGAAGATGAACCCTATGAAATGTGCATTTGGGGTTTCAAGCGGCAAATTTCTGGGATTCGTCGTCAAATATCGGGGCATAGAAATAGATCCCGATAAAATCAAGGCAATCCAGCAATTGCCACCTCCTCAAAATTTAACAGAACTAAGGTCATTTCAAGGAAGATTGGCCTATATCAGGCGATTCATATCTAATCTCTCAGGAAAATGTATGCCGTTCGGCAAATTAATGAAGAAGGATGCACCCTTCGTCTGGGACCAAGAATGCCAAATTGCCTTTGAACAAATCAAGGAATATCTTCTCACTCCACCAGTGTTGGGGGCACCTATCGCTGGAAAGCATCTTATACTCTATATTGCAGCTATGGATGTCTCCCTTGGGGCCCTATTGGCACAAGCAAATGAAGAAGGCAAAGAACAACCTTTATATTATCTCAGCAGAAAGCTAATCGGGCCAGAGCTCCAATATGCTCCAATGGAGAAAGTGTGCCTAGCACTGGTATTTGCCGTCAAGAAATTGAGGCATTATCTGCTGGCCCATGAAGTTAAACTCATCTCCAAGTATGATCCACTCAAATACCTGTTGAGGCAACCCGTACTATCAGGACGGCTCGGGAAATAGGCCCTGCTCCTTATGGAATTTGATATCATATATATCCCACAAAAAGCCATCAAAGGACAGGGTCTGGCTGAATTTTTAGCCGCTCATCCAATAACAGAAGATTCCCCTCTGTCTATAGATCTTCCGGAAGACGAAACTCTCTCCCCTATAAATGAGAAGAAGATCAAGTTCAAGGAACTCCAAATTCCGAAGAAGTTGCCACAATAAGTTACCTTCATGGGAACTATATTTTGATGGGGCTTCTCGAATTCTTCAATACACAGATGGTTCTGCCTCTGTCTCTACTGGAGCCGGAATTGTTTTTGTCACCCCATATGGAGGAATCCTATACAATTCATGTGCTCTCATGAAACAACTCACAAATAATGAAGCAGAATATGAAGCCTTAATTATTGGACTTCGATTAGCTCTTGAAATGGGGTCAAAGGTATACAAGTTTACGGAGACTCACAACTGGTCGTCAGGCAAATATTGGCCAGTATGAAGTTCGTAAACCAGAACTACTTCCATATTACCATACAGCCATGAAGCTTAAAGAACAATTCAACTTTTTCGATATATCTCATATACCAAGAATGAAAATTCCCAGGCAGATGCTCTGGCCAAATTGGCCTCTACCATAAAATTGCCTCCTGAAGGAGAGATGGACATAATGGTCCGTCACAGAAGACTCATGCCGAGTGTCTTCGACGCTGAGTCTGATATTACGATCGAAGAGGTATATACTACAGAGCAAGATGTCACAAATGAACTCCTCAGGATTGGCGTGAGCCGATCATCAAAATTAAGAAAGGACGGCTACCTTCTGACCGAGCTCAAAAGGTCCAACTCCTGCGAAGGGCTACATCATATCAAATTGTAGCAGGTCAGCTATATAGGTTGGACCATGAAAAGAAAGGGTCAGTCCTTCTCAGGTGTTTATCTCTCAAGGAGGCCAAAATCATCATGAAAGAAGTTCACTCCGGGCTGTGTGGTGCACACCAGGCAGGAGAAAAGATGAAAATTAATATCAAGCTAAAAGGCTTCTACTGGCCTACCATGTACGCGGACTGTATCCAATATGCCCGTACATGTCATCAATGTCAGGCATTTGGTCCTGTGCCAAGGAAATCACCAAATATGCTACATCCCACAGCGCCAACATGGCCCTTTGCTGAATGGGGTATGAATATTGTGGGACCATTCCCGCCTTCCTCCCAAGGCCACAAGTTTATATTGGCTGCTAAAGATTATTTCTCTCAATGGGCCGAAGCTATCCCATTAAGAGAGGTAACCGGAGAATTAGTCGCCAAATTTGTCAAGCAAAACATAATATACAGATTCGGTACTCCTCACAGAATTATATCTGATAATGGGTCGCAGTTTAGAAACAAAACAATATATTCTTTAGCGGCAAAATTTCATATTGACTGGAGGACATCTTCAATATACAACCCACAAGCTAATGGGTTGGCAGAAGCCTTTAACAAAACTCTCTGCAAATTACTCGCCAAGATAGTTGGTACAAAAAGCGAGAGTGGGGAGAAAAGGTTCACGAAGCTTTATGGGCTTACCGAACTACATACAAGACCCCTACCGGGTGCTCACCCCTTCCTTAGTCTATGGAGCTGAGGCCATGATTCCCATAGAAATTGAAATGGCATCCTATCGGGTGGCAATTCAAAATGAATTTCAAGTCAAGACCAAGATTAAATGGAGAAGATTTCGAAAGCTTTCCAATCTAGA
The DNA here is from genome assembly GCA_014218235.1 of Colocasia esculenta. Lineage (NCBI taxonomy): Eukaryota > Viridiplantae > Streptophyta > Magnoliopsida > Alismatales > Araceae > Colocasia > Colocasia esculenta. The sequence continues at coordinate 74,117,815 of CM024757.1, forward strand.
AGGGAAGCGCCTTGAAGCCTACAAATCCCTTCAAGTATATCAAGCCAGAATGGTTCGTGCATTTGACAAATAGCAAGACCCAGAGCTTTCAAACAGGGAGACTTTGTTATGGTCAAATGCAGAGAAGCAATGGCCGGAAAACCAAGTGGCAAATTGCAACCCATTGGCTCGGTCCATATCGTCACTTTAGCATACGAGGGAGGTGCATACAGACTCGTCGACCACAAAGGTGATGTGCCTTTTCCTCCACTCAATGGGAAGCATTTGAAACTGTACTATGCTCCAGAAGGTGAATTCCTGGCCAACCACCTCAACCAAGACCTAGTCACCCAAAAGAGGCGAGAAGTCGAAAAGAATCATATGTAACCAGAATGTTGCCATAGATAGGGACAAAGGAATCAAATTCCGTTTGCTCATCATGTCAACCAAACCCTCACACCCCTCAAATTCCCGTAGAAGCATAAAGCTAGGGATGCTCTGTGTATAGACCCAAGAAATAAATGGGAAATGAAAATCAGAAGATTGTCTTGTATATCTCTCTCATCATCAAAATCAAATTCCAAATTAGCCAGTAAACCACAAAGGTAGGCTGTATCAGAAACCATACTAAAACCATAGCCAGCAACCAAAAGGTAGGCTATGTCAAATCCGAAATACCGAACCATAGCCAGCAAAATTCAAATCTCAACCATAGCCAGCAAACCATAAAGGTAGGCTATGCCAAATCCAAACCCCAAATCCATAGCCAGAAAGCCATCAAGGTAGGCCATATCCAAACTCATAGCCAGCAAACCATAAAGGTAGGCTGTCATAAAACCAAAGTCCCACCAGTAAACCACCATGGTAGGTGATGTCAAATCCAAATTCCAAAACCATAGCCAGTAAATCACAATAAGCCAATTAAACCACAAAAGATAGGCTATATCAAATCCAAATCCCAGTCATAGTCAGTAAGCCACCAAGGCAGGATATATCAAAAGCCACTCAAAACCCTGAAGTCCCACCAGCAAACCACCATGGTAGGTGATGTCAAGTTCAAATCCCAAGTTCATATCTCAAAGCCATCAAGGCAAGTCATATTCAAATACAATCCCAAATTCATAGTCAGTAAACCTTAAGGCATGCTAAACCAAATAGAAGTCCGAAATTCCAAAACCAAAAGCAAAAAAAAATCAAAACAAAAAACCAAAACCAAAACTAAAACCGAGTTAGAACCAAATCAACCTGAATCCTACATCCAAAATCTAAAAGTAAGAAATCAAAATCTCATACCCCATCCAGAATACCACAAAGGTAAACTGGCATGTCCATATCCAAATCCAGAAACAGATCTAATTTCAAATTCAATACAAATCCATTGCAAATCCCTTATTCCTGCCCTAAGCCATAAGGGTGGGTCAAATTCAAACTAAAAAAAAGGGGAGGTCCCAAAAATCCAATTTAAAATTAAATCTGAATATCCAATCATCATCCAAACTCAAATTCCAAACCACATCAGAGTCCATTCATCCATTCTAGAGCTAGACTCTCATCTGTTCAAACCCACCTGAATACTCAAACGTAAAAAAAAAAAAAAAAAAAAAGGTTAAAAATAGAGATACCTCGGTGGACTCAAGTATACAATTCACTGTATACTTGAGGGTAAAAAGATCAAAAAATCTGACTGAAGCGAAAACCCAAAAAGGGGCGCTTCAGGCAAAAATAGATAACCCCTCAGCATGAAAACCTGAAAGGGCATGTTGGGAAAAGCTAAAGGGGGCCAGTCTTAGTGAAAACCCGAAAGGGCGTTGGGATTGGTAATGTGAAAAAAAGAAAAAGAAAAGAAAGGAAAATAAAAAAAAGGAACTTTCATCATCCTTCACTTTGTATCTATAGAATCATAAATCACTCTACATGCGAGCCCGACAAGAAAGCAAAATAATGAGTTTGCTACGTCAATGTTTATTGAAGATCCCTATCCCGGCACTAAGCCATCAAGGCTGGGAGAAATTCAGACCCAAAATCCCAAATTCAAACAATAAACACCATTCCAGATTCTATAACGAGATCCAGAGCCAAATCATACCTGAGCCTCATTACCCAACTACACCGCTACTCATTCCGCAACTACACTACCACCCATTCCACAATCAGATAACCATCCATTCCACAATCAGACTCTCAGCTACCTAGACCAGTAAGAATTCACCAAAAAAAAAGGGGGGTTAAAATAGAGATACCCCGATGGACTCAAGTATACGACTTACTGTATACTCGAGGTAAAAAGATCAAAAATCCGGCTGTGAAAAACCAAAAGGGCACTTCAGGCAAAAATGGATAACCCCTCAACGTGAAAACCCGAAAGGGCACGTTGGAAAAAGTTAAAGGGGGCTAGTTTCGGTGAAAACCCGAAAGGGCACGGGACTGGGAAAAAAGGAGAAAAAAAAAAAGGAGATAAGGAAATGAAAGTGAAGAGGAGGATTTCTTTGTCCTTCATTTGTACATTCATGGAAATTACAAGTCAAAGTCACCATTGTAAGCCTATAGAAGGTGACAGATACTACATACAGAAGAAAAGGGAATCAAGACAACAAATTCAAAATGCAAGTACTATGATGGAAAACAGTGGCAGGAAGGCTGCTTCCTTTTCAGCCGTTCAGCTTCTTTGATCTTGGAAGATCTAACCCGGCGAGAACCATCCCCGTCCCTGATAAGGACGGCCTCTCTTCAGAATCTTTAACTTCATCCCTGGCATCTCGAGCTTGGGAAGATCTCTCTTTGCCAAGCTCGCGTTCCAGCCGAGCAATATTCTCGCCTCTTGTGGCCATCCTCAGCTCCCGTGTCTTCCGACGCTTGCGTACGTCAGCAACTCGGGAGTCGCTTTCATCGATGTCGCTGGACAAGGAACATATATCGCTTTCTAGGACTTGAAGCCGCTGATTATAAGGGGCCCAAGTCATATCAACATGAAGGCTATACGCTTTGTCCCAAATCCTTGACAAAGCCCATCCAGCGGTCGCGAGAGATGCCCATGGTAAAGGCCCTGGTGGTATACTTCTCTAATACCCCCTAACGGCTTCAATTGGCGGAGGATTTGCTGAATTCACCACCGTCTGGACTTTACCAATAAGGTAGTTCCAGACACCATTGTCTTCCTCATCAGAGCTCGAATCTGGCCGAGCTTCGGTGGGCCAAGTGATATTATGCTCAGAGGAGACGCCAATTTCCAATGCTGGAGAATTTACAAAGCCTGCCAGAACGTCAACAAGAAATTGTAAAGAGCATTCAGTAAATGTCAAGCAGCGAGAAAAACAAAGAAAGTATTTCAACTCCATCAACACCTCACCAGGAGAGGGGTTCCTTTCCCTATTCTCCATCCCAGAGTTTGGCGGTGGGACAAAGCCTGTTCCCCTGAATAAAATCCTTTGGAAGAAGAGGGAAGTCAACCGGATGGGGAGCGAAACTTCTTGGTGGCGAAGCTGATGGGTCACATTATAATTCATTGGTTCATCTGTCTCCTGATACCCTCCGCTACAGCCTGACTACTCCATCCACTTGGAAAGCAGAGTGAGATTGTTGCCTAAAAAATGGATCCCCGACATTTCCCCAAGGCGAGAGAAAAGGGTCGGCTGCTAGTGTCGGACACATATCTATCGTCCCCGCCGCAAAAAGCTGTTCATAAAACTCTTGTCCTTCCAGGAACAACAAGGATAAAAGAGAAATATGAATGATGAAGACAAAAAAAAAAGGAAAATACATGATGGCTTGAGAAGACGAGCTTACCAAGAGGGGCCTCAGCTGCCACTGTGGGTTCCTCAATGGGTACTGGAATATAAACCTCACTTGGAACAGAGGAATACTGCCCCGATGAGACTCCCAGTTCAGCAAATGTGAACCTCGGATTGTTATCACCTGCAGCTATTTCAGAAAATTCAAAATTCGGAGGAACTTCATAATGTGCATTCTCCGGCAAAATACCGGCAGATGTTTGTGAAGTACTTCCATACTCCTCTCTGTGAATAGGAGGAGAGCCCCCAGGTAAAGAGCCCTGGTCATCTGAAAAAGTAAGGGCGTTGTCTTCTCCGTCTATCTCATCACCTAAAAAAAATGATGATGGTGATGAGTTGAGAGAAAGATTGTAGATAGTAAGGATAAAAAAAAAGAAAAGAAGAAGAGAAAGAATATACCGTTCAAAGGGGGACGTTCCACTGCCTTACCCTTGTCAACCCTGCCTCCTCGAGAAGGGAGGAGTGACCCTCATTACTCCTCCCCCCACCAATTCTCCGAGCCGAGATATCTGAAGAATCCTCAATGCAGGTAAAAAAATATGTATAAAAAAAAAGGAGAATGGAATGAGAGATTTGAAGTAAAAAATATACCTGTCGACTGGATGGAGGTCCAGGCACTAGCCATAAAAAATCAGCCTTGCAAATCTTGCCCACTCTTTGCATGATGTTGCGGACATCATGAAGTGTCCTGGCATTTTCAAGGCGAGGTAAGAATTCTAAAGGCCCAACATGGCCGATGGCAATAGTAAGGTGCCTCTCCCAGCGCACCCAACCTGGGTGGTTAATGCATTCAGGAGGAAGTTCAACAGATAAGGCAACCTCAGCGGAATGCCCAAGATCAGACAATAAATTCCCCCACCAATCATATTCCGGAAGATTACCATGAATATCCATGGTCTTCCTTCCAAAAAGCTCAATGGGCTCCAGAAGCGGCATTTCCCCTTGATAATATTGCCTGCCGGAGTTAGATTTGTTCTTCCTGGATGTCCTGGAATTATAGCGCTTGAGATACGAGCGCATCAATCCTCGGAAGTGTGCTTTAAGGAATTCCACGTTTACTAAGATCAAAGGCAAACCCTTTTTCTTTAAACGGGATTCTTCAAACTTCCTCAGCTTCGCAGGAATAAGTCGAAAGATGTTGCTTCAGTCAAACCACCATCGGGCGTAGAATAAATCTATGCGCCCGATCGCCTCAGGTGACGGAAGAATACATGTTGAACTCACTTCTTCACGACAGAAATAGTTCCACCAGCTTGCTGCATCCATATGAAGGCAATGGTCGTGGAAAAGGCGGACAGCCAATGGAAATTCTGCACTTGGGGGAACTGACTGGTCATATCCAAAGTTCCTAGCAAACCTTGAGGGATAGTAAGGCTCCAGAACAAGGCTTGATCCCCGGCGGTATACCAGCACACTCGGCCGAATACAAAGTACCAGTCTTTATACAAAAGTGGGCCGGACCCCCGCCATAAGGAAGATGGTAAGTGATCCCATTAGGAGTTTGAACACTATAAGGTCGGACCCCCCGGGATATAAGGCCAAATTGAAGAAGATATTGCTCGCCATTCGGGAGAAAAGACAAACTATAGCGAGCACCTGTCAGTTGGGTCACTAAATCCTCGCAGGGTCGGTTCCTGAATAATAAAATCAAGGGAGCCGTCGGCCGAGGCAAGTCAACAATTTGGCAAAGCCCAGGCAGCAGAAGGCTAGCCCAGGCACTCAGGTAATGAGTGGGAAGCAGGGTTTTTCTATCCCGAGGACTCAAATGTGAACTCAATGAGCCCAACCCATGAAAAATATGGCAAGGGGGCGGCAGGGGCTATAGCAAGCTTATGGCCCTCTGCCAAAAGGCAGGCAGGATAAATTAACCTGGCCGAATTAACTCCTCTTCACCATAAGGAATGACAAAAGAAGATAGCCAGTATACCAAATGCAACCAAGTAAGTGCGATTTGGTAGCCGGCGAGGATTCACCCTGTGTTCTCGGGGGCAAAGATATACCTCCCGTGATGAGGCTTCCTCACACTTAGTTGATTATATTCCTCCAAGCGGCGGCCTTCTGTTGCAAAGTTATCAAAGAAGCAGAATGGCCCGTTATAAAAATAACGTAGCCAAGCATTCTGACTTACTCTCAAATTTAACAGAGGGGAATCCGGGTCATCCTTCCTCCCAATCAGGGCCAAATCTCTCCATACCTTTGTGAGAAAACGGAGGCTATATGGAAGAATATACTGGCCGGTGCCATCGCTGCGATAAGTATGCAAGTCGTCCAGAACAATCTCTTCATAAAAGCCCCCAGATATTGGCAATCCATAGATCCGGTGGAAACTCCACAGATCAATAGAAGTTTCACCTTCGGCAGTGCCAAAAGTGTACCATCGGGCATTGAATCTCTCTACTAATGCCTGAAGAAATCCTGTGTGGCATGGGTAGTCATACAATGCCGCCTCAACAGCTTCATAAATACCACACAATTTCAAAATTTTCCATAATGATGAAGGACTCCCATAAGCCACTCGGTGGCGCCGAAATGGAAAACACGAGAAGAAAGGACTGACCAACTCCCGTACCACTAGGACTGGTCAGATCAACAATTCGGTTCAGTAGACACCGATTGTCATAATTCCCAGATACATACCTGGTGTCGCAAGGCATTAGCTGCAACCCATCAATCTCTGGCTTCGTTTGGTGACGATTAGTCAAGCTCCAAACTGCTGGAGAGATCTTCCTTGGCCGGGTATAGCTATTCAGATCATGGCTGAATGGGCCCAGGTCGGCAACTGGAGGAAGTCGTTGCTGAACAGCAAATCCCAGAGGAAAACTGGGATATGAAAAAGCACAGGTGCCAAGCAGGCTGTCTCGAGACTCCAGAATAGCTGACTCCAAGTACCGCCTCTCTGCACTCAGGCAAGGGTCACCTGCAGCCATATGTGAGGGAACAAAGTTCTGAATGAAGCTGAATAACTCCGGGTCAGTCGGAAGATGTTCTGGGTAATCTTCCCCCCATGAGTAATGATAAACACCCTTCAGGCGACTAATGCATGATATCTCTACCCCGCCTCTGGCAAGAAAATTGTCAGAGTCCACTTCTGCTACATTGTTATTTCCACTATCCAGCAAAGAGGAGTTCATGTTTGTAATACGTGGTTCATCTAAGCTCGGCATCATATCGTCGAGAAGAACCACCTTGTCACGGGTTCGTTGGGCGTAATCATTACGGCTCAAGTATCCTCGTCCCTGAGGCATTTTGAAGACCTGAAAAAAGGACATAAAAGGGAGGAGGATAAGAACCAGAGAAAGGCGGTTAAAACTCAACTTACCCTGCAAAAGAAATTAGAAAGGGACAGCTAGAAGGCAGTCCGGAATAAAAGGCAGATTGCTATGGGTCATATATCATTTCTCCTCTAAAAAAAAGGGAGGAAGAAAGAAACGAAGAGAGCAAAAGCATTGACCTAGCACAAGAACAAAGTCAGAAATTGACAATTAGAGGGCAGTCCAAGCTATAAAGTAGAGACTGCTATATGGAATCTGCACGGGCTACGTGCCGTCGCTCCAACAACTCCGACACGTACCCCGTGGGGGGCATTTGTTGGAACAGATAATATATGTATGTGTATATGATGAATGCTTGTTAAGAGGAGTACCAATGCTCCCTTATATAATGGTCCAACAAGCCAAGTAGGTGGCATTCACTTGTGGCAACTAATCAATTAGTTAGCCTATGAAAGGAAGGTGGCTACCTAACCGGAAGTGGGTAACTACCGGTAAAATGTTGACCTCACCTAACTGGTTTAACGGCCTGATTAGGGGACAAGACGGTTATGATTAGGGTAACCCCAAGGTTACTTAAGGTCATAACTTATTCAAGTTTCTTGTTAAAAGGCGTTTGAGCTATCAAGTGATGTTAAGCACCCAAGCAAGTGGAGATGCCGAGGAGAGTAAATCTCCGTATAAAATACGGCACCGAAAAATTCCGGCATCACAAGGTCTATAAGACCAAATGTGAGGAGTAAATACAGGAACAAGTCCGCCACGAAGGCTTCAAAGACTTGCAATTCTCCGCCCAGGAAGGCTTCAAGAAGGCGTAAATTTTCAGAATGGCAAAATGGCAAGACCCCTTTGAAATGTTGAAGGGAAAGGCCTATTTATAGAAATTTCCCCCTCCCTTAAACCGATGAAGGCATCATCGGTTAGGGGATTTTTTTCCCCTTAACCGATGGGGTGTCATCGGTTAAGGGGACTTTTCCCCTTAACCGATGGAGCTTCCATCGGTTGGAGGGGCAAACCCCTCCAACCGATGGAACTTCCATCGGTTAGGGGGAACTCCCCTCTACCGATGGAACTTCATCGGTTAGGGGAGAAGGGTCCCTAACCAATGGAACTGTCATCATTAGGGGGCCTCTCCCCTAACCGATAGGACTGTCATCGGTTAGGGGAGTTCCCCCTTCTAACCGATGAAGGTTTCATCGGTTAGGGGGATTCCCCATTCTAACCGATGGAACCTCCATCGGAGGGGGGATTTCCCTTTAACCGATGGAAGTTCCATCGGTTAAGGGAATGGCCCTTAACCGATGGAACTCCCATCGGTTAGAGGGGCCTTAACCCTCTAACCGATGGGACTTCCATCGGTTAGAGGGAATTAACCCTCTAACCGATGGGACTTCATCATCGGTTAGAGGGAATTTTCCTCTAACCGATGGAACTCCCATCGGTTAGGGGTCCCCCCATCCACCATTGTAAGGGGGGGCCTTCCTCTATAAAAGGCACCCCCATTCCCCCTAAAAAAAAAAGAGGAGAAGAGAGAGAAGAGGCCCCATTGCTGTCCCCCCTTTTTCCTGAAATTCCAAGAATAGAAAATCCCAAATTCTCCGTCTCATCCCCAATCTCCTTTCTTGTGGGTGAAGGTATCAAATCCAGGGATCATCCTCGTACGATATCTGCGAGCTCATTCGCATAAGTCCGTAATAACGGCACCGGCCCACATGGGCTATAGGTTTTAAATACCGTCCACCTTTGGACATATGGTGTTTAAATACCTTTGTAAATTCGTGCTCTGAATGCTACGCATCCAGATGCATATACGCCACCTCCCATCGAGTTCTAAGTCTCTGGGATGGTGTGTTTGTGCTTATATGCATATGTTTCTTAGGGAAAATTCTGCCCAAACGGAGATTCTGTCCGAGAACGTATCGTATATCACCAAATTTGTGTTTTCATGAATATGTTTCTTAAAAGAAACTCTGCTCAGGTGGAGATTCTGCTAAGAACATATCTATAAACTCAAATTTGTGCATATACATATATGTCTCTTGGAAGGAAACTCTGCCCATGTCAAAGTTCCTTCTAAAAAATGTATTCATGTAACCATAAACTCGTTTTTATATGCATATGTTTCTTAGTGGAGACTCTGCCCAGCGGAGATTCTGCTCAAGAACGTACTTGCATGTTCGCAAATTCACATTCATATGTTATGCTTTTTAAAGGAAGTTCTGCACAGAAATTCTTTTCTAGAGGAAACTCTGGGGAGCTCCCGCCTCAGCGGGAATATAGCTCGGAAGCATATCCATAAGGCAATGGGAATTTTGCGTTTATGCATATATGTTCTTTAGCAAGATTCCCATTTGAGTAGGATCTTTACTCAAAGGAAACATATCCATATAATTACGAATATATGCTTAGATGCGTACGTATTCTTGGGGAAACTCTGTCCAAGTGGGATTCTGTCAAAAAACACTCTTGCATAACCATGAGATTTCAATTCATTGACAGAAATTCTGTTTAAACGGAGATTCCATTTAAGAGGATATTTAAAGAAAAAGGAAGGATCTGCAAATGCATGGAAGTACTGCCCAGGTTCTCAATACGCATAAAACCCAAGATAACCTGCGGGTGTATACCCATTCGAACAAAGTTCAAATCATACAGTTCAAACCTCAAACGGATTCATGAATATATACCCGTTCCATACGTTCAAAAAAAAAAAGTCATATTTCGCCCAAGAAAATGGGCAGTCACACCATTTCATACTATTCAAATGAACAAACTCGAACATTTTTTTAAAAAAAAATAAAGTGTATTTTCAATAAAAAAAAGGAAAACATCATGTTAGGACTTTCTAAATTCTTTACACATTATGTTCTCATCTTGTATGAATGGTATTCGAGTTAAGACCGGTGCCAAATAACACCAAAGATTTTGACTTGATGTAAATGTAACATCGATTACGATCGATGGAGACAGAGGTCCAGCACATGCTACTCCATCATCTCTGAGGATATAGATACGGGACTCAAGAAGTTCAGATAAATTACGGCGCACTCGTCCATTTCCCGGACACCTTTCATTGTCTGTTTTACAGACACCCCATTCGTCCATTTCAAGGACACCGAAACCTCTCCTCCGCGTTGCGCGGACTTTTTTTGTCTACTAGACAGATTGGCACGCCCCGCAAATACCAAAATCCAAAATATGTGAAATGAATGAATATCTCCAAACCAAAATAAAACGAAACGAATAAACAAAATTGAGAGAAGAGAAAAAAGAAAAATTCCCGTGTCCACAGGATCCAGCACACGCTACCCTAATCGCCTGATGAATAAAATCGCGGAACAAATAAGTTCAAAGTAAAACTGGCGCACTTGTCCATTCCTTGGACATAAAATTTTCTCTCCGCATCGCGCAGATTTCAAACTCTGTCTGTTAGACAGGTTGGCACGCCCCGCAAGGCAAAATAAATAAATCAATCAAATCAAATCAAACTCTAATACCAAATAAACTACACATACACGAAATTTTCCGCGTCCGACACTGAGTTAAAGGATAAATAGTCAAGTCATGGGTTAAAAGTTAATAGCAAAATATACAGGGGATTAAAACTAAAATACTCAAGCAAATTTTTGAAATAAGCTTCACATATAAACTAAAGTGTGTGTACTAGATTGCAAAGTTAAAAATAAAGTTTCTCTTCTCTATATGTAGATATATTTCTATATTTTTTAATACTAATTGAGTTTTGGCACTAACATAGATAAGTTTATTGACAAATGTTCTTTATACAAGGATTATCTCATCTCATCGTTTTTAAAATTTTGGCAAGAAACTTTTTTCTGCTTTTGAAGAATAAAAAATTATAAGCTCCTAAAACACCTTATCTCATGATTTCTATCTTTAATGAAAAGATAATCTTGGAAGGAGGCGGTCCTCTTTTTTAATAAATGCTTTCAGAATATGGTAAAAGTTTAAACTTTCGAATTTCAATAGAAGTTGAGTTTTATAGGATCATAGGAGGTAAACTAACCACCAAGAGAATATAAAGAGCTTACAAGAATTAGAATGCTTCGCTAACAAAAACAGGATGAGAATGGGAAATTCAGTTAGAATTAGATAACATAAAAATTGGATGAAAATGGGATTCTTCTTGCATGGAATTTCAAATCTGGGATTATGATTTGGGGGCCAAAGTTCTTGAGATGGTGGAAGACCAGGGGTTTATGGGGGGCCACACATACAACCCCTCTCCCCCCACCACATAATCCTTACATCACTGTGTGCTTCAATATTGGTAAATCCTAATATTAACCTCTCCTACCTTTTAGATGGAAGGAAAACAGGGGCACATAGGAGAGGTAATCCAATGTCAGCAGGGGCACCAATAATTGGTTGGGTTATTTTTATTGTTCGACTTGCCCATCCCATGATTACTATCAGCCCTTCCCCTTGCATTCTTGTCGTTTCAGCCAGCCAACACATGGCAGCCACCTCGCTTCCTTGGATCAAATGTCATTTGAGTCTGACATAGTAGTCTCATAGCGATCTCTTCATACCAATAGGAATTCTTATGCACATATAAAATAAGCAAACAGAAAATCTGCTCTACAAGGCAATGAGGCCTTTTCTTTATTTGTGCACTGCATGCTCTCCAGACAATGAGGCCTTTTTCTTTTATTTTTACACGGCATGCTCAGGAAGGAGATAAGAATTGACTGGACTTACCACTTATTCAGCAACAAAGAAAAAGTTACACATAGCAGGTGATTACTCGTTGCCATTTCATCAAGGGCGCCCAGGAGCACGCACAGTGCAAGAATGAGAACTGTAAAGCACTGGTTTTCCAGGATGCAAATGGACAGTGATTAGTGCTTAACGTCAAATGGTACTTCACTTTACCTAGTGAAACTCTGGATAGGTTTTCAGATGTCGAAGAGCCGTTTACTTAGTGCATAAGTCATTTCTTTCACAGAGGTCCCGAGATTACTTAATTTTACTAAATAACTAATTATGGAGCTTGGATAAGGACACGCTTCTTTATTAATGATCACTATTGAGGAAAGAATATGCAGAAGTTCAAGCACATCATGCATACCGGATGAGCATTCTTATTGATGAAAGGAAAAAGGAAAAAGCATATTAGACTTAGCAGACGGTTCGGCCGCCTGTGTTCTATCCAACTGTACAAATGACACGGTTCATTTATGGTGGAATAATATTGAGGAGAAGAGAATGGTTGCGGGAGGCTTTACCTTTCGGCCAAGTTGCCGGAGGGGACTCAACAGGCGGCTGTGCGACGCTGGTGGAGACAGAGACGGGAGAGGCAGCAATGAACGTGGGAAGAAGCCGGAGCCCACTGCGTGAGGAAGGCCTCGGCGCGCCTCCCTGGAAGAGAGGCCGCTCACCCAGTCGTGAGCCGTGGGGGAGGGCGAGCTGGAGCGCAGAGCTGGCAATGGCCGCAAGGCCGCCCCCTTGGGGGTGTTTCCCCGCTGGCAGGTGGGATGCAGAGGCAGCGATGGCCGACGTAGCAGGGTCGGGGACGGGGGAGGCGTTCGGGATCTCGGCTCTTGCAGGCCTGCTCGCTGGAGAGAGTTGCTCGGCCTCGGCGGGAAAAAACAAGAAGGGAAATTATCAAGGGAAAGACTTAGCAGTAGGACTGCACATAGGTTGGTATTAGCCGGCGATAAAATCAGTATTTTGAGTCTAAATTTATATTTTACAGTCATATAATTTATATTTTGGAGTTTAAAGTCTCCATTTTAGAATTTAAATTAATATTAAGGTTTAATAAATATTTTAAATTTTAAAAGTAATATTTTGAAGTTCAAATTATATTTTGGAGTCAAATTTAATAATTTGGAGCATGAAGTATGTATTTTGGAGTCTAAATATTAAAAATTCATTAAACATTTTTAAATCCTAAGAGTAATATGTTAGAACCCAAAATTATATTTTAAAACTCAAGGTTTATATTTTAAAACCTAAATATTAAAAGTTTACAATATTTTTAAACCCTAAAGATAGTATTTTGAAGCCCAAACTTATATTTTGGAGCTCAAGATTAATATTTTGGAGCCCAAATTATCCCATCGCCCACCAATCGACGTCGCCGCCAATCGCCACTCCCTGCTGCCTCGGTCGCTGCTCTCACATGGCATCTAAGGCGGCGCCACGTAGGCGGCATCTTGGATGCCAATTTGCTGCACTTATTGCTGAAGTAAGTGTAGTAAGTTTTTGTCAATGATTAATGCTCGACTTGGGGCCGAGGTGGCCGAGCACTTCGCACAAAATGGTTCAAGAATAAAGGAGCAAAGTGTGTGATGTCTTGTTCGTGATGGACCCTTTGGTTGAGAATAACCCTAATTCCTAATTGGAAAATGTGAATTGATGATGTCATTTTTGAAAAATACCAAATCACTTGACATTTTATCATCTCTAACACGGATGGCTCCCAGCTCCTAAGTCTTAGGCGTCGGCCTTGACTGACACTAGGGGCTCGCTCAGGCCGACAGGTATCACCTTAGCTTTGTTCGTGATAAGTGACCTCAGTTTCATCCGTCATTGAGCACACAATGCGGCCGCGGGAATCTGGGGCATTATGGCTCACGTAACAGGCCCCTACTCGACCGTTAGGATTAATGGCCACAGATCGTACGCCCTATAATGGTGACCATTAATACCACAATCTGGCCGATATGGCGTGACGGTTACTACGACGTGGCGCAATATCTACGAAATAGTCAACAGTTCAAAGATGGCCTATTATATATAGGGGTATATTCGATGCTCACAGGTACGCACTCTGTTCCCCATTCTCTTCTACTCTTCTCGGCTAGATTACTAACTTGAGCATCAGAGTGCCCTCCCACCGAGGCCCCTCAGTGGTCTTGTAGGTCTCAGCAATAGGTCGGACGGAAGCTCTTGCTGGCAACATGAACATCTCGGCTCTGGCAGCCTCGACCTCAGCTGACATCGGGAGATCAACTGTAACATCCGGCCTTCTTGGGCCCTTGGCCCCATCTTCGGTGTCGCGACACACCTGTCGAACACCTCGGTGAGGCATCGATAGGGTGGGGTGCGACATTGTTATTGTCGCGGCCCTCCTGTGCGACGCCTTGGTAAGGCATCGACATGAGGACGACGCGTTAAGGACTCCTGTTGCGTCACGTAGGGTCCAACGTGTTAGCCTTGTGGTGTCGTAAGGGTGTGATGTTAGCCTTGTTACCATTTCCCCGACCGTTGCGATGTTTTGTCATTTTTGGTCAGAACAGCCTTGTTAGGTATCAGAATGCATACCTCCTCATTGACGCGGTCTGGTGGGCTGACGGGTTCTGAGTTGCTCAGTTTTCGAGGCTTTGACCCGTTTTTGGTGTGGCGTCAGGGCGGGCGGGAGCAATAGTAGTGTCGCATCGTGGTGGGCTGCTGCGACAACCTTCCTGTCGCTCCACATTGGTCTGACGCATTCTGGAGGCCGTCGGTTCAAAACCGAGCGCAACCCCACTTTCCCCCTCTTCTTATTCTTCTTCTTCATCCATTCTTCTTCCACCAAGCTTCCTTGCTTCTCTCCTGCGATTCTTGGTGTTTTGGGCGTGGAGGTGACCTCCCCTCCATGTAGGCGACTTGCACGTGGTGCTTGGAGCGAGGAGGCGGCGACCACTCATATGAGAAGGCCCCAACGGGTTGGCTCTACTCCTCGAGGTAGGGACTCCTCCTTTCCTCCTTGTTCTACCATGCTCCCCCCCCCCCCCACCTTCCCCCTTTTGAGGTATGATTCTCGTGGTTTATGGGGTTGTGGTAAGAGGTCCATGCTTCCCCATTGACGAGGTTCTCTTTGAGAGTAGAATAGCTCTTTTAATCCATGATTTGTGGGGTTTAAGGGTGGTTTGAACCATTTATTACTTTATTAGTGTTTCCCATGCTCCCCCCCCCATATGGCATCGTTTTGTGGGTTTTTGGGTGATCCTCAGGTGGACTGCGCCTAGAACCCCTCTATCTAATATCGACATCAATCGTCGGACCGTGATGGTGTCACGCCGCATGCCCCGACTGCGATAGACTCTTGCCATCGCGGCGGGCGCAGGTGATGCGGAAGCAGACAGAAGATAGGTAAGTTCGTACGAAGTATGTTTCTCATCGAGCCTTCGCATGTTCTTAGTTCTTTCAGTACTCGTGGCACCAGTGTTGTTTTCTAGTACGGTTCTACACTAGTCATTCACCCGATGCTACACACCTGAGGGTTTTTCCGCGAGAGGTTGTTACCGTTTACCTGGGACCCCCATCCCCGTGCACCCGTTTGAGGAAGTGCTCCAAGCCATGGGTGTGCTCGAGTCACTGACTCTGGTAGTAGAGAGAAAAATGGTGGTTAGGATAGTGGCGTCGAGTCGTTTGTAGAGCTCACGTGGTTGGTCTAGGACATCGAGGTTGTTTGGCGTTCTTCTCAGTGCAAGCTAATTAGTCCTTCTTCTCACTGCCTCACTTTTGGTGGCACCGAAATCACCTAGAGAGTGTTGTTGGCCACGGATTATGGCAGCAAGCTTTTTAGAAGGGGGGGTGAATAGAATAGCTACATAAATTCTGAAACTAAAACATAGAAATCACAACTTAAAAACTTTGGTTAGTGAATGTGATAGTGCATGATAGAGAGTAGCAGTGCGGAAGCAAATATAAGCAATCACACAAATGAACACAAGGAATTTTATCATGGTTCGGTACTTCACATAAGGAAGACATATGTCCAGTCCCCAAGCAAATCCTGAGATTTCACTAACCGGGGTACAATCCCCCCACGGATATAAAACCATCAGCTCCCGCTGGTCCTTTTCCTTTCCGAGTAGGAAGGAAACTCACTTTTATTACAGGTCAAGAAGCTAACCTTTTGGAACAAACCCAGTGCGGTTCTGTTGGAACAAACCCCAACTTGGTTCTGCTGACACTAACCCCAACTAGGTTCTTCCCTTAAGGAAGTGCTAAGAACAGTCCCTTAGCTGGACAGAAACCGCCAGCAACCCCACTGGACTTCTCTTCATACAGGAAGAGGCTCACTGTATACAGTCCTACAGTTGGACAGAAATCTTTCTTAGAAAAGAAAGAACAGACTGAGAGTTTGTATAATAATGGACACAACTCAAAACTTCTCAGCCGAAAGACTCTCCCCCAGATTTACAATACAGCACAGAGAGAGTGAAGAGAAGAAAGGAGCTTGAAACTTGAAGTCTTCATATGATTGCTTGCACTCTTCTTCTTGGGCTCGAGCTCTTTCTCTCTTCCTTTTGAGTGTATATGACATTGAGGCTTCTCACAGGATTGTACACTCTTTGAATAATCTTCAGGAAAGCTCTCTGTTGTTCTTCAGCCTTGCTTCATCCTTTTATATAAGCAGCTTTGAGCAGATCCATTGAGAGATAGCCGTTAGAGTTCTGAATCCATTTGGAGACTTAGTCGTTGCTCATCTTCTTCTTCATCCCTTTCTCTTCTTCTGTCTAACAGACATCTTCATGTGTCTAACAGATGCTAACAGCAAGTCCAAGATGTTTTGACTAGGAGTAGAATAGTCTTGCAGACATTTAATGCACGGAAGAGAATGTTAGACTAGAAAAGTCCTCTGACAGATAGCCCATACCTTCTTATGTGTAAGTCCATGATTTCTGCAGACAATATCTCACCTACCCTGAAGGATAGACAGGAAGAAGATCTTCAGTCAGACAGAGAAATAATAAGATAAACATGTGAAGTGCATTTGAATTTTCGTTTGAACATTTATTTGTTTGGCGCCAAAAGGTATTTTGAAACATTTGAAATATGAGAGGCAATCGATGTCTTAAGGTAGTCGATGTTAAGTTAAAAGACAATCGATGTTCAAATAGAGTTGATGTTAAAACGTAATCGATGTTCAAGTGAAACGTAATCGATGTTTAAAGAGAGTTGATGTTTGAATGAAATCCATGTTGTGAGTGAATCGATGTTTTCAATGAAGTCGATGTTGAATGGAGTCGATGTTTAAGATGAAATTGATGTTCAACATAAGTCGATGTTTAATGAAATCGTTATTAAGAGTGAATCGATGTTTTAAATGAAGTCGATGTTTGAAGTCGATATTCTAATGAAATCGTTGTTCAATGAAATCAATGTTCAACAGAATCGATGTGAACGTAATCTGTGTACATACATAATCGATGTTTAGATGTAATCGTTGTTTCAATGTAATGCATGTCTATAGTCGATGTTTAAGTGTAATCGATATTTCAATGTAATCCATGTATGAAATCGATGTTTAAACAGAAATCGATGTTTCAATGTAATTCATGTATGTAATGATGTTTACATGAAGTCGTTGTTCTACTGAAATCGTTGTTCAATGAAATCGATGTTCAACATAATCGATGTGAACGTAATCGATGTTGAAGGAAGTCGATGTTTAAGTGAAGTCGGTGTTCAACTGAAATCGATGTTCCAATAAAATCGATGTTCTAATGAAATTGATGTTCAACAGAGTCGATGATTAATTGAAATGAGCCAAAGTCGATGTATTTGTATAGTAATCGATGTGGCACTTAGTCAGTAATCGATATGCATTGAACAACAATCGATTTAGCTTTCCAGTGCAAATCATGAAGCAATAGTGCCATAATTTTATATTTATTATGAAAATATGATATTAAATATATATATATGATGTTTAATTAATCATGAGTTTTGTTATCACCAGAATATAAGGGTAAAATATAAGAGTGATTAAGCAATCTCCCCCTTTTGGTGATGACAAAACTTACGAGAATTTTCTGACATAAACAAAAAAATCAAGCATTCAACAGAAAATTTATGAATAAAATACTCTCCCCATTTTTGTCAATATCCAAAAAGGAAGGATCTTACCATTTGCATATTCCTCTTGTTAAGACTTCTTACCAATACTACCTGTGAGATTGAATGAGAGGGGTTCAAACAATGCTTGTCATTTACATCTCCCCTTTAGTGTTTGCTCCCCCTGAGAGTGATACTCTCCCTTAATGTGAGGCTCCCCCTCAGTGTATGGCTCCTTTGCCTGTCGACATATTCTTTTTGTATTTTCTGTTCTTCTTTGTGTGTCGACTGTTCTTCTTGTTGTTGTCAAGTCTTCAAGACTTTTACCTACATTGATCTTATAAAAAGAGACTTGCAAAACTTTATTAGTAGTACTGTAAATTAAATACAAATCTGTTACTACTCCATGTTCGAATATGAGTTGGATGAAGAGTTGGCAGTCACCAATGCCTTGAGCATCATTTGTTCCTGATGCTCCAAAGCTATCCTGCAAACAACTTATTCAGAAGTAGGCACCCAAATCTTTTTGAGTTTTTGATGGTTAGATGCATGAAAATATCCTTTCGGAATCCATACTAGGTGCCTGGTTATGCAGGTGTTTATTGTGTGTGTCCTAATTTATTGCAATGAGAACAACAATGAATATAATTTGTTTTGTAGTTCTTATTGTCCTTATGATATCTGTTTAGAACACGATTTTTAGAAACCTTTTTCTTTTAATAGAACTTGTTCATTACAGGGGCTTTTTCTGAGGCATCATATTTCTTTTACAAAATTTGGCAATGGATATTTTTCAAGAATTATGACTTGTTTTCCTTTTTTAGAAGGTTTGTATCCAAGGCCTTGTTTATTGTTGTCAGTTTTAGAGCTTTTTAAACAAAGAGCTAGATAAATTTTTCCTTTTATTAATTTTCTAATTGATTCTTTTAAATAAAGATTTTCTTCAGTTAGAGTTTTTGATTTTTCTTCTAACTCTAACTTTTCATTGTTCTTGCTTTTCAATTCTTCATTCAAAATATAATTATTATCTTTACTTTCCTTTAATTGTATTTCTAATTGTTCCATTTCGGATTTAAGATCAGAATTGGTGTTTTCTAAGCAAGTAATGTTATTTTTCAGATTCTTTAATTCTTTTACAACACCTTTATATTTTTCATTAAGTTCATTAAAGACATCTTCTAAGTCTTCAGACTCTGACCCTGAATCAGTGCACAAATTAAAGGATGGGTCAGAATGTATCTCATCTAGTCCTACCATGAGGGCTAGACTTACCTGCTCATTTTCTGAATCTGAGCTTGAAGAATCTGAAGTGGTGACTTCTTCATTGTCCCAAGCAGCAACCATGGCTTTTTTTTGAATTTCTTGTGCTTCTTTTTGAACTTTTCTGGCTGACCAGTCTTCTTGAGTTTTGGACAATCTAATCTTAGATGTCCAGGTTTTTTGCATTCATAGCAGACTGGTTATTTCTCCTTTTTCTCATTCTTTTGGATCCTTCTAGATCCATTCTTCTTCTTCTTAAGGATCTTCTGAAGTTTTGACAGTACATCATCTACATCACCGTCTTCAGAGCCTGCGTTTTTTGAACTAGAAGAAGAGGTGGAAGGAGCAGCTATAACTTTGAAAGCATTAGTAAATTTCTTTTTGGATGAGCTTTCAGATAGTTGCTCTATGTTGATTTCATGTGCCATCAATGATCCTATAAGCTTTTCTAATGACATAGTTGTAAGATCATTAGCTTCTTCGATGGTTGTGACTTTTGGAGTCCACTGGCTTGGTAGAGATCTGAGAATCTTTCTTACCATATCTCCAGTGTTGTACATCTTTCCAAGCCCTGCAAGACCATTAGTTATGTCAGTAAATCTGTTATACATTTGTGTAATGGTCTCACCTGTCAGCATTTGGAACTTCTTATATTGAGTGACCAAGATATCAATCCTGGTTTCTTTGACTTTGTCCGTTCCTCGTATGTGAGCTTCAGCTTGTCCCACATTTTTTTTGCTGATTTGCATGGGAAGATCCTATTGAATTCGCTTCTTGTCAGGGCACAACATATGAGGTTATTGGCTTTGCTATTTTGAGAGAGCATTTTTTTGTCGTTATCTGTCCACTCCTCTCTTGGTTTGAGGACAATTAAATCTCCCTCTTCAATGGTGGTCCATAGTTGATAATCATAACCTTGGAGGAAGAACTCCATCCTTGTTTTCCAATAGTTGTAATCTTCTCCATCGAACAAGGGTGGTCTGTTGATAGATTGGCCTTCAGTAAATCCTTGAGCTGCCATGGATCTTTGCTCTAAGATCGTTGGATCTTCTTTGAATATTTAGAGACCAAGGCTCTGATACCACTTGTTGTTGGCCCACGGATTATGGCAGCAAGCTTTTTAGAAGGGGGGGTGAATAGAATAGCTACATAAATTCTGAAACTAAAACATAGAAATCACAACTTAAAAACTTTGGTTAGTGAATGTGATAGTGCATGATAGAGAGTAGCAGTGCGGAAGCAAATATAAGCAATCACACAAATGAACACAAGGAATTTTATCATGGTTCGGTACTTCACATAAGGAAGACATATGTCCAGTCCCCAAGCAAATCCTGAGATTTCACTAACGGGGTACAATCCCCCCACGGATATACAAACCATCAGCTCCCGCTGGTCCTTTTCCTTTCCGAGTAGGAAGGAAACTCACTTTTATTACAGGTCAAGAAGCTAACCTTTTGGAACAAACCCAGTGCGGTTCTGTTGGAACAAACCCCAACTTGGTTCTGCTGACACTAACCCCAACTAGGTTCTCCCTTAAGGAAGTGCTAAGAACAGTCCCTTAGCTGGACAGAAACCGCCAGCAACCCCACTGGACTTCTCTTCATACAGGAAGAGGCTCACTGTATACAGTCCTACAGTTGGACAGAAATCTTTCTTAGAAAAGAAAGAACAGACTGAGAGTTTGTATAATAATGGACACAACTCAAAACTTCTCAGCCGAAAGACTCTCCCCCAGATTTACAATACAGCACAGAGAGAGTGAAGAGAAGAAAGGAGCTTGAAACTTGAAGTCTTCATATGATTGCTTGCACTCTTCTTCTTGGGCTCGAGCTCTTTCTCTCTTCCTTTTGAGTGTATATGACATTGAGGCTTCTCACAGGATGTACACTCTTTGAATAATCTTCAGGAAAGCTCTGTTGTTCTTCAGCCTTGCTTCATCCTTTTATATAAGCAGCTTTGAGCAGATCCATTGAGAGATAGCCGTTAGAGTTCTGAATCCATTTGGAGACTTAGTCGTTGCTCATCTTCTTCTTCATCCCTTTCCTTCTTCTTCTGTCTAACAGACATCTTCATGTGTCTAACAGATGCTAACAGCAAGTCCAAGATGTTTTGACTAGGAGTAGAATAGTCTTGCAGACATTTAATGCATGGAAGAGAATGTTAGACTAGAAAAGTCCTCTGACAGATAGCCCATACCTTCTTATGTGTAAGTCCATGATTTCTGCAGACAATATCTCACCTACCCTGAAGGATAGACAGGAAGAAGATCTTCAGTCAGACAGAGAAATAATAAGATAAACATGTGAAGTGCATTTGAATTTTCGTTTGAACATTTATTTGTTTGGCGCCAAAAGGTATTTTGAAACATTTGAAATATGAGAGGCAATCGATGTCTTAAGGTAGTCGATGTTTAAGTTAAAAGACAATCGATGTTCAAATATAGTTGATGTTAAAACGTAATCGATGTTCAAGTGAAACGTAATCGATGTTTAAAGAGAGTGATGTTTGAATGAAATCCATGTTGTGAGTGAATCGATGTTTTCAATGAAGTCGATGTTGAATGAGTCGATGTTTAAGATGAAATTGATGTTCAACATAAGTCGATGTTTAATGAAATCGTTATTAAGAGTGAATCGATGTTTTAAATGAAGTCGATGTTTGAAGTCGATATTCTAATGAAATCGTTGTTCAATGAAATCAATGTTCAACAGAATCGATGTGAACGTAATCTGTGTACATACATAATCGATGTTTAGATGTAATCGTTGTTTCAATGTAATGCATGTCTATAGTCGATGTTTAAGTGTAATCGATATTTCAATGTAATCCATGTATGAAATCGATGTTTAAACAGAAATCGATGTTTCAATGTAATTCATGTATGTAATTGATGTTTACATGAAGTCGTTGTTCTACTGAAATCGTTGTTCAATGAAATCGATGTTCAACATAATCGATGTGAACGTAATCGATGTTGAAGGAAGTCGATGTTTAAGTGAAGTCGGTGTTCAACTGAAATCGATGTTCCAATAAAATCGATGTTCTAATGAAATTGATGTTCAACAGAGTCGATGATTAATTGAAATGAGCCAAAGTCGATGTATTTGTATAGTAATCGATGTGGCACTTAGTCAGTAATCGATATGCATTGAACAACAATCGATTTAGCTTTCCAGTGCAAATCATGAAGCAATAGTGCCATAATTTTATATTTATTATGAAAATATGATATTAAATATATATATATGATGTTTAATTAATCATGAGTTTTGTTATCACCAGAATATAAGGGTAAAATATAAGAGTGATTAAGCAATCTCCCCCTTTTTGGTGATGACAAAACTTACGAGAATTTTCTGACATAAACAAAAAAATCAAGCATTCAACAGAAAATTTATGAATAAAATACTCTCCCCATTTTTGTCAATATCCAAAAAGGAAGGATCTTACCATTTGCATATTCCTTCTTGTTAAGACTTCTTACCAATACTACCTGTGAGATTGAATGAGAGGGGTTCAAACAATGCTTGTCATTTACATCTCCCCTTTAGTGTTTGCTCCCCCTGAGAGTGATACTCTCCCTTAATGTGAGGCTCCCCCTCAGTGTATGGCTCCTTTGCCTGTCGACATATTCTTTTTGTATTTTCTGTTCTTCTTTGTGTGTCGACCTGTTCTTCTTGTTGTTTGTCAAGTCTTCAAGACTTTTACCTACATTGATCTTATAAAAAGAGACTTGCAAAACTTTATTAGTAGTACTGTAAATTAAATACAAATCTGTTACTACTCCATGTTCGAATATGAGTTGGATGAAGAGTTGGCAGTCACCAATGCCTTGAGCATCATTTGTTCCTGATGCTCCAAAGCTATCCTGCAAACAACTTATTCAGAAGTAGGCACCCAAATCTTTTTGAGTTTTGATGGTTAGATGCATGAAAATATCCTTTCGGAATCCATACTAGGTGCCTGGTTATGCAGGTGTTTATTGTGTGTGTCCTAATTTATTGCAATGAGAACAACAATGAATATAATTTGTTTTGTAGTTCTTATTGTCCTTATGATATCTGTTTAGAACACGATTTTAGAAACCTTTTTCTTTAATAGAACTTGTTCATTACAGGGGCTTTTTCTGAGGCATCATATTTCTTTTACAAAATTTGGCAATGGATATTTTTCAAGAATTATGACTTGTTTTCCTTTTTAGAAGGTTTGTATCCAAGGCCTTGTTTATTGTTGTCAGTTTTAGAGCTTTTTAAACAAAGAGCTAGATAAATTTTTCCTTTTATTAATTTTCTAATTGATTCTTTTAAATAAAGATTTTCTTCAGTTAGAGTTTTTGATTTTTCTTCTAACTCTAACTTTTCATTGTTCTTGCTTTTCAATTCTTCATTCAAAAGATAATTATTATCTTACTTTCCTTTAATTGTATTTCTAATTGTTCCATTTCGGATTTAAGATCAGAATTGGTGTTTTCTAAGCAAGTAATGTTATTTTTCAGATTCTTTAATTCTTTTACAACACCTTTATATTTTTCATTAAGTTCATCAAAGACATCTTCTAAGTCTTCAGACTCTGACCCTGAATCAGTGCACAAATTAAAGGATGGGTCAGAATGTATCTCATCTAGTCCTACCATGAGGGCTAGACTTACCTGCTCATTTTCTGAATCTGAGCTTGAAGAATTTGAAGTGGTGACTTCTTCATTGTCCCAAGCAGCAACCATGGCTTTTTTTTGAATTTCTTGTGCTTCTTTTTGAACTTTTCTGGCTGACCAGTCTTCTTGAGTTTTGGACAATCTAATCTTAGATGTCCAGGTTTTTTGCATTCATAGCAGACTGGTTATTTCTCCTTTTTCTCATTCTTTTGGATCCTTCTAGATCCATTCTTCTTCTTCTTAAGGATCTTCTGAAGTTTTGACAGTACATCATCTACATCACCGTCTTCAGAGCCTGCGTTTTTTGAACTAGAAGAAGAGGTGGAAGGAGCAGCTATAACTTTGAAAGCATTAGTAAATTTCTTTTTGGATGAGCTTTCAGATAGTTGCTCTATGTTGATTTCATGTGCCATCAATGATCCTATAAGCTTTTCTAATGACATAGTTGTAAGATCATTAGCTTCTTCGATGGTTGTGACTTTTGGAGTCCACTGGCTTGGTAGAGATCTGAGAATCTTTCTTACCATATCTCCAGTGTTGTACATCTTTCCAAGCCCTGCAAGACCATTAGTTATGTCAGTAAATCTGTTATACATTTGTGTAATGGTCTCACCTGTCAGCATTTGGAACTTCTTATATTGAGTGACCAAGATATCAATCCTGGTTCTTTGACTTTGTCCGTTCCTTCGTATGTGAGCTTCAGCTTGTCCCACATTTTTTTTGCTGATTTGCATGGGAAGATCCTATTGAATTCGCTTCTTGTCAGGGCACAACATATGAGGTTATTGGCTTTGCTATTTTGAGAGAGCATTTTTTGTCGTTATCTGTCCACTCCTCTCTTGGTTTGAGGACAATTAAATCTCCCTCTTCAATGGTGGTCCATAGTTGATAATCATAACCTTGGAGGAAGAACTCCATCCTTGTTTTCCAATAGTTGTAATCTTCTCCATCGAACAAGGGTGGTCTGTTGATAGATTGGCCTTCAGTAAATCCTGAGCTGCCATGGATCTTTGCTCTAAGATCGTTGGATCTTCTTGAATATTTAGAGACCAAGGCTCTGATACCACTTGTGTTGGCCCACGAATTATGGCAGCAAGCTTTCTAGAAGGGGGGGGGGGGAATAGAATAGCTACAAAAATTCTGAAACTAAAACATAGAAATCACAACTTAAAAACTTTGGTTAGTGAATGTGATAGTGTGTGATAGAGAGTAGTAATGCGGAAGCAAATATAAGCAATCACACAAATGAATACAAGGAATTTTATTATGGTTCGGTACTTCACAGAAGGAAGACCTACATCCAGTCCCCAAGCAAATCCTGGGATTTCACTAACCGGGGTACAATCCCCCCACGGACATACAAACCCCCAGCTCTCCGCTGGTCCTCTCCTTTCTGAGTAGGAAGGAAACTCACTTTTATTTCAAGTCAAGAAGCTAACCTTCTGGAACAAACCCAGTGCGGTTCTGTTGGAACAAACCTGTGAGACCCCGAATTTTTATTCTCTTTATATATATGTATGTATATGAATGGTGTGTTGGGTGTTCGGTTGTTGTGTGCTTAGCATGCGTAGTTCATTGTGCCTACTATAAGTTTTATCCTTCTCTTGAGCATGAGCATGTGCGTATATCTATATATATATACATGCGTGTATATGATAATTAGTGTAGAAGTGAACAATTAGCTAATTAGAGGTGTATTACGAATACCAAGAATCTCTGACTTAGGATACTTGGATAATACTATGCATGTGCTATCTAAATATTGAAGAATATCCTATACTACCTATTTCATGGAATTTTGTATGAGAGTATATGAAGTACATATGTGTATGTACGTGTGTATGTTATCTTATGTGTGACAATTGTATACCTAAATTACATGCATAACACCTTGGTGTACTTGTGTATGCATGTGTATGATTAGTTGTAAACATGGTTCATTGCATGGTTTAGTTAATGCGTACATTGTACTTCGTACATTGCATGTACATAAAGAGTTCAAGCATGGTAGGTGTATTTAGTTTATATTGGGATTCTATACTCCTCATGAATAACATGCATGTATTTTTATGATATTTAGGTGAGAATAGTCAATTGGCTAAATTATGCATATAGTACCTATTAAGGAATCCTATGCATATAGTACTTAAGCAATGTTAGGTAAAGTTGTGTAAGTTAATCTAATTACCGGTGCGCATGTTGTACCCATCTATTTCAAGCATAATGTGCATAAGTATGCTATACCGTGTGTATACTATATATATATGTCAAATCAAGTGTGTGTGTACAAGGACTATTTTATCGAATAGATTATTCCTAGCTAACCTACTCATATCACCTCCTAATGATTTGCGAAGCCCTCACAATTCTTGTCATTCTATCTTGCCGTGTGTTGAGTCACACTTATGTAAAACATCATGTACGCATAGGTAGGTATCTACGTACATCTTATCTTAGTGTATTTATGTATGCTTGTGTATGCCTAGGTATAAATGATATTGATTGCCTGGTATAGTAATATACATGTTACACCTTATACATTGTATGTATGTATATAGTGTAAGCATAGTTTCTGCATGTTTTTAAGTTCTGGCCGAAGGGCCAATTAGCGTCAACATGGGTGGACGCCCATGAGTTGTCGACGTCCATCTCGATGGACGCCAATCCTTAAGTAGCCGTCCACATATGTGGACGTTTACTGTTTTGACACTGCATGCGTAGCAGGTCAGAAATGCAGGGCTTGCCATGCTCCTGATTGGGAGATGGCCGACCCAAAGGGCTCTCCCCCCTGCAAAGGCAGACTTGGGTCTTGCCTCATAAAAACATCAACCTTGCTGCTTGCAAGGTGCTCTCTTGGCCTTTTCAAGAGGAGAGAAACCCTAGCTCAGGAATGTGAGGAAACCTGAACTTGAGAGCTCAGATCCGGCGTTCTGAAGCTTGGTTCCGGCGATCTTCTTCGACAAGGAGGAAGTCCAAGCATAGGAGAAGGCCTCCCTGGTGCTGGACAACGACCTACAACCTCCTAGAACCCGGAGCAAGGGAGTTTGGAGGCTTCTTGGCACTGCCCAAGGAGAGCTTCTCCGGCCATTTTGATCCGTTTGGAGATTTATTCAAAGGCAAGTAACCTATCCATGATGTCCCCTTATGAGTCTAGGTTGGTTTTATGATTTTTGAGCATTTTCCCTCGAGTCCTAGACCCCCTCATTCACCCAAGTTTGAGAGCTCGGGTCTGTGTTTCTGCACAGACCTGATTCGACGGCAAGGTCCGTGGACGCCCAGATCATGATTGGCGTCCATCGGCCATGCCGCTGACCCTGAGTTAGCGGCCAGAGACCGCCGCCAAGTTCCTCTGGATAGAACAGTGAGCTGTTCTGCCCTTCTTATACATTAATTTCGGTATGGTTTCCGTGATGAGGATATATGGTAATCCTATACTCTATGTATATTGTCAATTGTGATGTGTGGATGAGTGTGTTGTGCAATGGTGAATGTTAGAATATTGTGTCCCATGAATCGTAAGCATGACTTGTTGATGATCTTACCAAATTTATGTTTCATGATTAGGATTAGTATGAATGCCTTGGTTTTGGTCTGATCATGAAGGTTAGTGGGTCAGTATACGTGTTTGCATTTTGGTAAATTATCCATGCTTGTGTAATTTGCTAATAAATCCGGTTCGGTAAAATAAAAGCATACAAGAAAGATTGTGATGATTAATCTATAGAGGTATGATTTAGGGTAATCTTGTATTCTCAAATCATGCATATGTTAGTAGCCTTTGTTTAAAACAGTAAGTGGCAAATTGCAAGATGTGTTAAACCCCATGTTAACTTAAGTTGTTAATAGCATGCTAATTAGGTGTTTTATTTTCTGTAAATTCTATTTAGCTCAGAAAAATCTTAAAATTTGAGTGTATGATCTTGAACCCGAAAACAGCATGTGGTTAAAATTTTAGGTCATTTGGATCAGTAAATAAGAAGTTATGTATTTTCATGTGAAATGTAATAAATTACGTATGTTATCATAATGTGGATAGTTATTGCTTAAACCCAACCTGATTAGTGTATTTACTGTGTTAAACTCCTGAAATCTGTAGTAGCATGGTTAGGAGAAAAATAAAGACACATTGTGCATGAGAAAACGAAGGAGATATGAGTGTTATATGTAAAATACGTGTTAAAACTCGGTATGAGTAAAGTGTAAAAGTTGTGCCTATGGACACTGCTACCCTAGAGGCATCGGGAGCTGTATATAGAAAAGTCCCTATAGAAGGCTCCATGTGATATAAGTTTGTTCCAAAGGCATTGGGAAACCCGGAGGTGGACAAGTACCACTGGATAGGGTGGAGAGGGCTTCTCCCGGTCTGCGCAGTTACCAAGATTCACCGCTGTATTGCCTAGGTGGTGAGTATGTGTATGAGTTGTGTCATGTGTTATGTTATGAGTTGTGTTATGAGTTGTGTTGAGAGCTGTGCTAAGGAATGAGCATGAGCTATGAGATATTTGTTAGTGTCCTCTACTGGTGGTTAGGACTATGTGTCATGGCAAATTGTTAAGTAATGAAAAATGAATAAAGTGTGAATTATGTGAACATGGCACGTGGTAAGTGCCCAAGATGCACGTGGTAAGTGCAATCGATGTGATATGTGATAAGTGAAAGTGGAAGAGAAAATGATGTGGAAATGAGTAAATTGTGTAAGTGTGAACATGTGTACGTGTCAAATGTGTAAAAGTGAACAATGTGAATGAGTAAGTGTGCAATCATGTGAAATAAAAGTGTAGATTGTAAACTTATGATATAGGTCATGAAAGTCTTAAATGCATATCCAAACAGCAACCTAAATGTATGCAAAACAAGTTTCACATGTGTAAAAATGTCTAGAATCCATGTTAGGGGTAACTAATGAGTGTTGTGCAAAATAGCATGATGGGCTGTTCACATAATATGTTTTAAGCAACGTGTAGCTCTCATGTGTAGATTTATAGCCATTGAATCATGCGAAATCAGCAACCTAAAGCATGTAGAAATGTCCATGTATTTGTTAAAAACATGTAAGATCCGTGCTAGTTGTGTTCCTTTCATGTGTGCACAATATTCATGTTAGTAGCTCTCATGTCTTGGTTCTTTAAAGACAAAGTTTCATAAGTAAATTGAATAGGGAGCATGTGATAGGTAAATTTTATTCTTAGAAATCTGAAAGCATGATCCATGTATAAACTTGTAAAACTTTCATGATAGGTTGAAACCTTGGACATGATTAGCATGCCATGTTTTGGAAATTGTAAATGTGCATGTAAGACCCCTATGGCTTATACGTGTATATTATGAGTAGTGTTGCTTGCTGAGTCTTTGGACTCACTCTTGCTTCGGCGCACAGGTTGACAGGTATCGTGCACTAGAAGGAAGCGTGGCGAGGATCATCATTTAGAAGACTATTTTGTGGAGCTGTTACCAGTTGTACTTTTCTTTTGCACAAAAAGGATTATTGTATGGACAATATTTGGACATTGTAGTTCTCTTATTTTGTATTAATGTGGACATTGTCTTTCTATCTCGCTATTTAGATTGTGGAATGTGTGTTGGTGACGGGTTAAGAGTTGAGTTGTTTATTTTATTCCGCTGTACTCTATTGCTATCCAGGTACATATCAACCTATCGACCAGTGTTGGGTACATGTCCCACTGTGACGACGCCCTTTTTACCGATGGGGATTGGTATAATCGTACCGGTATGAAGAGGGTCGTTACAAAACCCCAACTTGGTTCTGCTGACACTAACCCCAGTTAGGTTCTTCCCTTAAGGAAGTGCCAAGAACAGTCCCTTAGCTGGACAGAAATCACTAGCAACCCCACTGGACTTCTCTTCACACAGGAAGAGGCTCATTGTATACAATCCTACAGTTGGACAGAAATCTTTCTTAAAAAAAAAGAACAGGCTGAGAGTTTGTACAATAATGGACACAACTCAAAACTTCTTAGTCGAAAGACTCTCCCCTAGATTTACAATACAACACAGAGAGAGTGAAGAGAAGAAAGGAGCTTGAAGCTTGAAGTCTTCAGATGATTGCTTGCACTCTTCTTCTTGGGCTCGAGCTCTTTCTCTCTTCCTTTTGAGTATATATGATGTTGAGGCTTCTCACAGGATTGTACACTCTTTGAATAATCTTCAGGAAAGCTCTCTGTTGTTCTTCAGCCTTGCTTCATCCTTTAATATGAGCAGCTTTGAACAGAGCCGTTGAGAGATAGCCGTTGGAGTTCTGAATCCATTTGGAGACTTAGTCGTTGCTCATCTTATTCTTCTTCATCCCTTTCCTTCTTCTTCTGTCTAACAGACATCTTCATGTGTTTAACGGATGCTAATAGCAGGTCCAAGATGTTTTGACTAGGAGTAGAATAGTCCTGTAGACATTTAATGCATGGAAGAGAATGTTAGACTAGAAAAGTCTTCTAATAGATAGCCCATACCTTCTTATGTGTAAGTCCATGATTTCTGCAGATAATATCTCACCTACCCTGAAGGATAGACAGGAAGAAGATCTTTAGTCAGATAGAGAAATAATAAGATAAACATGTGAAGTGCATTTGAATTTTCATTTGAACTTTTATTTGTTTGTCACCAAAAGGTATTTTGAAACATTTGAAATATGAGAGGCAATCGATGTCTTAAGGTAGTCGATGTTTAAGTTAAAAGACAATTGATGTTTAAATAGAGTTGATGTTAAAACGTAATCGATGTTCAAGTGAAACATAATCGATGTTTAAAGAGAGTTGATGTTTGAATGTAATCCATGTTGCGAGAGAATCAATGTTTTCAATGAAGTCGATGTTCTGAAGTCGATGTTGAATGGAGTCGTTGTTTAAGATGAAATCGATGTTCAACAGAAGTCGATGTTTAATGAAATCGTTATTGAGAGTGAATCGATGTTTTCAATGAAGTCGATGTTTGAATTCGATGTTCTGATGAAATCGTTGTTCAATGAAATCGATGTTCAACGGAATCGATGTGAATGTAATTTGTATACATATGTCATCGATGTTTAGATGTAATAGTTGTTTCAATGTAATGCATGTATGTAGTCGATGTTTAAGTGTAATTGATATTTCAATGTAATCTATGTATGAAATCGATGTTTAAACAGAAATCAATGTTTCAACGTAATTCATGTATATAATCGATGTTTACATGAAGTCGATGTTCTACTGAAATCGTTGTTTAATGAAATCGATGTTCAACAGAATCGATATGAACGTAATCGATGTTGAAGGAAGTCGATGTTTAAGTGAAGTCAGTGTTCAACTAAAATCGACGTTCCAATGATATCGATGTTCAACAGAGTCGATGATTAAGTG
The DNA here is from genome assembly GCA_014218235.1 of Colocasia esculenta. Taxonomy (NCBI): domain Eukaryota; kingdom Viridiplantae; phylum Streptophyta; class Magnoliopsida; order Alismatales; family Araceae; genus Colocasia; species Colocasia esculenta. The sequence goes on from CM024757.1 coordinate 74,148,911, forward strand.
AAATGAGCCAAAGTCGATGTATTTGTATAGTAATCGATGTGGCACTTAGTCAGTAATCGATATGCATTGAACAATAATCGATTTGACTTTCCAGTGCAAATCATGGAGCAATAGTGCCATAATTTTATATTTATTATGAAAACATGATATTAAATATATTTATGATATTTAATTAATCATGAGTTTTGTTATCACCAAAATATAGGGTAAAATATAAGAGTGGTTCAACAGAGAGGTCAGCATGGGACCATTGTCTAGCCAGACTATGGTGGTTACTGTTGTGGTTACTTGTGCTCCTTGGCCTCGCTCTGACAAGAGGTGACAGGCCAGGACGTTCGGACGAGAGTAAGACGCGAGTGCAGTCATGACTGGTTGACTAGTGGTAGTCGTTTCCGTAGCTAGTGTCATTTGTCTAGGTAGGGTCCCCCCTTGTCTGTGTTTGCAGCCGTGTGGTGGTCACGAGGTGCTGGTCGCATAGATTTTTCGACCGTGTGGAGTTTCCCATGCTATAGTTGGTTAGTTAGTTTTCCTTCTGCACTTACCCGTGGTGGAATATAATATATAAATTTTATCATTTACTTTATTATTTATATTCTTCTGTTAGAGCCAGTAGGCGATTGGTAGTCCCTACTGAGCTTCTGTTGTGAAGCTCACTCCCTTCTTTTCCAGGTGAGACTTCCCAACAGCGGCTAGTTGCGTGTCGGGCAGAGGAGGCGGGGCATTAGTCGTTGTCCCTGTAGCTAGCAGTGGTCTTCTCCCTTCCTTTTGTACTTCACCCTCGGGGTATGCCCCTTAAGGGTTTTGTCTTTCCCTTTTCCTTACTTGTACTCGTTGTGTGTTGGGATTGTACCTAGAGCAATACACTGTACTCTCGCTCTCTCTTTCTGCTTACATGTACGCTTCTAGTACAATGTTGACATTTATTTCCTTTACATATAATGTTGGACTTGTCTTATAGCCCTTCCGGGTCCCTAGATCCGTGGGTGGCGGTCGCAAAAATCGGATCCTCGGTTGTGGCTGAGGGTGGGGTTCTCGTGGTCGTTACATCAACCACAACATTTCTAGCTTCGTCTGTGGGAATAGCATCCATGGCTCCTAAGGGAAAGTCTGGCGTCAATCTCCTGACCGACGAGAACGTTGGCCTAGTCGAGATGCCTGAAGAAGTTGTTGTCGGAGGTTCTAGTTTTGAAAACCAAAACTCGATGACACCATTGCACCTCGATTGGATAGAGAAGTTCATCGAGGGCATGTAGCAAATGCTCAATTAGATCATGGAGCAAAACCAACGACTCTTGGGGGCCCAGCAGGGGGTCGCTTCAGCAGCGACAGAGGCACCACTCCCTCCACAAGCACCAGATTTACATATTCTTCTACCTCCTCCTGCTTCGACAATTGGGTGTGATGGTCACTCCACTGGGACAACGACATACTCGGCTCCTCCTCATGTCGTTGGTTGGCAAGGTGGCACCCCTCACCACCCAAATGATAGTGGGTATGGTGGCACCGAGGAATCTGGAGGTCGACCACTTCTCAACTAAGTCAACGCTGGCCAAGGGGCATGTTGCAGATAGAGAGCCTCAGTGAAAGGAGGATCTTCAAGATATGAAGTGCAAAATTGAGGCCCTCCAATGTGGCACTCACCCCCCCATCCAGACGTTTTTGAACTCATCGTCGTTCACTGAGGAGATCATGTTAGCCACCATCCTACCGAAGCTCTAGCTCCCAAGTTTCGATGCTACAGCGGGACGACCAACCCCATTCACCACCTCGACAACTTTTAGGGTAGATCACTATGGTGGACATCTCTGACACCCTGAAGTGTTGAGCCTTCATGTCGACTCTAGACGACATGGCGTTGCAGTGGTTCAAGGCCCTGCTGATACGGTCAGTTTGGAGCTTCACCGACCTCACCCAAAATTTCTGGACCAAACATGGTGCAACATTCTTATTACACCGATGACTTGTTGCTAGTCTTGCAAGGAGAAGACAAGCTCTTTCGAGACTATACTAAGAGATTCCAGCTCGAGGTGATGAAAGTCAACAACCTTGACCTCCGCACTACTGTCAACATCCTCACCAGGGTCTTTTGCAACACCCCTTTTCTTGCATTGATTGCAAAGAATCCCCCGGTGACGCTCGCCGACCTCCTCTCCTGCATGCAGAAGTATGTCCAGCTCGAGTCCATTTTGGGGGATGCTGGCAAGCTGTGACGCATTGCTGACCATGGTGCGTCGAGTAGTGTGTCAGCCCCAAGAAGCTAAAGCAAGAGGAGGAGATGTCCAAGTAGGATCTTTCTATACAAAAATGTGGAGAGCATCTAATATGCAATGGAAAGACATTTAAAATTTAAAACCACGTTCCCACATAATGTTATCAGATCGGGATGTCCAGGATGCATGATAGTCATGCAATCCATACAAGGGCGAGACTGTCTCACCTAGGGGTGCTCGTATAACCCATGAAGTGTAGAAAATTGTCCGTAGATGAAGGAGCTCTCGCAACCTCCCTCTAATGGCATCCACACAGTGGCAACCAACGACGAAGGCTCCACCTCTTGTCAGTGTCTCCTCGTACGATGGCGCTGCTCTTAGCAGCATCAAGTTGCAGCAGCAAGTAGCGACAACAACAAGCCTGCAGCAATAGAACCAGTAGTAGTGGCTTCACTAGAAGAAGCAGTGGATGCAGTAGCAGCAGTAGTGGTCGAACGCAGCAATAGTAGCAGCAGTAGTGGTCGAACATAGCAATAGTAGCAGCAGGTGCAAAGAAGGGTCAGACCCTCTTGCACTTGTCTCTTCTCCAAGAGACAATCATGGGTTTGAGGAGGAAGGAAGAGAGGAAGAGAGGCAGAGGGTCGATGGGAGAGAGCTCAGCTTGTAGCTCTCTCTCGCACCCTCTACTTAAATAGAGGGGGCTCCCAGATCTCTGCGCGACGTTCACGTCACGTGGCGCACGCATGGTACAGACTACAATAGATGCAGCCATACCAACACTAATGGCAAGATAGGATGTCATCAAGAGATCTTGAAGACAAAGGTCATTGCCGCCAAGACAATCTTGGCGGCAATCGATCATGCCTCCAGGGGTCCTGGAGACATTTAATTGTGTCACCAGGATCATCCTGGCGACAATCGATCATGTCATGGCTAGGGCCATCCTAGCAATGGACTGTCTTGTCTTTGTCCCGAGTCATAGGAGAGCCTATTGGTCTTATCCAATCCTCTATAATCGTCGCGTCATCCACCTTTTGTATGTGACCCTCTAGGCCCAATACTGTGCTAGCCGTGAGTTGCACCTGTCAGAACTCTTCTGACTAAAAACTCCCTTTGACCAAGTGGATTATTATCTCCATAATAATCCACCCAATTCATTGACTATGAACGTACCAAACTACTACGCCATATTCCCCAGACAATACAAGGGGATCAAAGCCATTGGACCTTTCTGCCCACAGTTACAGTGTAACTATAGTCCCTTATCCAACCAATATCCTAGAGACTGTATATAAGGCACGGTAGATTCAGGTCTATATGGAATGTAACTGAGTCTTACTCTTATCGAATTCTCCCGGAAAACTCCTCCTCTCTCAATCTGGTTGACCCTGGCCAGAGATGTGCCTGAGTAAGCACACATTGGATATTCCTCTCGTGATATCGACATTGGATGATCCTTTATTGACACTTAATTGCCTTCGCAAGGTTGGCTACCATTTCCAATAACTGGTTGTACTAGATCTGGAACACCCAAACATATAAATCCAATATCAAAGAATGGAGTACTCAAACAATACATCTTTGGTGTCTCAAGTCCAAGGACCAATTACACATTAGGAACACAGAATCACTATATGACAATCAAGTATCATCAACCATACAACATTCCGAGAGTGGTTCATTCAGTGAACTCACCTGCACCATATCCCTAGTGTCTCCATACAAGCAACTGTGAGACCAACTGCCTCCATCATATGAACGGACATATAGCACAATGGTCTATCCAGTTAACTTGATGCCTTTCTCAAGTAACCAATGACCAGGAATATTTAAGATCTATATTTAAAGAGAATTGGTCTCATTATCGTGACCTCATCATGATCCAATTCCCATTGCAAAGACCTATGGACATCACAGTATATGTACATCATCATATGCATGCAACATAGCGTAAGAAAATGCCATTATTATTATTACCAAAAGAGATTAGTACAAGATTACAAGTGCCATCACATAAGTGAATTGGCTTGCTGGGGACTTATAACTAGCAATCTCTCACTTGACCTAAAGCCAATCACCTACATACTTGATCCCCATCAGACCTCGGTGTCGCTCAAAGACAATTTGAGTTAACGGCTTTGTCAATGGATCAACGATGTTATCTTCGGATGAAACTCTTTCCATTGCTACATTACTACGGGCCACAATCTCTCTAATTAAGTAGAACCTCCTCAGAACATGCTTGAGCTTTTTATGAGACCTAGGTGTTGCACACCCTCCTTATATTTTGGATGATTAAAAAATTAATATTTATTTAGATCATTTATTAAATGATAAACATTTGCTTACTAGAATAACTATGATTCATGATAGAACCTAAAATAATCGGTTATTCCATCTATATGTCACAAGAGTAACCGATTAATCTGCTAACCAGATTAATCGATTATTTACTGGTCATGTATAATAAATAATCGATTATTTTGTATACGTATAGAACTACATAACATAATCAATGGCATGACTGTGTAATATCTATTCCAACAACAGAAATCAAACATTAATCACGATGTGTTTGCTTGATTCTATAATGAACATTTGCTTGATCGTTTATGTAAAACATCATGCTTACTAGTTGGAATGCAACATGTTTTTATCTAAAAAAGTACTTTACACGTGTCAATCACCTAGACGTAAAATGCTTTGGTTACTGTTCTATCTAACATCTCACCAAGTACATCAGACAATACCTATGGTCGGTCTAGATAGAAAATCCTCTCTGTAGAACAAAAAGGATATGCTATTTATTTCTCATGACACGCAGTATGAGGACTTGCACAAAATAAGAAAAACATAGACGAAAAAGCAATGCCTGGACCTTACTACATTTCGTATCATAGAAATTTCAACGGCTAGCTCTTCTACAGTGCCTAACGAATACATGTATGAGAGTAAACATATAGAATATGGGTTTCGTGTATAAAACCTAGTGCCATGTATTATAATAGAATAGAAGAGGGAAAAGAAAAATCTAGAAAAATAAGCTCGTTGTTGCTCAGCTGCTTATCCTTCAAGAGATCATTTCTGCTGAGCATTGAAGGACCAACCGTTATGCTACATGCTATATTCTTTCTTGGGCTCTTTTATTGTGCTTTTATTGTGTGCCATTCTTGTCTATCTGTAGACACCTTATTAGGCACTGCTTACTCTTGTTAAGAGTGTTTCCACCTTGGAAAGAAGGTGAAGGCATGTGGTCAGGCGTGTTGCTCCACCTTGGGTAGAAGGTGAAGGCTCGTGGTCAGGCGTATTGTTTCCACCTTGGATAGAAGGTGAAGGCCTATGGTCAGGCGTATTGTTCCACCTAGGGTAAGGTGAAGACCTGTGTGATCGGGTGTGGTGACCAGCCAGAGGTCAATTTCTGGTGTGTGTGTTTCCTCCTGTAACGGAGAAGACCTGAGGTGTTCAGGTGTGTAATGGACCAACTGGAGGTCAGAATCCATGGTTGTGGTTTAGCTAGTGTGTGGAAATCTCGAGGTGTTTACCCTTGAGGACTGGACATAGGTGTTGAGTGGATCAACATCGAACCAAGACAAATCGCAGTGCAGTGTGTGCTTGTGTGTGTAGTTGCATTGTCTTTACCGTACTGGTTTGCTTCTCTAAACACCGCATCTTTTTCCTGCACATCAACCAAGCTTGGGTGAAGCGTTCACGTTTTAGCTAGATAGGATCTATAACTTGCTAAATCAACAAATATACTCTAATATCACGATTAAGACCTATTCACCCTCACTCTAGGTCTATATAGCTTGGGCAACAAGTGGTATCAGAGCTACGTCTCTCATATTTTGAGGTCTCACGACCAGATAAAAAAGATTTAAGCTATGGACGACATTAATGGTGAAGGTCACTCTATTAACAGACCACCTCTCTTTGATGGAACTGATTTTGCTTACTGGAAAATACGTATGAAAGTGTTTCTGTAGGGTCAAAGCTATGATCTATGGAATGTAATTGCAAAAAGAGATATAAAAGTCACTCTCAAGGAAGGAATTTCATAGTTCTCCAAGGAGGACAAAGAGAAACCATCCTTAAACACAAGAGCAAGAAATATTATTTGTTGTACCATCTTAAGAAAAGAGTTCAACCGCATTTCTACCTGCAGCAGTGCCAAGGAAATATGGGACATGCTCACCCTAACCCATGAAGGCATAAGTAAGGTTAAAGAAATAAAGGTAGATATTTTGATCGTCAAGTATGAGAAATTCAAAATGGCACCTAGAGAAACCATCTTCAAAATATATGGGAGATTCACAGACATCACAAATGGCTTGGCAGCACTAGGTAAGACTCTCTCCACTTATGACATGATTAGAAAATTACTTCACTCTCAAAAGATATAAAACAGCTGTCAATAGAAGAGCTAATTGGATCACTTATGGCATATGAGTGTCACATAATGCAACAAGATGAAGGTACATCTAAAAAATAAATAAATGCCCTTCAAGCCAGTAAAGAAGAAAGCGGCTCAGAAGTAGAATCGGGCCAAACATCTCCAAATGAAGAAGATGAACTGGCCATGATATCCAAAAGGCTACAACAGATTCTACAGAGGAAGAAGGACATGTTTGCCACATCAAGATTTGGCAAGAGAAGGTTCAATAAAGAAGAAACTCTTAGAAATGGTCAAGTTGTTTGATATGAGTGCAAACAACCAGGACATTTGAAGTTTGATTGTCCCAAACTGAAAAAGAAGGAAGGCTATGATAAAAGTCAAGGTAGAAATTTTCACAAGTATAAAAGGCATTCAGGATGGAAGGCAATGGCTGCCTGGGAAGATGAAGACTTTGAGCAACCATTGTTGGCCCTTTTGATACGGCAGCAAGCTAACCTAGAGGGGGGTGAATAGGTTTTTCTGAAATCTGAAATAGAAACTTAAGCCCCTAGCTAGGTTCAAGGCAGCCCACTTCTATTACAGGTCAAGAAGCCAACCTCCTGGTACAAGCCCCAGTGCGGTTCTGCTAGACTTAAACCCCTAGCTAGGTTCTACACTGTATACAGTCCTACAGCTGGACAGAAGTGATGATCAGATCATCCCTATATAATTTTATGAATTATATATCTATTTTGGTGATTAACAAAATCCTAACAATTAGTATCTAACAAGTTTCTATGAAGCTTAGTCACAGGAAATAAACTAGGCAAAATCAAGCAAAGACTTGTAAGTAAATCCTTACTTTGTTGTTCTTAATTTTTCAGAGCATGAAATTTCTCTAAGTACACATCGACTCGCTTTGAAGTATAACGATTTCAATCTCATAATGATTTCATAAGTTTCATATCGTTTTTTGTTTATATCGATTTCGATCTCAGAACGATTTCGTAAGTGAGCATAACGATTTGCTCTCATAACGATTCGACAAGTGAGTATAATGATTTCAATCTCACAACGATTTCGTAAGTGAGCATAACAATTTGCTCTTATAACGATTCGACAAGTGAGTATAACGATTTCGTAAGTGAGCATAACAATTTGCTCTCATAACGATTCGACAAGTGAGTATAACGATTTCACTCTCACAACGATTTTGTAAGTGAGCATAACGATTTGCTTATAGTCTCTTAACGATTTGCTCATAACAATTTGCTTATAACGATTTGCTCATAACGATTTGGTTATAACGATTTGCTCATAACGATTTGCTTATAGTGTTATAACGATTTGGTCATAACGATTTGCTCATAATGATTTGGTTATAACGATTTGCTCTTAACGATTTGCTTATAGTGTTATAAAGATTTGGTCATAACGATTTGCTTATAATGATTTGGTTATAATGATTTGCTCATAACGATTTGATTATGAATGCATAACGATTTATGCGTACAACGATTTGTTTACAAATGAGCAACGATTCACATGAACAATGACTCATTCACAATGATTCTATAAGTCATGTTCATATCGACTTCATGAGCTATAACGACTTGATATTTGAATATCTTGACAAGTCAAAGTCATCCCGCGTATTTCTCTATTATCCATACATTAAATATAACCGTACATTTCTCTACACGATGCATGTCCAGATATCTTCTATTCTTATGCTCCTACATGTAATATCTTTTTGGAAAGACAGAATGAAAATTTCTATCTTGATGTATTCTCACTCTAACGTTGACTGACAACAAGAGACAGCTTAGCTGCCTACGTTTTAGCATTTAATGTGTGCAGGTCTCTGACAGCACGACTCTATACAACGTTGGATAAAGTAGAAGCTGGAGAATATCAAGAAGGATTTTCTTCTTACGTGCATGGAACGCAAAGAACCGTTGACTACAAAGGAAATCCATACAGTCTAACGTTCTCAGAACTTAGAGACAACAGATACTTCAACGGCTACATTTTCAAGAGAAGATACAAATAGATGACTGGTGCCTACGAAAAGAAAAATGAATCTTGAGAATTTAAAGTCTACAAGCACCATAGAAGAGCTCAAGTCTCACTCCATCGCCTTGTTGTAGCCCTTTGCTCTCTGTGTCTAGATCTAAATATTAGTAGATCTCAAGTTACGGGCTTGACATGTAAGTCGCAACGAAGGCACATATGTTTAGGGATTTCTTACGTTCTTCCTGTGTTGCACGTAATTAGAGACCGAATCAGATCTAACCCACAACATAAAAGTTCTTCCAGTAATGTCCTCGACATTTTTCATGTTGAGAGTTTTGTCTAAATGTCAGTAGATAGAGAGATATAGGCGTTGCATGAATATCACACCCTGATTACTGTATTTTCGGTTTGAGGTTTGAACCGCGTCCGGTTTAGGAGACGCGATTCCAGCGCCTGGTATCGCATCGACTAGGTCCGACGTGATTCAGTAAAAGGCATCCCCGATGTGCGACACGATTCTCGTGCTGACCGATCAACAGCCGCGTGAGACTTCGCGCCGCGTGGGAGTCTGTGCCCGGTCTGAACCGCGGTGGGATCCCCCGACGCGATTCAGGCCATTTTCCCGCCTGATACTTATTTAATGAATATTCATGAATGCGTCGGGATGACCTGATGCAATTCACGTTAAAAGGCGGCTTGAGCGGCCGACCCGATTTACCTGCCTTCGCCTTTCGTCTGTTTTTCTGTACACTGTGTTTTGAAAAACGTCCACTGTGTTAGACGCCATTCATAGGCTTGTGTGAACTGAGAGTGTTCTTCTTTGTAGATTTTTTCCTCTCAGTCTTCGCTTCGGATCAAGCACTGTGCTATTAGCTTGGTTCAGGGGCATATCATCCCTTGAACACATCTTTGTGTTATTCCCTTCGTGTTGAAGGAAGACCTGGGGGTTCCAAGGTGTTGTTCTCTTCGTATTGAAGGAAGACCTGGAGGGTTCCAGGGTGTAGTATTCCTCTTCGGGTTGTGAAGAAAAGACCAGCCGCGACTGGGTGTGTAAGTGTCCTTAAGGGGGACTGTACCCTTGGGTAGTGAATCCTGAGTTGTTACTCAGGAACTGGACGTAGGACTCCTGTGGAGAGGTGGTCCGAACCAGGATAAAATCTTGTGTAGTGTGATTGCTTGCTTTGTGTTTGTTGTTTACTTTTCACTAATGCTAACAATCATCGAAGTGCTTGTTGTGTGAACGTTTATGTGAATAGGTGTTTGATAATCAAATTTTAAAGAATCCTATTCACCCCCCTATAGGCTTGCTAGCTGGGCAACAAGTGGTATCAGAGCTAGTCTCCTCGAGAAAGAAGAAGATCCAACGATCTGAAGAGAAAAGATCAAATGGCAGCCTAAGGTCACTTCGAAGGTCAGTCAGTAAACAGGTCACCACTGTTCGATGGTGAAGACTACACATATTGGAAAACAAGAATGGAATTCTGCCTTCAAGGGCTCGACTATCAAATCTAGTCGATTGTAGAAGAAGGAGATCTTCTGGTCACCAACGACAAAGACAAATGGACAGAAGATGACAAGAAGAAAATTTCTTTCAACTGCAAGGCCAAGAGCATATTGTGTTGTGCTCTCAGCAAGAAGGAATTCAACAGAATCTCCGCCTGTAAATCCGCAATGGAGATGTGGGAGAAGCTGAGGATCACCTACGAAGGCATAGACAAAGTAAAAGAAACCAGAATAGACATTCTAGTAACTCAATATGAAAGATTTCATATGCAACTCGATGAAACAATTACACAAATGTACAGTAGGTTCACCGACATCACTAATGGATTGGCTGGTCTTGGTAAGACCTATCAGATGGGAGACATGGTTAGGAAAATTCTCAGATCCTTACCTGTCTCCTGGACTCCAAAAGTAACAGCAATAGAAGAGGCTAACGACTTGAAGATAATGTCGTTAGAAAAACTCATTGGGTCCCTTATGACCCATGAGATTAACATGGAAAGGTTGGGAGAATCATCTAGCAGAAAGAAGCATTCCAACGCACTCAAGGCAGAAGAAGACACATCAGAAGAAGGCTCATATAGCCAAGAAAGCATGAACAACAGTGAAGATGAAGAAGCAATGCTATCTAGAAGGTTACAACGCATCTTGGCTAAGAAAAAGAAGTATCAGTCCGGAAGAAGATACTTCAAGAAGAGAAAAGACTTCAAAAAGTCAGAAGTCAAAGATGCAAAGAAGACTGTACCGATTTTCTATGAATGCAAGAAGCCTGGACATATCAAGGCAGAATGTCCGAAGCTCAAGAAAACTGAGTTCAGAAAGAAAGACAGTTCCAGAAAACCCAGAAGATTTAAGAAGAAAGCCATGGCAGCAGCATGGGACAACAGTAGTGACTCTGACAGCGAGTCAAGCTCAAGCAATGAAGAAGATGAAGAAGCCAACCTGACATTCATGGCCAACATCAAAGACAAGGTAACATTAGACTCATCTTTCTCTTCGTGCAATGAATCTGATTCTGACAACTTAGAAGAAGCTTTTAATGAACTGTGTTGTAAATATAAAGAAGTGTGTAAATCACTAAGAGCCAATAAGAAAAATCTTGCATGTTTAGAAAATACTAATTCAGACTTAAAATCTGAAAATGAACAAATGGAAATACAAATTACTGAACTAAAAAGGAGAAATGAATTGTTATGCGAAGACTTGAAAATTAAAAATGAACAATTGGCGAGTTTGGAAAACTAAGAAACTGTAAATAAATTAAAACAAGAAGTTTACACTTTAACAACATAAAATGAAAAATTGTCAAGCACACTAGAAAAATTTACTAATGGTAAAACAACATTAATATTAAAAGGTGCTAGACGGTCAAGTAAAAAGAAACATGGATTAGGTTTACTCCTCCCGATAATGAGGAAACAATAGTATATTCTAAAACATATCCAACTCCTAAATTTGTACCTGAACAAGACACAACATATAAATCAAATTTTAAATACATTCCAACTGAAAAGATAACTAAAATGTCTTGCTGTAGCCATTGCAATAAGTTAGGACACATTAAAGTATCATGTCCAACTAAACATAAAATATGGATAATTAAAAGAAAAATTGATGATACTAACCAATCAGGACCCAAAAGAACTTGGGTACCTAAAGCTTAATGTTTTTAATGCAGGGAAACCTTCGAGCATCCAAATGGTACTTAGATAGCGGATGCTCAAGGCATATGTCCGGTAACAAGAAGCTATTCTCTCACCTTGAAGCTGAAGGAGGCACAGTTACATATGGTGACAATGGCAAAGGAACTGTAATAGGTTGCGGACCGGTTGGTAGCAAAGGAAAAGTTATCATTGAAGATGTACTTTGTGTGAAAGGACTGAAGCACAACCTTATTAGTATCAGCCAGTTGTGCGATAAAGGACATCAGATCAGATTTCAAGAGTCAAAGTGCAGTATTATGAAGAATGGTGCAGTCGTGTTTGAAGCCAACATGGAAAAGAACCTGTATGTACTTTATTTGGAAGAACTAAAGGATCAGGACATATGTCTAGCAGCAAATAAAGAGCAGTCAACAGATCTCTGGCACCGAAGACTGGGCCACTGCAGCTTGGATGGCATGAGAAAGTTGATCAAAAGAAGTTTAGTGGAGGGTCTACCCAAGGTTAGTGCAAAAATGAATGGTGTCTGTAAGCCGTGTGCAAAAGGGAAGCACACCAACTCATCCTTCAAGTCAAAGACCGTGGTAACAACCTCTAAACCCTTAGAACTTCTACATATGGATCTATTTGGGCCAATGAGGACCACAAGTCTTGGGGGAAAGAACTTTGGATTTGTTATAGTAGATGACTACTCAAGGTTTACATGGGTTTCTTTCCTAGATCACAAGGATGATACTTTTGAAAGTTTTGTTAGTTTCAGCAAGAAAGTTCAAAAGGATAAGAAGTATAGCATTATTAGTATTCGATCAGATCATGGAGGAGAATTTCAGAATGAGAGCTTTGCAAAATTCTGTGATAGCCAAGGAATAGAACACAACTTCTCAGCACCAAGGACACCACAACAAAATGGGGTTGCTGAAAGAAAGAATAGAACCCTATTGGATATGGCAAGGATGATGCTATCAGAATATGATTTGCCAAGATATTTTTGGGCCGAAGCCATAAACACAACATGCTATATCATCAACAGAGTAATGATCATGCCAATCTTGAAAAAGACTTCATATGAGCTATACAAGCAGAAGAAGCCGAAGATCAGCCACTTCAGGACATTTGGATGTCCATGCTTCATCCACAGCAAACGGCAAAAGGGACATTGGTAAGCTAGATGCAAAATCAGATGAAGGTATATTCATGGGGTATGCTTACAAACCCAAAGGATATAGAGTATTTAACAAACAATCTTTATTAATTGAGCAATCAGTGCATATTATTTTTGATGAAACTAACCCTTCCTTGAGAAAGGAAGTAGATAGTGACATTGATGATACAAATGAATTGTCCAAGAAGCTGAAGAACACATCTGTTGCCCAGCTAGCTAGCCCAAGGGGGGGGGGGGGTTGAATGGGATATTAAAATTATTTGATACTCAAATCTTGTTCACACAATAGTCACAAAAATAACACTTCGCAAATTTGTAGTGTTAGTGAAGACAAAGATAAACACACAAAAGTAATCGCACAACACAGAAAATTATCCTGGTTCGGATCTCCTTGTTGCCCAGCTAGCTAGCCCAGAGGGGGGGGGGGGGTGAATGGGTTATTAAAAATTTGATCTTTAATTAATACCTATTCACTAAAAGGATTACACAACAACTTAAACAAAGGTTAGAGTTAGAGGAAATGAGACAGCAAACACACAAAACACAACCACAAGACACAAGGATTTTTATCCTGGTTTGGAACTCCTCTCCACAGGAGACCTACGTCCAGTCCCTTCACCTGAAGGGAAAACAACCACCCTGGATACCACCAGGTCTTCCTTCACCCATAAGGGAACACAACTAATAAAAAGAAGTATAAGAACAAGCTTCAGGAACTAGCTCAAACAGCTACAATCTGAAGCAAACAAGCCTCGAGAGAGAAGGAATTTTAACACTGGTTTCTCTCCAAAGACTACACTGGCTCTCACAGGAATTTCTTCTTGAACACTGAGAGCTAAAGAGCTAAGATGGATTGGAATAGAGTGCTTCGCTCTTGTTTGAATCACAGAAGACTTGAAGGATTGGCGATGCTTTCTTTCAGAATAATATTCTTCAAAAAAATTGTTATCCTTCTCAGTCTTGAGTCTTGTATTTAAGCTTCTACTTGAAATTTGAACGTTAAAGATCCGTTGTCTCTCATCCTGGTGTACGTTAGACAGGTCTGCAAGGAAGCTTTGATCTTCAGTCTTTTATCCTTTAGTACACGCCAGAGAAACATTTTAATATCTTGTATCTTATGTCCAACGTTGTATAGATAAGTCTTGTCAGATATCTGCGAGCATATCAACAATAAATAGAGGACGGCTAGGACTGTCGTCGATTGTTAGTTGCAGTTGGAACAGATATTGCAATATATAGTAAAGCTCCTTTCTGTCTAAAAAGGACGTAGACAGAGTAGCATAAAGTGGAAGATATTGTCTGCATGCATGAGAGATACGTTCAGAGAGCATTGAATGCGTAGCAGTCAAACAGACGAGATACGACTTTGACTATTCAATGTATATTAAAGAGTATTATACTGATATAACAATGAAATCGATATGAACAAGCCCGTGCCTTTATAACTTATGAAATCGTTACACGAATCGAATCGTTATAAGCATCAAAGAAATCGATGTGATTACTTACCAAATCGTTACTGATAAGCAAGTCGTTATAATCATCAAAGAAATCGATGTGATTACTTACCAAATCGTTACTGATAAGCAAGTCGTTATAATCATCAAAGAAATCGATATGAAACTCTTAACAATCGTTGCACCAAGCAAATCGTTCTGAGTTCTAAAGAATCGTTTCGATAAGCAAATCGTTACGAGGTCTAAAGAAATCGTTACGACTAAAAGTCGTTTTGAATTCCAAAGAAATCGTTACGAGAACTTAAGAAATCGTTACGGCTAGAAAGTCGTTGTGAGTTCTAAAGAAATCGTTACGAGAACTTAAGAAATCGTTACGGCTAGAAAGTCGTTGTGAATTTCAAAGAAATCGTTACGAGAACTTAAGAAATTGTTACGGCTAGAAAGTCGTTGTGAATTCCAAAGAAATCGTTATGAGAACTTAAGAAATCGTTACGGCTAGAAAGTCGTTGTGAGTTCTAAAGAAATCGTTACGAGTACTGAAGAAATCGTTACGACAGACAAGTCGTTATGCTTTCTAAAGAAATCGTTGCGATGTCTTATAGAATCGTTACGATGGTCAAGTCGTTACGCTTTCCAAAGAAATCGTTGCGATGTCATAGAATCGTTATGAGATCTTTAAGAAATCGTTACGGTATCGATTTGTTTGAAACATCACGACTTTTTGGTCAGAAAGGAAATCGATCATAATACTTATGAAATCGTTATGATGACTATTGAAATCGATATGAACTTATAAAGGAATCGTTCTGATTATCAATAGAAGTCGATATGAAGTATGAAGAAGTCGATGCAATGACTTGGGAAAAATTATGAAATGAGAGTCTTACCTGATTGTCTTGAACTTTCTTTTACTTTTATTTCCTGTCCTCAAGGCTCAAGTAATTCATTAGTAATGTTTTGTTAATCATCAAATTAATATATAAATAAGTGAATAATTTATATGGAGAAAGTTTGGTCATCAATCTCCCCCTTTTTGATGATGACAAAATATACTAAACAACATAAAGAAAACAACATGTTTTTCTGAGTTGCATTAGTGTTCTCCCCCTTTTTGTCAATAAGCAAAAAGATAGTCTATGAGACAAGAAGAGAGAAAGCTTTGTATTAAGTAGGAGGAAGATAATACAAAGGAGACAAAAGGAGGCATGCTGGGAAATAACAGTCCATGCCTTGATCTCCATGTCTTCAAAAATCTGTTGGAAAACACCAGAAGCAACTGTAAAAGCAGGACCCATGGATGGAATAGTCCTATGAATGTAGAGCTGCCGTTGCTTCTCCATGAATTCTCCATACTGACCTCCGTTCAGTATGTATCTGATGTAGGTGCTCTTTCCAAAGCTGGCACGATGGAGAAATCTATCCAGAGAGATTGGATAGAAAATCTTCTGATCAAGAAGATCCTGCTGCAGAGCATAGAAGGCAGTATATCTGGCTGCCCACTGAACATAGATCTCTTGAATGGAGTAATAGAGTTGAGATCTAAGAAAGTTTCTGCTGATAGAATAGGCTTGCTTTGCCTGACTAGGGCACTGTTGATAGCTTCCAAGTGAAGATGGGATGCGATATATAGCTTTTCCCATTCGGTGGGAGAAAGCCTTTCACACTCAGAAAAGAGTGGAGCCAAGGTCTGAGACGAAATGTGGCCAGAGTGGTATTCTCTGAAAATGAACCGCAAAAAGGAGGCAATCTGCCCTGCTTGGCTGACATGCGGCCCATCTGCCTAGCAAACATATCCAGAGTATGGGAGCCGGCATCTGAGTCAAACACTAAGGAGTGTAGCTTCGGCAGAAGAACTGGAGAGTCGACTTTGAAACTTGCAAAATCTACCTTGAGGGGAAGATTAACTGGATGTTCGGATCTCAGCATCACAATGGTGGAATGAAACTGGCAAAACTGGACTTCCGGCAGCTTGTTCAAGTAGCAGAAATCACTGTACAGCTGGAAGTTCTTGGCAATTCTAATCTCTTTCAAAATGAAAGGTCCCCAGGAGTTTTTATGCTGAAGAGTAAACCACTCAGAAAGAGTGAGTGGGTGAGCTCTATGGGTAAGGGATTCTGCCCTGGCAGTCAAGTATTTGGTGTACTGAGCTTTGTTGCCCTTGACATTGGCCCACTGATCTTCAGTCTTGAACTCAGTGCCCTCAAAGATTTTGTATTTTTGAGGGTGGGACAGCTGGGTAAAAGGAAGAACAGTGTTTAGATGCTCAGAGAGGTTGAGGAAAGGAATACCATAGACGGTGGAAAGGATGCATTTTTGAAGGTATTCCCTATAGATAGGTCTTCTCTGAGGTTCGAGGGCAGAGAGTACCAAAGAGGAGGAATAATGGTGAGGAGGGGATGCTGACAGAGGATGAATGTTTCCTCTTTTTCTTGGCAGGACTGGGAGGATCAGTCTTGTGGATATGAGTGGCAGTGGAGAGAATGGTGATGAGGGTATTTCTCTCAAAATCATCCGGAATATTAGTGTCAAAGACACCAAGAAGTGGGGGTTTTTTCAGAATGAAGGTGACAGAGAAGGAGGAGTAGGAGGATAGAAGAGGTGTTGGGATGAAGGATGTAGACGGTGTGAACTGGAGTGGTTTGAGGTGAAGAGGTGAGAATGTGAGATGATGATGGAGTGAGGTGTGAGAAGGAGTGGGAGAGAAAGAAGGTGAGATGAAATGAGAGAGGAAGATGGTTGGGTGCGAGGCATAGGGTGTTTGAGAGTTGGTGGTGCTGGAGGGGCTGTAGAAGGAGATGAGGTGAGGAGAGGGTTGGAGTTGCAAGAGTAGAAGTGTCAGGGGCCTGGTAGCTTCAATGGGCTCTTTCCCTTTTGCATGACCCTCTCTGACAACTGCAGACGGCCTAGATGGCCCTGATGCTGGCACTGATGGCCCTGGTGGCCATGCTTGAGCTGAAGGCCTGCTGGCCGGACTCTGAGCTGGAGGCCCTGGTGGCGAGGAACAGCTGCTGATCTGCTTGAGTGAGAGCTGCAGGAGAAAAACCACTTGACCTTGAAAGAATTGCAAGCATGGACTTCATATCAGACATTTCTTGTTGAACCACTTCATAGCATTTTGGACTGAAGATAGCTCAGAGGTGGTTGAAGCTTGACTGGTCAGAATGCCTTGCACACTGGTCTGAACTGATGATAAAATGTCTCCTTGAGCCTTCAACAATTCCATAACTGGCTTCAGATTTACTTTTCTGTGGCTCTTTCTTGGCCTTTGTGAACCACTCTCTTTTGTTTGCTCTGCTGAGTGACAGGCTCCTCAATATGTACATGGCTTGCACTGGGTTCTCACTTACAGGAGCTGGCAGGAGGAGGATTTCCTGAGATGGTGCATCTGTCTCAGGAGCATTCTCTATCAATGGTTCCTCATTGCTGTTTGGCTCCCCCTGAATAGGAGCATGAGATCAACATTTTCTAGCTCCCCCTGGGCAGGAGCTTCCTCCAAAACAATTTCTCAAAGTGGCCTTCTGCCACGGATTCTGACAATTTTGATTCACTAGCATGTTGTTCCCCTTGGCTGGGAACATCTTCCAAAATCACTTCTTGTTGAGTAGCTGCTTGCACCTCAACACTGACAACTGATTCAGTCAAATTTTCTGTATGGCCTGGTGCCATAGCTTCTTCTTCATCAAGTCCACCTGTTTCTGAAGTAACTGAGGTGGGGGAAGAGAGTCCAAAACATCTCTTAAAATAGAGGCAACTATTGAGGTGGGCAAAGGATCTGCACACATGCTACGCTTCTTCCATTTGAACTTCTGGAGGATGAGATTCAATTTCTATAATAGGTGATCCTGAAATCTCTGCTTGGAGTTCCACTGAGGGTACTGTTGCTGCTCTCTCTACTGCTGCTGATCTTACCTCTAAAACTGCTGGAGGATCTGCTGCTTCTCTTGAATCTCTGGGACATCTCCGATGATGGCCTCTCCTCTGCCACAGAGGTCTTGGTCCATATCCCATTCTGCACTGAAAAAACTTTTCTTAAGGTTCTGGACCTTATAGACTGGCCCATCTTTTCCACAACAGCTCCGATAAATCAACTCCAAAATGCTTGAAAATCTTGGTTAGGAGATGAGCGTAGGGCAAGGATACATTCATTTTGCTCTTTGTATCCCAGATTTGAGCACTAGCAAAACTTCATTCTCTCCAACATGACTGCGGCCAAGTTAATCTCCTTATTCTGGATTACCAGAACATCATATCCGAATCTGCCCTAGTGCAAGATGAGAAAGTAGCACTCCGGGGAACCATAATTTGGCAGATAATGAAATGGAGTAGACGGTTGAATGCAGACATTTGATTGATATCTAATTTCCGTCTTTCAGCCTGAAACCTGGACCTATAATGCCAAGACCCTTTGCTTCATCGTTCACGGTGTGAACCCCACTATGTCAGATGTCTTACTCAAACAACGTGTGCAGGAGGTCATGGTCTACCTTAATTTGGATACCCTTAACAGAGGAGACAAGGGACCCATCGCCTCTGACTTCAGACAAACGAAAAAGGCTTTCACCAGGTCGGGATAGCTTACCTCGGTGAAAGTGGCAACATCCATCCACTGCATCCTTCTCAAAGCTTCTACTAAACTGCTCATGCCATTCTTCTCTAGATTCTGACATCCACTGCCTTGTTTCCGCAAATCTTCGTCTTGACGAAGGTAAACCTTTCCTGCTCCTTCGGGACAAAAAACTCAGCACTGTAGCCCCTACACTTCCGGAGATCATCGGAGCGGCCATGGGTAGAGAGAAGAAAACGGTTCTGGAGAAGGGAGATGATGGAAGAGATGGAAGCCCTCTAGGGATTCTTCGCGGGAAGAAGAGAAAGCTTCAAATCTTGCAGAGAGTCGATGCCGGAATCGTTAGGGCATCGGCTTTGGGCGAACAGATAAAAGAGAAAGGGTAAAGGTGGAAGATGAGTCGTTCCCAGAACGATTTGACTAATTAAAATTACTTTATCGAAACAGGAAGCGCCAAAAGGTGGTAACAGGCAGAAGGCGACAAAAGGGTTTGACGAGTCAAACTGCTTTTAACACAACAGCGGTCAAAGAAGAGTAAATAAGCTGAGTTTTGCTAAAGTCAGGGGAAAGAGAAATTTTATTTAATCTGAAAAATTTATATGCCAATTTAAATACAGAAATCTTTTCACAAATTGCACATCCCTAATTCCCTTCTAAGAGATGTAAATCTCTCTTCAGGTAGGGCTTTTGTGAAGATATCTGCTAGTTGACCATTTGTATCTATAAAAGAAATTTCTAAGTTACCACTAGCTACATGATCTCGAATGAAGTGATATCTAACCTCAATATGTTTAGTCCTTGAGTGTTGCACTGGATTCTTGGTGAGGTTGATGGCACTTGTATTATCACACAGTAGTGGAATTGACTTGATATGAATGCCGAAATCCTCAAGTTGTTGCTTTATCCATGAGTTGTGTACAAACTTCCAGCAACAACATATTCTGCCTCAGTGTGATAGAGCTACTGAATTTTGTTCTTGGAGGACCAAGATATCAGACATCCTGCAAGAAACTGACAACAACCACTGGTGCTCTTTCTATCTACTTGCATCCAGCATAATCAGCATCAGAATCCTACTAATTTTATTTCACAAGATTTTGGATACCAAAGACCTAAATCATGAGTTCTAGCTAAATACCTAAATATTCTTTTCACAGAAATTAAATGAGACTCTCTAGGGTCTGCTTGATATCTAGCCACATGCATACACTAAATAAAATGTCTGGTCTACTTGCAGTTAAGTAAAGTAATGACCCTATCATACCTCTATAGTTCTTTTGATCTACCTTTTACCATTTTGATCACTGTCCATTCTGGTGATGTGCTCATTGGCGTTGATAGTGGCTTTGCACCTTCAAATCCAAATTTCTTTAACAGCTCTTTGGTGTACTTAGCTTGACAGATGTGAGTGCCTTCCTTCCCTTGCTTAATTTGCAATCCAAGGAAGTAGTTTAGCTCCCCCATCAAACTCATTCAAATTCCCCCTGCATAAGCTTTTCAAAGTACTTGCAAAGAGACTCATCAGTAGATCCAAAAATAATATCATCTACATATATTTGTACAAGAAGTATATGTTTGACTTTAGATTTTATAAATAATGTACTATCTACTTGACCTCTAGTGAAACCATGATCTAATAAGAAAGTACTGAGCCTCTCATACCAGGCTCTAGGTGCTTGCTTTAAACCATATAAAGCCTTATGGAGTTTAAATACATGATTTGGAAATTCGGTGTCATCAAAACCTGGAGGTTGTTTCAACATACACTTCTCCTTGATAAAACCATTTTAAAAAGGCTGATTTGACATCCATTTGAAAACATTAAGTCTAATGCAGATGCATAAGCAAGTAAAATCCTAATAGTCTCAAGTCTAGCCACAGGTGCATAGGTTTCATCGAAATCTATGCCTTCCTCTTGGGAATAGCCTTGAGCTACCAGTCTGGCCTTGTTCCTTAAGATTACTCCAGACTTTCCAGTTTATTTCTGAACACCCACTTGGTGCCAATAACTGAATGATTGGATGGTCTAGGAACAAGTGACCATACTTGGTTTCTCTTGAACTGATTTAGTTCATCTTGCATGGCTATTATCCAAGATTCATCAGTTAAAGCTTCATTGACTGTCTTAGGCTCTATTTGAGAAACAAAGGCTAAATAATCACAAGGGATTACATTACCTCTGTTCTTACCCCTACGGATGGATCACCAATAATATTCTCAGGAGGGTGATCTTTTTGATGTCTCCATTCTTTTGGAAGATTTTCATGTTGAATTTCAGTTTGCTGCAGTTCTTCCAGAGATGGGTCTTCCTTGTCCTTAATTGAGGTATTCTTTAATTTTTCGGACAAGTCATCTGCATCATCAATGTCATAATTTCTTCCTTTTTCAAAGAAGGGTTAGATTCATCAAAAAATACATGCACAATTGTTCAATTAATAATGAACGTTTATTGAAAACTCTATAATTTGGGTTTAGAAGAGTACCCCATAAAGATGCCTTCATCTGATTTGGCATCTAACTTACCAATGTCCCTTTTTCCATTGTTGTGGATGAAACAAGGACATCCAAATATTTTGAAGTGACTGATCTTGGTTTCTTTCCCTTGTAGAGTTCATAAGCAGTCTTCTTCAGAATTGGCCTGATCATACCCTATTAATGATAAAACTTGCAGTGTTGATGGCTTCGGCCCAAAAATATCTTGGCAAGTCATATTCTGATAACATGGTTCTTGCCATATCCAAAAGAGTTCTGTTTTTCCTCTCAGAAATTCCATTCTGTTGAGGTGTCCTTGGTGCTGAGAAGTTGTGCTCAATTCCTTGATCATTACAGAACTTTGCAAAGTTTTCATTCTGAAACTCACCACCATGATCTGATCGGATAGAGATAATGGTGAACTTCTGATCTTTCTGAACTTTCTTGCTGAAGCTGACAAAATTATCAAAGGTGTCATCTTTGTGCTCTAGAAAGGATACCCAAGTAAATCTTGAGTAATCATCAACTATGACAAATCCAAAATTCTTTCCTCCGAGACTGGTAGTCCTCATTGGCCCAAATAGATCCATATGAAGTAATTCTAATGGCTTTGAGGTGGTCACTACTGTCTTTGATTTGAAAGAGCTCTTGGTATGCTTCCTCTTGCACAAGGTCTGCAGATGCTATCCATTTTGAGTTGACCTTTGGCAATCCTTCCACTAGATTTCTCTTTCTGAGCTTGTTCAATCCATCCAAGCTGCAGTGGCCCAATCTTCTGTGCCACAACTCTGTTGATTGATCTTTGCTGGCTGCCAACAGACATCTGATCCTTGAGTTCTCGAGATAGAGAACATACAAATTTCTTTCTCTATATGCTTCAAATATGACTGCTCCATCCTTTAATATAATGCACTTTGATTCTTGGAACTGAATCTGATGGCCTTTGTCACACAACTGGCTGATGCTGATGAGATTGTGCTTTATCTTTTGACCAGCATTACATCTTCAATAACTGATTTTCCTTGATGTTCACGGACCACTTCCTATCACTGTGCCTTTTCCATTATCTCCATAGGTGACTGTTCCTTCTTCAGCTTGGAGATTAACGAAAAACTTCTGGTTGCCTGACATGTGCCTTGAGCACCCACTATCCAAGTACCATTTGGATGCTCGAGGTTAACCTGAAATAGAGACATCAAGTTTTAGGTACCCAAATTTTTTGGGTCCTGATGGGTCAGCATCATTGTTTTAATTTTTATTATCCACTTCTTGTCTTGTGGGCATGTAGTTATAATATGTCCTAACTTGTTGCAATGACTACAACAGATAACTTAGTTACTTTTTTAATATAGTTTGAATCAGTTTGTATGCTATATCTTGTTCAGGTACAAAATTTTGGTGTGGATGATAATTTTAGGATAAATTATGGTTTCTTCATTATCTGGGGGTGTATAACTAATCCATTTTTCTTCCTACCTGATCTTTAGCGTCTTGTAATATAATGAGTTTTTACATTAGTAAATTTCTCTAATTGCTTGACAGTTTATCATTTTCTTTATTTAAATTTCAATCTCTTTTCTTAATTCTTACACTTTCTTATTTTCCAACTTGTTGTTTGTGTTTTTTACTTTTAAGTCTTCACACAACAATTCATTTCTTCTTTTAGTTCAATTATTGTTTGTCTAGTTCTTCATTTTTGTTTTAAGGTGAGTTAGTGTTTTCTAAGCATGTATTAATTTTCTTACTAACCTTAAGTAATTTAGACACTTCTTTATATTATCGTAAAGTTCATTAAAATCACTTTCTAGATTGTCAGAATCTGAATCATTACAGGAATAAAAGGAAGAGTCAGAAGTTACCTTGTCTTCGGTGTGGCCATGAGAGCCAGGTTGGCTCTTCTCCATCACTGCTTGAACTTGACTCACTGTCTGAGTCACTGCTGTTCTTTAAGCAGCTGCCATTGCTTCTTTTTTACTTCTTGAATTTCTGAAATTATCCTTCTTCTTGTGATCATTCTTCTTAACCATTGGACAATCTGCCTTGATGTGTCCAGGCTTTTGCATTTATAGCATATCACTTCTCTTTCTTCGAATCCTTTACTTCTGGTTTTCTGAGATCTTTATTTTTCTTGAAAAATCTTCTCCCAGACTGAAACTTTTTCTTCTTTGCTAGAATTCTTTGAAGTCTTCGATAGCATTGCTTCTTCATCATCACTGTCCTTACTGCTTTCACTGTTGTCCAATGATTCTCTGATATATCATCATTGCCTTGAGAGCGTTGATTGCTTCTTTCTGCTGGAGGATTCTCCTAATCTCTCCATATTTATTCATGAGCCATAAGGGATCCTATTAACTTCTCAATGACATTTTTTTAGATCATTGGCTTCCTCAATGGTGTTACCTTTGGAGTCCATGAGGATGGCAGAGATCTGAGGATCTTCCTGACCATATCTGGTACAGCATAGACTTTCCTAATCCAGCTAATCCGTTTGTGATATCTGTGAATCTACTGAACATTTGGGTTATGGATTCACCTGACTGCATCTGGAATCTTTCATATTGAGCCACAAGAATGTCGATTCTTGTCTCCTTTACCTTATTGTCCCTTCATAGGTAATCCTGAGCTTTTCCCACATTTCCATTGCGGATTTGCAGGCTGAAACTGTTGAATTCTTTCTTGCTGAGGGCACATCACAGGATGCTCTGGCTTTGCAGTTTAAGGAGATTCTTTTTCTGTCGTCATCTGTCCACTGAGCCTTTGCATTGGTGACTAGAAGATCGCCTTCTTCTACAATGGACCATATTGTATAATCGTGGCCTTGTAGAAAGTACTCCATTCTTGTCTTCCAATAGGTATAATCTCCATCAAACAAAGGAGGTCTGTTGACTGATTGACCTTCGAAGTTACCTTGGGCTGCCATGGATCTTTACTCTTCAGATCGTTGGATCTTCTTCTTTGTCGAAGAGACTTGCTCTGATACCACTTGTTGCCCAGCTAGCTAGCCCAGGGGGGGGGGGGGGTGAATGGGTTATTAAAAATTTGATCTTTAATTATACCTGTTCACTAAAAGGATTACACAACAACTTAAACAAAGGTTAGAGTTAGAGGAAATGAGACAGCAAACACACAAAACACAACCACAAGACACAAGGATTTTTTCCTGGTTCGGAACTCCTCTCCACAGGGACCTACGTCCAGTCCCTGAGCAATACCTCAGGATTTCACTATCAAGGGTACTATCCCCTTACGGATCCTTACACCCAGCTCAACTGGTCTTCCTTCACCTGAAGGGAAAACAACCACCCTGGATACCACCAGGTCTTCCTTCACCCAGAAGGGAACACACTAATAAAAAAGAAGAGTATAAGAACAAGCTTCAGGAACTAGCTCAAACAGCTACAATCTGAAGCAAACAAGCTTCGAGAGAGAAGGAATTTTAACACTGGTTTTCTCCAAAGACTACACTGGCTCTCACAGGAATCTTCTTGAACACTGAGAGCTAAAGAGCTAAGATGGATTGGAATAGAGTGCTTCGCTCTTGTTTGAATCATAGAAGACTTGAAGGATTGGCGATGCTTTCTTTTAGAATAATATTCTTCAAAAAAAAAAAGTGTTATCCTTCTCAGTCTTGAGTCTTGTATTTAAGCTTCTACTTGAAATTTGAACGTTAAAGATCCGTTGTCTCTCATCCTGGTGTACGTTAGACAGGTCTGCAAGGAAGCTTCTGATCTTCAGTCTTTTATCCTTTAGTACATGCCAGAGAACATTTTAATATCTTGTATCTTGTGTCCCAACGTTGTACAGATAAGTCTTGTCAGATATCTGCGAGCATATCAACAATAAATAGAGGACGCTAGGACTGTCGTCGATTGTTAGTTGCAGTTGGAACAGATATTGCAATATATAGCAAAGCTCCTTTCTGTCTAAAAAGGACGTAGACAGAGTAGCATAAAGTGGAAGATATTGTCTGCATGCATGAGAGATACGTTCAGAGAGCATTGAATGCGTAGCAGTCAAATAGACGAGATACGACTTTGACTATTCAACGTATATTAAAGAGTATTATACTGATATAACAATGAAATCAATAGAACAAGCCCGATGCCTTTATGACTTATGAAATCGTTACACGAATCGAATCGTTATAAGCATCAAAGAAATCGATGTAATTACTTACCAAATCGTTACTGATAAGCAAGTCATTATAATCATCAAAGAAATCGATGTGATTACTTACCAAATGGTTACTGATAAGCAAGTCGTATAATCATCAAAGAAATCGATATGAACTCTTAAAAATCGTTGCACCAAGCAATCGTTCTGAGTTCTAAGAAATCGTTTCGATAAGCAAATCATTACGAGGTCTAAAGAAATCGTTACGACTAGAAAGTCGTTGTGAATTCCAAAGAAATCGTTACGAGAACTTAAGAAATCGTTCGGCTAGAAAGTCGTTGTGAGTTCTAAAGAAATCGTTACAGAACTTAAGAAATCGTTACGGCTAGAAAGTCGTTGTGAATTCAAAGAAATCGTTACGAGAACTTAAGAAATCGTACGGATAGAAAGTTGTTTGTGAATTCCAAAGAAATCGTTACGGCTAGAAAGTCGTTGAGTTCTAAAGAAATCGTTACGAGTACTGAAGAAATCGTTACGACAGACAAGTCGTTACGCTTTCTAAAGAAATCGTTGCGATGTTTATAGAATCGTTACGACGGTCAAGTCGTTACGCTTTCCAAAGAAATCGTTGCGATGTCATAGAATCGTTATGAGATCTTTAAGAAATCGTTACGATATCGATTTGTTTGAAACATCATGACTTTTCGGTCAGAAAGGAAATCGATCATAATACTTATGAAATCGTTATGATGACTATTGAAATCGATATGAATTATAAGGAATCGTTCTGATTATCAATAGAATCGATATGAAGTATGAGAAGTCGATGCAATGACTTGGAAAAAATTATGAAATGAGAGTCTTACCTGATTGTCTTGAACTTTCTTTACTTTTATTCCTGTCTCAAGGCTCAAGTAATCATTAGTAATGTTTTGTTAATCATCAAAATTAATATATAAATAAGTGAATAATTTATATGGAGAAAGTTTGGTCATCAATCCTCCCTTAGGAGTCTACGTCCAGTCCCTGAGTAATATCTCAAGATTTCACTAACCCAAGGGTACTGTCCCCCTTATGGACCCTTACACACCCAAAGCAGTGGTCTTCCTTCAATCTGAAAGGAAATTCACCATTCTGGATACCCCACTAGGTCTTCCTTCACAACCGAAGGGAACAACACCCTGGATACCACACCAGGTCTTCGTTCACAACCGAAGGGAACAAACACAAGAGAATGTGTTCAAAGAGATGATGCCCCTAGATCAAGCTTATAGAACACCGCTTGATCTGAAGCTAGGACTGAGAAGAAAACCAATCTACAATCAAGGACTCTTCTCAGAACAAAAGGCTCTCTCACAGATCTGAACTTAGCACAAAGAGCAAGAGCTAAGACTAATGGAGTTTTTGCTTGGCTCTAAGAAAGCTTGCAGAAGATTGAAGGCGTTGTAATTTTTGTTCTCTAATCGTTTTCTCCTCTTTTTTGTTTCTGCAGGAACTTCATTCTTCTATATATATATAATCTTTTGAAATTCGAACGTTGAAGTGCCCGTGTCTCTATACATAAGTGTACGTTAGACTGCTTGACACTTGGAAGCTTCCTATCAACAGCCTTTATCCTTTCATGCACGCAAAGAGAGAGAGGATCTTCTGTAATCTTCTTTGGCTTCCATTTTGTCCAACATTGTATTAAGGATGCTGTCAGAGACCTGCACATATTTAAAGCTTGAATAATAGGCAGCTAAGCTGTCTCTTGTTGTCAGTCAACGTTAGAATGAATGTTCATCAAAATAGGAATGCCATTTTGTTGTTCTAAAAGATGTTTACAGAGAAGATACGATAATGGAAGATATCGTCTACATTCATGCAGTGATACGTTCAGTCTTCATAAATGCACAGTTGACATAATATGCATGAAGACTTTGACTTTCAACGTATTAAAAATTAGCTCGAAAATCGAATCGTTGTCTTCCATGAAATCATTATATACATGACTTATGAAATCGTTGTGCAAATGAGTGAATTGTTGTGTATTATAAGTGAAGAGATGCATACACAAATCGTTATATGTATTAATAATCAAATCGTTATGAAGTTATAACAAATCGATGTACAAATCGTTATGACGTTATGAACAAATCATGTACAAATCATTGTGATGTTATGAACAAATCGATGTAAAGTCGTTATGATGTTATAAACAAATCCATATACAATTCGTTATGACGTTATGAACAAATCGATGTACAAGTCGTTATGATGTTATAAAGAATCCATGTGAGAGGAAATCGTTGTTCTCACTTAAGAAATCGATGCGATAAGCAAATCGATGTGATCACTAGAGAAATTGTTATGATAGCAAATCATTATGTCCACTAAAGAAATCGTTATGATAGCAAATCATTATGACTACTAAAGAAATCGTTAAGATAGCAAATCGTTACGACCACTAAAGAAATCGTTACGAATACTAAACAATCGATATGAGGACAAATCGTTTGTGATCACTTAATGAATCGTGTGAGGGCAGATCATTGCGATCACTTAACGAATCGTTGTGAGGGCAAATCGTTGCGATCACTTATCGAATCGTTGTGAGGGCAAATCGTAGAAATCGTTATACTGCCCAAATCGATAAAAGCACATAGTGAATCCTTGTGAATATGAATCATTATAAATGTAAGGAAATCGTTATAGCTTTATAGAGATCGTTATGAACTTAGACAGATACAATGCTTTGAACTTACATTGTTGTAGAGTAAGAATACTTACATCATAGTTGATTGGCTTGGTAACCCTTGGTTTTTTTCCTGTGCTAAAATCTCATAATAATTGTTTAGGTTTAAACATTTATCATTATTTGTTAATCACCAAAATAGATGTGTAATTGAATTAAATTACATGGAGATAGACTGATCATCAATCTCCCCCTTTTTGGTGATGACAAAACTTAACAATTAGCAAAGATGATTTGAAATAAGTCTAAGCATAATTGTGGAAATAACATAAATATATTGTATTTCAGAAATGCAATATTTTCTCCCCCTTTTGTCATTTAAGCAAAAAGATCAAACGCTTGAGACAAAAATGAAGAGAAAAGATAAATGATTGTATTACTCTTGAAGGGGTACAGGGAGATAGAAAGTGGGAGAAAGAAGAGAGGCATGCGGGAAATAAGTTCCCAAGCCTTAATCTCCTGTCTTCAAAAAATTGTTGGAAGATGCCAAATCTATAGTGAAGGATACATCATCTCAGGACGCATGCGCTCCATGTAAAGCTCCCTTGATCTTTAAGAAACGCACATACTGATCCTTATCAAGGGTGAACCTGAAATGGCTGGACTTCCCAAAACTGGCACGCTAAAGAAAGTGAGCAATGTTGACAGGATAGAAGAGGATGATCCTTCAAGTCTTTTAGCAAGGAAATAAAAGCTGAGTAGCACATAGCCCATTGCACAAACGTTCCTGAACTGGATTGATGGAATTCAAGTCTAGAAAAGCTTCAGCAGAGAGAGGTGGCTTGCCTGCTCGGACCAAGGAGTTGTTCAAGGATTCCAACTGGAGAGCAGATTGATTGTAGTGCTTCCCAATCTGTGGGAGAGGCCTTTCACATTCAGATATCAAAGGAGCAAGCACTGCAGAGAGAAATGTGACCCAGATGATATTCACGAAAGATAACTCTGAAAGGAGGGAAGACGGCCCTGCTGAGCTGAGATTCTCCCCATGACTCGTGCAAATCTTTCAAAGGCATGAAAGCCAACGGTGGAATCCAAAACCAAAGGAATGTAATTTGGAAGAAATACTACTTCAGGCATCTTCAGAGTGGTGAAGTCCACTATGAAGGGGCAATTAATGGACCTTCAGTTCGAAGAGTAGCAAGAGCCCCATGGAATGGCCAACTGAACTTCGGGTTGCTTGCGTAAATAACAAAAATCATTGAAAAGCTGGAAGCACCTGGTGATTCTGATTTCTTTGAGAATGAAAGGGCCCAAAGTGCTTGATGATGAAATACAAACCATTCAGAAAGGGTGAGAGGATGATCCTGTCGAGAGGTGCTGTCTGATCTGGCAAGAAGATACTTGCTTGTAGAGAGACTTATGCCCTTTGGCCCCTGATCTTCAGTCTTGCATTCAGTCGATTGGAAAAATTTTGAGTTGGTCGACTTTGGAAAGGTGGCAGAAGGGAAGTACAATGTTAAGTGATCAGAAAGATTAAGAAAGGGAATGCTAAAAAGGTTGGCGAGAATACATTTTTGGAGCTATTCGCAGTAAATTGATCTCCTTCGATTTTTAACTGAGAGGAGGGAGTACCCAAGAGGAGGAAACATGGGTTCAGAGGAAAGAGCAAGAGTTTTTGAAAATTTCCTCTTTTTATTAACAGGACTAGAAGAATCAGTCCTGTGAACATGTGAGGCAACTGCCAGAATTGAGATGAGTGTGGTGCGTTCCAACTCATCCTCAATTTCATTTTGGAAACACTGGCATGTGTGGATTAGTAGGAGAAATTGTAACAGAAGTAGGTGGAGTAGGGATGAAGGAATGATCTAGGAGAAAGAATAGTGGATTCCCGGCTGGAGGGACCAGAGGAGGAAGAGGCTCCAGTTGATGAAGAAACTGGAGGATCAATGACAGGAGGAGAAGGAGAAATGGATGTGGAATAGTAGTAGGCATGATAGGAGATGAATGAGGTTCAGAGGGAAAAGGTGCTGAGATGGGATGGTTTTGGTACAGGTTGTTTGAAGGTAGGTGGAGCTGGAGGTGCTGTGGCAAGAAGATGGTGGTGAAGAAGGGGCTGGTGGTTGCAAGAGATGAAGGCTCAGGGGTCAAGAGCAAACAACTAGCTCTTCTACACTTGACTGCACATCCTTGGAGACCACTGGCCCTGTTGGCCCTGAAACAACCTTGATTGGCCCTCATGGCCCTGCTGGTTCTACCACAATTTTCCCTGATGGCCGATCTTTTGCTATGCCAGATGGCCCTGTGGCCGGCCTCTTCTTCTTGCTGCCTGGCCTGAGAAGGCCCTGAACTGCTAACTGGATCAGCAGGAGGGGGAATAGGAGGGGCAGAAGAGGAGGATTCTCCCGTGAGGAGATGAGCTTCTTGACACTATCGAACTCACCTTTCATCCATCGCATAATTGTTTGAACATTTAAAATCATCTCTTAAGCTGTGTACTTCAGTGGACAAGGTTCCAATTTCATTAGCTGCACTAGTCTGACTGATAGAGAAGAAGGACTGAATATCCGATTGCATAGATGTGATGGCTTTGCCTTGATCATTCAACCTTCTGATAACAGGCTTGAAATTGACCTTCAGCTGTTTCTTCTTTGACCTTCGATGAGCTGCTCGTTCCCTTTTGGCCTCCCTTGCAATGGGCTCCACAAAATCAGCATGTTCTCAGAGAATTGATCATTCATAGAAGTATTTTCAGTGTGCTCCCCTGAGGTGCTCCTTATTTCTCAAATGATTGCTCTCCCTGAGAAGGAGCATCTTTCAGTTGATCTTCTTCACATAATTTCTTGCTCCCCCTGAATTGCTGCTTTCTCATCAACATGTTGCTCCCCCTCAATGGGAGCATCTTCTACAACTGAGTCTTCATGAGCAACTACTTGCTCCCCATGACTAGGAGCATCTTCCATAACAATCTCATCAATGTGGCCTGACGCAACAACTTCTGCAATTTGAACTTCATTAACTACTGGATCCCTTAGAGAGCTTTGGATGGATTCCAGTACATCTCTGAGTACTGAGCCTACTCGGGAAGAGGATCATCTGAACTATGCCCAACGGGCTCAATGTCCTCAAGAGAGATATCCTCAATCCTGCTGCTTGATACTGCTACTGCTGCTGATGGTGCTACTGATGGCTCCTCTTGAACTACGACTGATGCTGCTGCTAGTTCTGCTTCTTGGACCTCTTGGGCTTTGCCAATGTTGGCTTCACCCTCAATTACAGAATTCTTCGTCCAAACCCCATTGACAACTGAAAAACCGCTTTTCTTTAAATTTCTGGACCAGATAGCTTGGCCCATCTTCTCAGACACATCTCCTACTACACTTATGCCCATAGTGCTGAAAAATCTTCATCAGGAGATGGACATAGGGTAGAGAAACATTCAACTTGCTCTTTGTGTCCCATACCTGTGCGCTTGCAAACTTCATCCTTTCAATCATGAGCTCTGCCGTGTTGATTTCTTGGTTCTTGATGGCCCAGAACATCAAATCTGAATCGCCCTAGTGCAAGTTGAAAAAGTAGCACTTCTGGGAACCACATCTGACAAACTACAAGTGCATATGCGATTAAATGCATTCAACTGGTTTACATCAATCTTGTCATCTTTCAGTCTGAACTCGGGACCAACTATCCCTAAACCCTTTCTTGGATGTTCACAGTGTGAACTCCACTGTGTCCGGAGGTAGTCACACCAAAGAGAGATGCTAATAAGTCTCGTGTGATCCTAATCTGGGTTCCCTTGACCATGGAAGTCAAGGTCCCGTCTGCCTCTGACTTCAGACACACATAAAAAGCTTTTACCAGGTCCGGAAAACTTACTTCAGAGATAGTAGCCATCTTCGTCTACTTCAATCTGGTCAAAGCTTTGACGGTGCTCCCCATTTTTCTTCTGCAAATCTGCCACATCCATTGCTTTGTGACCGCATAGCTTGATTTCCACAGACAACCTTACTTGTTGCTCGGCGGTAAGAAATTCGGCTCTGTAGCCCCGACACTGTCGGAACTACCAGAAGAGGCCATGGATTTCAACGAAGAAAGTTTCTGGAGGACTGGAAGAGTAATGGAATAGAAGCCCTCAAGAAATTTCTGGCGGGAAGTGGTTGGAAGCTTGAAATCCGAGAGTCGATGCCAGAGTCGTTAGGGTATCACCTCAGGCAGGTGAACGAGAGAGATAAAGGTAGGAGGTAATCGTTCTCACACAAATTTCAGGATATATGAAAGGAATAGACCTTTTTCTGAAAACAGAACTGCCATTATGACAGAAAACGACAAAGTGACCAATTCAATAGGATAAAGGACTTGTATAAAATAGCGAATCGATAGGAGTGGCTTAACATAAAGTTTATGTGGAAATTTGCTTAAATCTGGGGAGAAAAATAATTAGCATTCTGATAATTTATATTTCAGTTTTATACAAATGAATCTTCACACTTTACACATGGCTATTCCTTCTAAGAGATGTAAACCTCTCTTCAGGTAAGGCTTTTGTGAAGATATCTGCTAGCTGATTATTTGTATCAATAAATGAAATATCTATGTTACCATTAGCTACATGATCACGAATAAAATGGTATCTAACCTCAATGTGTTTAGTCCTTGAGTGCTGTACTGGATTCTTGGTTAAATTTATAGCACTGGTGTTGTCACATAACAGTGGAATTGTCTTGATATGTAGCCCGTATCCTCAAGTTGTTGCTTGATCCATAGAAGTTGTGTGCAGCAACTTCCAGCAGCTACGTACTTAGCTTCAGCTGTTGATAGTGCTACTGAATTTTGTTTCTTGGAGGACCATGGTACAGACATCCTGCAAGGAATTGACAACAACCATTGGGCTCTTTCTATCTATTTGCATCCAGCGTAGTCAGCATCAGAGTATCCTACTAAATTAATTCAAAGATTTTGGATACCAAAGACCTAAGTCATGAGTTCTAGTTAAATATCTAAAAATCTTTTACTGAAATAGATGGGATTCTCTAGGATCTGCCTAATACCTAGCACACATGCATACACTAAACAGTATATCAGGTCTACTGGCAGTTAGGTAAAGTAATGAACCTATCATACCTCTGTAGATCTTTTGATCTACCTTCTTACTATCCTTGTCACTGTCCATCCTTGTTGATGTGCTCATAGGTGTTGACAATGGCTTGGCATTATCAAATCCGAACTTCTTTAAGAGTTCCTTAGTGTACTTAGCTTGGAACATGTGAGTCCCTTCCTTTACTTGTTTGATTTGCAATCCAAGGAAGTAGTTGAGCTCTCCCATCATGCTCATCTCGAACTCTCCCTGCATAAGCTTCTCAAAGTACTTGCAAAGAGATTCATCAGTAGAACCAAAATTATATCATCAACATAAATTTGTACAAGAATATATGTTTGACTTTAGATTTGATGAACAGAGTACTATCTACTTGACCTATGATAAAACCATGTTTAATATAAAAGAGCTAACCTTTCATACCAGGCCCTAGGTGCTTGTTTTTAAACCATATAATGCTTTGTGTAATTAAAAAATATGATTCGGAAATTCAGTGTCATCAAAGCCTGGAGGCTGTTCTACATAAACTTCCTCCTTAATAAAGCCATTAAGAAATGCAGACTTTACATCCATTTGAAATAATTTCACATCTAGTGCAGATGCATATGCAAGTAAGATTCTAATAGCCTCAAGTCTAGCCACAGGCGCATAGGTTCATCGAAATCTATGCCTTCCTCTTGGGAATAGCTTGAGCTACCAATCTGGCCTTGTTTCTTAAGACACACCAGCTTCATCCATTTATTTCTGAATACCCATTTGGTGCCAATCACTGGATGATTTGATGGTCTAGGAACAAGGACCATACTTGGTTTCTCTTGACTGATTCAGTTCATCTTGCATGGCTAAAATCCAAGATTCATCAGTAAGAGCTTCATTGATTGTCCTAGGCTCTATTTGAGAAACAAAAGCTAAACAATCACATGAATTATGTACCTCTTGTTCTTACCCCTACAGATGGATCACCAATGTTTCAGGAGGGTGATCTCTCTTGTATCTCATTCCTTTGGAAGATTATCATGTTCTATATCCTTTTATTGCAGGTCTTCCAGAGGTGGATCTTCTTCTTTGTCCTCAATTGATGAGTTCTTTAGCTTTTGGACAATTCGTCTGCATCATCATGTCACTATCTCTTCCTTTCTCAAGGAAGGGTTAGTTTCATCAAAATATGTGTACTGACTGCTCAATTAATAAGGTGCGCTTGTAAACACTCTATATCCTTTAGGTTTAGAAGCATACCCCTGAAGTGCCTTCTGATTTGGCATCAACTTACCATGACTCTTTTGCCGTTGGTGTGGATGAAGCATGGACATCCGAATGTCCTGAAGTGACTGATCTTAGGCTTCTTTCCCTTGCGTAACTCATACGCAGTCTTCTTCAAAATGGCCTGATCATTACTCTATTGATGATGTAGCTTGCTGTGTGACTGCTTCAGCCCAAAAATATCTTGGCAGATCATATTCTGACAACATTGTTCTTGCCATGTCAATAAAGTTCTGTTTTTCTCTCAGCAACTCCATTCTGCTGTGGTGTCCTTGGTGATGAGAAATTGTGTTCAATTCCTTGGTCATCACAGAACTTGGAAAATTTCTCATTCTGGAATTCTCCTCCATGGTTGATCGGATTCCAACAATGCAATACTTCTTATCTTTTTGAACCTTTTTACTGAAAATCACAAAAGTGTCAAAACGTGCATCCTTGTGTTCCAGGAAGGATACCCATGTGAATCTCGAATAGTCATCTACAATAACAAATCCATATTGCTTTCCTCTAGACTGGTGGTCCTCATTGGTGAAATAAGTCCATGTGTAAGAGTTCTAAGGTTTAGAGGTTGTCACCATAATCTTAGACTTGAATGAGGATTTTACATGCTTCCCTTTTGCACAAGGCCGCAGATGCCATCCAATCTTGTGCTAATTTTAGGTAGACCTTCCACTAGCTTCTCTTGATCAGCTTCCTTATGCCATCCAAACTGCAGTGGCCCATCTTCTGTGCCACAGCTCAGTTGACTGCTCTTTGCTGGCTGCTAAATAAATGTCTTGATCTTTCAGCTGTTCAAGGTAAAGCACGTAAGATTCTTCTCTCTGTTGGCTTCAAAAATCACCTCTCCATCCTTATAATACTGCATTTGGATTCTTGAAATTTGATTTGATGTCCCTTGTCGCATAACTGGCTAATGCTGATAAGATTGTACTTCAAGCTTTTACACATAGAACATCTTCAATTACTATCTTGCCTTGCTGCTCACTGATCCATACCTATCACAGTCCCTTTTCCATTATCTCCATAGGTGACTGTGCCTTCTTCAGCTTCTAAATGGGTAACAGCCTTCTGTTTCCTGACATATGCTTTGAGCATCCATGTCCAAGTACCACTTGGATGCCCGGGGATTTTCCTGAAATGAAACATCAAGCTTCAGGTACCCAAGTTCTTTTGGGTCCTGGATGGTAGTGTCATCAAATTTCCTTTTGATTATCCATCTTTTATATATAGTTGGACATGTTATTTTGGTATGTCCTAGCTTGTTGAAGTGACTACAACATGTTGTTCTAGTTATTTTTTCATGTGGAGCATATTTAACGTCTGATTTATAGGCTATATCTTGTTCAGGTACAATTTTGGAGTTGGATATATTTTTAGGGTATACTGTTGTGTCTTCATTATCTGGTGGAATGTAACTAATCCATTTTTCTTTTTACCTGACCGTCTAGCACCTTTTAATATAAGGAATTTTTACCATTAGTAAAATTTTCTAACGTACTTGATAATTTTTTATTTTCTTCTGTTAGTATTTTAATTTTATTTTCTAATCCATCTACTGTCTCTTGTTTTTCTAGTTTGATTATGTTTGTTTTTATCTTTTAGATCTTCGCATAGTAACTCATTCTTATTTTAAGTTCATTAACTTCCTTCTCTAGTTGTTCATTTTCTGATTTAAATCTGAATTGATTTTCTAGACATGCAACATTTTATTACCAGTTTTTAGTAATTTAGATACTTCTCTATATTTATCATAAAGCTCGTTGAAAGCTTCTTCTAAATTGTCAGAATCTGAATCATTGCATGAATCAAAAGAGGAGTCAAAAGTTACCTTTTCTTTTGTGTTGGCCATGAAAGCCAAGTTAGCTTCTTCTTCTTCCTCACTAGCCGAGCTTGACTCGCTGTTCGAGTCGCTGCTGTTGCTCCAAACTGTTGCCATTGCTTTCTTTTATATCTTCTGAACTTCTTGGAACTGTCTTCTTTTTGAATTCAATTTTCTTCAGCTTCGGACATTCTGCTTTGATATATCCGGGCTTCTTACATTCATAGCATATGGGCTCTCCTTTCTTCGAGTCATTTCCTTCTATCCTTTAGACTCCTTATTTTCTTGAAATATCTCCTGCCGGACTGATATCTTTTCTTTTTGGCTAATATTCGTTGAAGCCTCCTAGATAGCATAGCTTCTTTGTCTTCACTGTCTTCACTGCTGGCTTCATTTTCAGATTTTTCCTCAGAGCTGCCTTCTGCTGCTTTGAGAGCATTTGTATGCTTCTTCCTGCTAGATGATTCTCCTAATCTCCCATGTTTATTCATGAGCCATGAGGGACCCAATGAGCTTTCCATGACATTCTTTTCAAGTCATTGGCTTCTTCATAGCTGTTACTTGGGAGTCCAAGAAGATGGTAGGGATCTAAGAATTTTCCTTACCATATCTCCATCTCATAGCTTTTTCCTAATCCTGCTAACCCGTGGTGATGTCTGTAATCTGCTGAACATCTGTGTAATGGTTTCTCCTGACTGCATCTGGAATCTCTCGTATTGTGTCACCAGAATGTCTATTCTGTTTCTTTCACTTTGTTAGTACCTTCATAAGTGATTCTTAACTTCTCCAACATCTCCATTGCTGATTTGCAGGCTGCTGAAACTCGGTTATATTCTTTCTTGCTAAGTGCACAACATAATATGCTCTCTAGCTTTGCAGTTGCGCAGAAATCTTCTTTCTATCATCTTCTGTCCATTTGTCCTTTCGTTGGTGACTAGAAGATCTAATTCTTCTACAATTGACCAATATGAAAATCAAATCTTGCAAGAAGTATTCCATCCTGGTCTTCCAATAGGTGTAATCTTCTCCATCGAATAGGGTGGCCTGTTGACTGACTGGCCTTCGGAGTGACCTTGGGCTGCCATTTGATCTTTTCTCTTCAAATCGTTGGATCTTCTTCTTTGTCGAAGAGACTAGCTCTGATACCACTTGTTGCCCAGCTAGCTAGCCCAGGGGGGGGGGGGTGAATGAGATATTAAAATTATTTGATACTCAAATCTGTTCACAAAATAGTAAAAAAAACAACACTTCGCATATTGTTAGTGTTAGTGAGATAAAGATAAACACACAAAAGTAATCGCACAACACAGAAAATTATCCTGGTTCAGATCTCTACCTTAGGAGTCCTACGTCCAGTCCCTGAGTAATATCTCAGGATTTCACTAACCTAAGGGTACTGTCCCCCTTATGGACCCTTACAACCCCAACACCAGCTGGTCTTCCTTCAATCTGAGGGAAATACACCTTCCTG
Organism: Colocasia esculenta; assembly: GCA_014218235.1. Lineage (NCBI taxonomy): Eukaryota > Viridiplantae > Streptophyta > Magnoliopsida > Alismatales > Araceae > Colocasia > Colocasia esculenta. Next base: position 74,186,757 of record CM024757.1, read on the forward strand.
GATACCCCACCAGGTCTTCCTTCACAACCGAAGGAACACACCCTGGATACCACACCAGGGTTTCCTTCACAACCGAAGGGAACAAACACAAGAGAATGTGTTCAAAGAGATGATGCCCCTAGATCAAGCTTATAGAACACCGCTTGATCTGAAGCAAGGATGAGAGAAAAAAAATCTACAATCAAGGACTCTTTCTTAGAACAAAAGGCTCTCTCAAATCTGAACTTAGCACAGAGAGCAAGAGCTAAGACTAATGGGAGTTTTTGCTTGCTCTAGAAAAGCTTGCAGAAGATTGAAGGCGTTGTAATTTTGTTTCTCTAATCATTCTTCTGCTTTTTTTTCTGCAGGAACTTCATTCTTCTAGATATATATCATCTTTTGAAATTCAAACGTTGAAGTGCCCGTTGTCTCTATGCCTAATGTACGTTAGACTGCTTGACACTTGGAAGCTTCCTGTTGTAGACACCCATTTCTGACCCATAAGTCGAGCTAAATTCCTCATCATATCATGATGCCCCACGTGGCTCCTCATCACCAAGCTGGCTTTCTCCACATCATGATATCTTCTCTAGTAGTTCTCACCCTGGTGGGTTCTCCCCGGTCAAATCAATCGATCTTCATCATCATCTCGTAGCTGTCTGGGTTAGGAATCTGACGTTTCAAACCGTGAGTCAATCTGATGCCTGTGCAAAGAGATCGGACACTTTGAATGGCCAGTGCTGAAAAGTCCCTGAAGGCGACAGCCTCCCTGTCGTTTTCCCCTATACAAGGCAACACCCTTCCTGTCGCTATCTGGCCCTATAACGATTTGCAAGTCAGAATCGATCTCCTTCAGAAGGCGACACCTCGATACGTCGCGTTCATAAATTGGCCTTTAATTCCTTGAAAAATCACCAGAAATACTAGAAAAACCCTTCCTTATAAGGAAGGCGACGTGTCGATGCGTCGCCATCCGGGTGGCGACCAGGAGGCCGTCGCGTTCTGATGCCATGCAGGGAATCCTTTTTAGCATGACTTGGACACTTGTCATCATGGATATTCCCTCTTTTGGTCGACTAAACGCGTCCAATCCTACCAAAACTCATGGAGACCTTCCTTAAATCCTCCTTTCTGAGTTCCAATCGCCCATGCGCGGGCATGCTTACCCAAACCCGGACTCTTGCCCATTATTCCCTTCACAGCCCTTCCAGGAATAATCATCTATAAGTGATCAATATTGCATCTTTTAGGGCAAGGCCAGCGTCTGCTGCTTCGTCTCCCAGAGAGCTCCAACTCCTCAGAAGAGTCCCTTACTCCAGACGACCAGGGAAGTGCCCCCCAGGGGATTTCTCCCTGCTTACACTTTCTCTCTTCCTTTTCCTTTCAATTTCTCTTCATTCATGCATGCATAGGATCTGTTTTTTCGTAGTTTTACATTAGAGCACACCACACACACCGATCTTAATCCCCCAAAGGGGTTAAAAACCCTCCCACGTGAGAGTTCCCTCCAAATAGTACATGTTTCTTCATAATTTTGAATAGATTCATCATACACAAGTTTTCTAATGGGTTTCCTGTTGTTTTAATGATCTTGGCAAGTGTTTAAAGACAGGAGAGACACGAGGCTCTTGCCCTTGGTCGGCTGAGGAGCAAGAAGAAAGAACCCACAATCTTCATCCACTGAAGCAGAAGGCGATGACCCTGCTGTCGCGACCAAGAAGGCGCCAGACTTCCCGTCGCGTTCAGGTAAATAGGCCGTGACCCTCATTTGTCGCGTTCACAGGAATAGGTACGCCCTCTGTCTCTCTTCCTTTTTTGAGGTAGTTAGCCCGTCTTCATCCATCTATTCCTCTTGGCAACTACTTTGGTGGTGATCACGGCCAGTTTTCCTTATCTTTTCACACATATCTTTTTGGGAGCAAATCCCATGATTACACCTTTGGCGATCACGGTGGACAGTTGTGCCCATCATGCTTCTTTCTATCTTTCCTTGCCTTCCCTCATCATCCATGTGTGTGGTTCTTTCTTAGGTTTCCTGTCTTTCCATTTACTTTCATGTTGTTTTGAGTTCTGCTGCTCTGGTGAGAAGACGACGTTGAGAGCGTCGCTATAAAGGTAGCGACGAAGCACGCGTAGCTATCAGGAAGCGACAATGTGGTGTCGCGATCAGGTCAGTACATCAGCGTTCCTGGTCATCCTATTTCTTGTTCAGTCATGCTGTTCTGAAAGCGACGTCGAAGAAGTCGCGATAAGGAAGGCGACTGGAAGCGCGTCGCGATCAGGTATGTGCTTCTCTTGTTTATGTTATTTTAAAATACTGTGTGCCCGCTTGGAAAGCGTCGCGAATTTGTCGCGACAAATATGGCAACAGGGAGGTCGTCTCTATCAGGAAGTAGGTCTGGTTCAATCTCTCTCTCTCTCTCTCTCTGTTTTGGGCTTACTTCGAATACTCCATCTATATTTCAAGTCATATCATACTTGTTCCATGCTTCTGAGAGTCTGTTCATCCTCCATACTATAGGGTTGTTTGTGTTTTGTGCATAATAGAGTCCAACCTGTTCCCTGTCCACTGCGAAGAGGAACGCGACTGGCTTCCTGTTGCGATCTTGGTCGCGACAATGTACCTGTCGCCTTCTGCTTCTGAGAGCAGGTCGACCTGGTTTGTTTTGTTAGTTTTAGGTTAGAATGCATGCACTTCGGTGCAAATAGGATTTCATACATATTCCCATACTCGTAGTTTAGGTTGTCCTCCTCAGCGACGCTCGCTCTCTCGGCCACATATTCTTGTGCCCGACTAGAGCACTCACTTGAGGGCTCCGTAAGTCCCCGCTGACCGTGGATTCCCACACGGCCGCTGGGCTGGTGTACCTGTTGCCACTTAGAATGAGATCCAATCATTTGTGAGTCTGTGAGAAATCTAGTCACACCCGAAGTCGGAAGGCTTCTCCTTTAGGAAACCTTCCTTTTGAGAGAACTTGCTAAAAGATCAATCCATAAAAGGCAAACTTGAACAGTAAAAGAAACCATCATCAGGCCAACCTGCTTGCTTTGGGTGAGACATTTCCTCTTTTTTTGTTTGCATAGGGTGTCTGTTTAGGAAACTAGGTGTCCGTCTAGGTTGTTTGTTGAAGTCTGAACAGGCTTTCCCCATCTTGGTGCACCCACTTTTCAAACATGGAGTATATTTAAATCCGGTCTACGATGAGAATCAGGACCCTGCCTTCTATACTTCCCAAGACTATGAGGGAATCTCTTCCTCATGACATCTTGGGGAGTCGACCCGCCCTTGGGGCGCTACAGTCCATGCCACTGAGAGTCACCATCACGACACGACAGTGGCCCATCACAAACCATCCACCCCCTCAGTCGGACGATCAAGCTGCTTAGCTCCTGCGCCTAATTCCTCAGCTTGATCAGTCCCAAATCCAAACTCTCATGACGACCCTCAAAGGAAAGGCCACTTCATCACCCTCACCCAGAGCAGGCACTTCACGCCTCATGGCATCTACCTCCGGCCCCATATTCATCATGGGACAGCCGAAAACACTCCCATCCGGCCGCGGGCCATTCGATTCACTCCATTTGAGTCTGAGCATTACCATCCACGTGAGTCGAGGCCACGGTCTCCCCCATATCACCCTTGCTAATCAACCCATCTCCTGATCCATGCGCCAGGCCGACGTCTTGTGCCTCCTCCTTATCGCTCAGCCATCCGCCGCTCGGACATGATGTCCGTGTGGGCGTCCATTAAAAAGGAGCTCCAAGAGCTGTGAAAGCAAGTCGACCCTAGGCAACACCATGATGTGCACATGCCTAACTTCAATGGCCTATGGGTCCCCTCGCCATCCGAACTGCCGAAGTACCGCAAGTACAATGGTTCGGGCAATCCATACATCCACATAAAGACTTCATCTAGAGTCCGCACCTTACCAGCATGATCGTCGTTGATGGCGTATCTATTCCGACGATCGCAGGACGGGCATGCCTAGATTGGTTCTATTCCCTACTACCCGAGGATGCAGAAGACTTGTCATAGTGAAAGCCAAATTCCTCGAACAATTCCAAGACAGGTCGGGCCTGAGTATTCCCTCACGGACCTCATGGCAGAGAAAGATTGAAAGGTTTGCGGAATCCCAATATGGTAATCTAGAAGGGGTGGTTGAATAGATCACCGTCAATTAAAAGTTTAAAACAACCTTTTTAACCACAACAAAGTCTTTTGAGTTTTCAGTAGAAACTGAGTGAGATTTAGATGTGTTGATGACGTGTAGATGAATTTGCAATTTATCTAGCGGGGTAAATGCAACGTGCCTATCACGCATCTTACGTGAAAAACGCTCAAACCACAGGACACGAAGATTTACGTGGTTCGGAGTACACAAACGTGTATCTACGTCCACGCACACACACACACGAGAGAGAAAACTGCTGTAGAGAGTACGGTGACTACAACTCACACACACGTTTTTCTGATGTGCACCACGATCAGAACAACACACACACGTGATCTCAAGCACAAGGATCACTTGAATCACCACAACACACACATGGATGGTAGAAATACCAAAACAGAGAGAGTTCTGAGGTGAGAGAATAAATCCTGGTGAAGAACTCTTCTGAGAACGCCTGGAGGAAGTTCAATCTTCGACATGAATGCTTGAGTCGATGGAGAAGGTTTGAATCCTCGACGTTCTATCTTCAGGAACTGCTGGATCGACGGTCTTTAGGGCTCTGGGCAGCAGTCTGAAGTAGAGAGCAGCAGCAACTCTTCTGGAATTTGGAATAGCTCTAGGGTTTTGGTTGTGGCTACTTCTGTACGAAAATTTCTTCCAAAGAGGTGTTTAAATATAGGTCTTCTCACTTGGAGAAAAGTGAGACTTGGAAACACTATCTTGGATAACTTAGAAACTTTCCGTAGTTTGAAATATTCTCCGTCTGTCGACAGGTCTTGGCATCTGTCGACATGCGACAGTGAGTTTGCAACAAACTGA
>CM024757.1:74191826-74234349 GCA_014218235.1 Colocasia esculenta
AAAGAAATCGATGTAATTACTTACCAAATCGTTACTGATAAGCAAGTCATTATAATCATCAAAGAAATCGATGTGATTACTTACCAAATTGTTACTGATAAGCAAGTCGTTATAATCATCAAAGAAATCGATATGAACTCTTAACAAATCGTTGCACCAAGCAAATCGTTCTGAGTTCTAAAGAATCGTTTCGATAAGCAAATCATTACGAGGTCTAAAGAAATCGTTACGACTAGAAGTCGTTGTGAATTCCAAAGAAATCGTTACGAGAACTTAAGAAATCGTTACGCTAAAGTCGTTGTGAGTTCTAAAGAAATCGTTACAAGAACTTAAGAAATCGTTACGGCTAGAAAGTCGTTGTGAATTCCAAAGAAATCGTTACGAGAACTTAAGAAATCATTACGGATAGAAAGTTGTTGTGAATTCCAAAGAAATCGTTACGGCTAGAAAGTCGTTGTAAGTTCTAAAGAAATCGTTACGAGTACTGAAGAAATCGTTACGACAGACAAGTCGTTACGCTTTCTAAAGAAATCGTTGCGATGTCTTATAGAATCGTTACGACGGTCAAGTCGTTACGCTTTCCAAAGAAATCGTTGCGATGTCATAGAATCGTTATGAGATCTTTAAGAAATCGTTACGATATCGATTTGTTTGAAACATCATGACTTTTCGGTCAGAAAGGAAATCGATCATAATACTTATGAAATCGTTATGATGACTATTGAAATCGATATGAACTTATAAAGGAATCGTTCTGATTATCAATAGAAGTCGATATGAATATGAAAGTCGATGCAATGACTTGGGAAAAATTATGAAATGAGAGTCTTACCTGATTGTCTTGAACTTTCTTTTACTTTTATTTCCTGTCCTCAGGCTCAAGTAATTCATTAGTAATGTTTTGTTAATCATCAAAATTAATATATAAATAAGAATTAATTTATATGGAGAAAGTTGGGTCATCACTCCTCTCCTTAGGAGTCCTACGTCCAGTCCCTGAGTAATATCTCAAGATTTCACTAACCCAAGGGTACTGTCCCCCTTATGGACCCTTACACACCCAACAGCAGCTGGTCTTCCTTCAATCTGAAAGGAAATTCACCATTCTGGATACCCCACTAGGTCCTTCACAACCGAGGGAACAACACCCTGGATACCACACCAGGTCTTCGTTCACAACCGAAGGGAACAAACACAAGAGAATGTGTTCAAAGAGATGATGCCCCTAGATCAAGCTTATAGAACACCGCTTGATCTGAAGCTAGGACTGAGAAGAAAAACAAATCTACAATCAAGGACTCTTCTCAGACAAAAAGGCTCTCTCACAGATCTGAACTTAGCACAAAGAGCAAGAGCTAAGACTAATGGGAGTTTTTGCTTGGCTCTAAGAAAAGCTTGCAGAAGATTGAGGCGTTGTAATTTTTTGTTCTCTAATCGTTCTCACTGCTTTTTTGTTTCTGCAGGAACTTTCATTCTTCTATATATATATCATCTTTGAATTCGAACGTTGAAGTGCCCGTTGTCTCTATACATAAGTGTACGTTAGACCTGCTGACACTTGGAAGCTTCCTATCAACAGTCCTTTATCCTTTCATGCACGCAAAGAGAGAGAGGATCTTCTGTAATCTTCTTTGGCTTCCATTTTGTCCAACATTGTATTAAGGATGCTGTCAGAGACCTGCACATATTTAAAGCTTGAATAATAGGCAGCTAAGCTGTCTCTTGTTGTCAGTCAACGTTAGAATGAATGTTCATCAAATAGGAATGCCATTTTGTTGTTCTAAAAGATGTTTACAGAGAAGATACGATAATGGAAGATATCGTCTACATTCATGCAGTGATACGTTCATCTTCATAAATGCACAGTTGACATAAATATGCATGAAGACTTTGACTTTTCACGTATTAAAATTAGCTCGAAAATCGAATCGTTGTCTTCCATGAAATCATTATATACATGACTTATGAAATCGTTGTGCAAATGAGTGAATTGTTGTGTATTCATAAGTGAAGAGATGCATACACAAATCGTTATATGTATTAATAATCAAATCGTTATGAAGTTATAAACAAATCGATGTACAAATCGTTATGACGTTATGAACAAATTCATGTACAAATCATTGTGATGTTATGAACAAATCGATGTACAAGTCGTTATGATGTTATAAACAAATCCATATACAATTCGTTATGACGTTATGAACAAATCGATGTACAAGTCGTTATGATGTTATAAAGAAATCCATGTGAGAGAAAATCGTTGTTCTCACTTAAGAAATCGATGCGATAAGCAAATCGATGTGATCACTAGAGAAATTGTTATGATAGCAAATCATTATGTCCACTAAAGAAATCGTTATGATAGCAAATCATATGACTACTAAAATCGTTAAGATAGCAAATCGTTACGACCACTAAAGAAATCGTTACGAATACTTAACAAATCGATATGAGGACAAATCGTTGTGATCACTTAATGAATCGTTGTGAGGGCAGATCATTGCGATCACTTAACGAATCGTTGTGAGGGCAATCGTTGCGATCACTTATCGAATCGTTGTGAGGGCAAATCGTAGAAATCGTTATACTGCCCAAATCGATAAAAGCACATAGTGAATCCTTGTGAATATGAAATCATTATAAATGTAAGGAAATCGTTATAGCTTCATAGAGATCGTTGAACTTAGACAGATACAATGCTTGAACTTACATTGTTGTAGAGTAAGAATACTTACATCATAGTTGATTGGCTTGTTACCCTTGGTTTTTTCCTGTGCTAAAATCTCATAATAATTGTTAGGTTAAACTTTATCATTATTTTGTTAATCACCAAAAAGATGTGTAATTGATTAATTACATGGAGATAGACTGATCATCAATCTCCCCCTTTTTGGTGATGACAAAACTTAACAATTAGCAAAGATGATTTGAAATAAGTCTAAGCATAATTGTGGAAATAACATAAATATATTGTATTTCAGAAATGCAATATTTTCTCCCCTTTTGTCATTTAAGCAAAAAGATCAAACGCTTGAGACAAAATGAAGAGAAAAATAAATGATTGTATTACTCTTGAAGGGGTACAGGGAGATAGAAAGTGGGAGAAAGAAGAGAGGCATGCCGGGAAATAAGTTCCCAAGCCTTAATCTCCTGTTCTTCAAAAAATTGTTGGAAGATGCCAAAATCTATAGTGAAGGATACATCCATCTCAGGACGCATGCGCTCCATGTAAAGCTGCCCTTGATCTTCTAAGAAACGCACATACTGATCCTTATCAAGGGTGAACCTGAAATGGCTGGACTTCCCAAAACTGGCACGCTAAAGAAAGTGAGCAATGTTGACAGGATAGAAGAGCTGATGATCCTTCAAGTCTTTTAGCAAGGAAATAAAAGCTGAGTAGCACATAGCCCATTGCACAAACAGTTCCTGAACTGGATTGATGGAATTCAAGTCTAGAAAAGCTTCAGCAGAGAGAGGTGGCTTGCCTGCTCGGACCAAGGAGTTGTTCAAGGATTCCAACTGGAGAGCAGATTGATTGTAGTGCTTCTCCCAATCTGTGGGAGAGAGCCTTTCACATTCAGATATCAAAGGAGCAAGCACTGCAGAAGAAATGTGACCCAGATGATATTCACGAAAGATAACCTCTGAAGGAGGAAGACGCCCTGCTGAGCTGAGATTCTCCCCATGACTCGTGCAAATCTTTCAAAGGCATGAAAGCCAACGGTGGAATCCAAAACCAAAGGAATGTAATTTGGAAGAAATACTACTTCAGGCATCTTCAGAGTGGTGAAGTCCACTATGAAGGGGCAATTAATGGGACCTTCAGTTCGAAGAGTAGCAAGAGCCCCATGGATTGGCCAAACTGAACTTCGGGTTGCTTGCGTAAATAACAAAAATCATTGAAAAGCTGGAAGCACCTGGTGATTCTGATTTCTTTGAGAATGAAAGGGCCCCAAAGTGCTTGATGATGAAATACAAACCATTCAGAAAGGGTGAGGATGATCCTGTCGAGAGGTGCTGTCTGATCTGGCAAGAAGATACTTGCTGTAGAGAACTTATGCCCTTTGGCCCACTGATCTTCAGTCTTGCATTCAGTCGATTGGAAATTTTGAGTTGGTCGACTTTGGAAAGGTGGCAGAAGGGAAGTACAATGTTAAGGTGATCAGAAAGATTAAGAAAGGGAATGCTAAAAAGGTTGGCGAGAATACATTTTTGGAGCTATTCGCAGTAAATTGATCTCCTTCGATTTTTAACTGAGAGGGAGTACCAAAGAGAGGAAACATGGGTTCAGAGGAAAGAGCAAGAGTTTTTGAAAATTTCCTCTTTTTATTAACAGGACTAGAAGAATCAGTCCTGTGAACATGTGAGGCAACTGCCAGAATTGAGATGAGTGTGGTGCGTTCCAACTCATCCTCAATTTCATTTTGGAAAACACTGGCATGTTGTGGATTAGTAGGAGAAATTGTAACAGAAGTAGGTGAGTAGGAGGATGAAGGAATGATCTAGGAGAAAGAATAGTGGATCCCCCGGCTGATGAGGGACCAGAGGAGGAGAGGCTCCAGTTGATGAGAAACTGGAGGATCAATGACAGGAGGAGAAGGAGAAATGGATGTGGAATAGGTAGTAGGCATGATAGGAGACGAATGAGGTTCAGAGGGAAAAGGTGCTGGAGATGGGATGGTTTTTGGTACAGGTTGTTTGAAGGTAGGTGGAGCTGGAGGTGCTGTGGAAGAAGATGGTGGTGAAGAAGGGGCTGGTGTTGCAAGAGATGAAGGCTCAGGGGCTTCAAGAGCAACAACTAGCTCTTCTACACTTGACTGCACATCCTTGGAGACCACTGGCCCTGTTGGCCCTGAAACAACCTTGATTGGCCCTCATGGCCCTGCTGGTTCTACCACAATTTTCCCTGATGGCCGATCTTCTACTATGCCAGATGGCCCTGATGGCCCGGCCTCTTCTTCTTGCTGCCTGGCCTGAGAAGGCCCTGAACTGCTAACTGGATCAGCAGGAGGGGGAATAGGAGGGGCAGAGGAGGATTTCTCCCGTGAGGAGATGAGCTTCTTGACACTATCGAACTCACCTTTCATCCATCGGCATAATTGTTTGAACATTTTAAAATCATCTCTTAAGCTGTGTACTTCAGTGGACAAGGTTCCAATTTCATTAGCTGCACTAGTCTGACTGATAGAGAAGGACTGAATATCCGATTGCATAGATGTGATGGCTTTGCCTTGATCATTCAACTTCTGATAACAGGCTTGAAATTGACCTTCAGCTGTTTCTTCTTTGACCTTCGATGAGCTGCTCGTTTCCCTTTTTGCCTGCCTTGCAATGGGCTCCACAAAATCAGCATGTTCCTCAGAGAATTGATCATTCATAGAAGTATTTTCAGTGTGCTCCCCCTGAGGTGCTCCTTATTTCTCAAATGATTGCTCTCCCTGAGAAGGAGCATCTTTCAGTTGATCTTCTTCAACAATAATTTCTTGCTCCCCCTGAATTGCTGCTTGCTCATCAACATGTTGCTCCCCCTCAATGGGAGCATCTTCTACAACTGAGTCTTCATGAGCAACTACTTGCTCCCCATGACTAGGAGCATCTTCCATAACAATCTCATCAATGTGGCCTGACGCCACAACTTCTGCAATTTGAACTTCATTAACTACTGGATCCCTTAGAGCTTTGGATGGATTCCAGTACATCTCTGAGTACTGAGCCTACTCGGGAAGAGAGATCTGAACTCTGACATGCCCAACGGGCTCAATGTCCTCAAGAGAGATATCCTCAATCCTGCTGCTTGATACTGCTACTGCTGCTGATGGTGCTACTGATGGCTCCTCTTGAACTACGACTGATGCTGCTGCTAGTTCTGCTGCTCTTGGACCTCTTGGGCTTTGCCATGTTGGCTTCACCCTCAGTTACAGAATTCTTCGTCCAAACCCCATTGACAACTGAAAAACCGCTTTTCTTTAAATTTCTGGACCGGATAGCTTGGCCCATCTTCTCAGACACACATCTCCTACTACACTTATGCCATAGTGCTGAAAATCTTCATCAGGAGATGGACATAGGGTAGAGAAACATTCAACTTGCTCTTTGTGTCCCATACCTGTGCGCTTGCAAACTTCATCCTTTCAATCATGAGCTCTGCCGTGTTGATTTCTTGGTTCTTGATGGCCCAGAACATCAAATCTGAATCAGCCCTAGTGCAAGTTGAAAAAGTAGCACTTCTGGGAACCACAATCTGACAAACTACAAAGTGCAATATGCGATTAAATGCATTCAACTGGTTTACATCAATCTTGTCATCTTTCAGTCTGAACTCGGGACCAACTATCCCTAAACCCTTCTCTTGGATGTTCACAGTGTGAACTCCACTGTGTCCGGAGGTAGTCACACCAAAGAGAGATGCTAATAAGTCTCGTGTGATCCTAATCTGGGTTCCCTTGACCATGGAAGTCAAGGTCCCGTCTGCCTCTGACTTCAGACACACATAAAAAGCTTTTACCAGGTCCGGAAAACTTACTTCAGAGATAGTAGCCATCTTCGTCTACTTCAATCTGGTCAAAGCTTTGACGGTGCTCCCCATTCTGTTCTTCTGCAAATCTGCCACATCCATTGCTTTGTGACTGCATAGCTTGATTTTCACAGACGCAAACCTTACTTGTTGCTCGGCGGTAAGAAATTCGGCTCTGTAGCCCCCGACACTGTCGGAACTACCAGAAGAGGCCATGGATTTCAACGAAGAAAGTTTCTGGAGGACTGGAAAGAGTAATGGAATAGAAGCCCTCAAGAAATTTCTGGCGGGAAGTGGTTGGAAGCTTGAAATCCCAGAGAGTCGATGCCAGAGTCGTTAGGGTATCGCCTCAGGCAGGTGAACGAGAGAGAGATAAAGGTAGGAGGTGAATCGTTCTCACACAAATTTCAGGATATATGAAAGGAATAGACCTTTTTCTGAAAACAGAACTGCCATTATGACAGAAAACGACAAAGTGACCAATTCAATAGGGATAAAGGACTTGTATAAAATAGCGAATCGATAGGAGTGGCTTAACATAAAAGTTTATGTGGAAATTTGCTTAAATCTGGGAGGAAAAATAATTAGCATTCTGATAATTTATATTTCAGTTTTATACAAATGAATCTTTCACACTTTACACATGGCTAATTCCCTTCTAAGAGATGTAAACCTCTCTTCAGGTAAGGCTTTTGTGAAGATATCTGCTAGCTGATTATTTGTATCAATAAATGAAATATCTATGTTACCATTAGCTACATGATCACGAATGAAATGGTATCTAACGTGTTTAGTCCTTGAGTGCTGTACTGGATTCTTGGTTAAATTTATAGCACTGGTGTTGTCACATAACAGTGGAATTGTCTTGATATGTAGCCCGTAATCCTCAAGTTGTTGCTTGATCCATAGAAGTTGTGTGCAGCAACTTCCAGCAGCTACGTACTTAGCTTCAGCTGTTGATAGTGCTACTGAATTTTGTTTCTTGGAGGACCATGGTATCAGACATCCTGCAAGGAATTGACAACAACCATTGGTGCTCTTTCTATCTATTTTGCATCCAGCGTAGTCAGCATCAGAGTATCCTACTAAATTATTTCACAAGATTTTGGATACCAAAGACCTAAGTCATGAGTTCTAGTTAAATATCTAAAAATTCTTTTTACTGAAATTAGATGGGATTCTCTAGGATCTGCCTAATACCTAGCACACATGCATACACTAAACAGTATATCAGTCTACTGCAGTTAGGTAAAGTAATGAACCTATCATACCTCTGTAGATCTTTTGATCTACCTTCTTACTATCCTTGTCACTGTCCATCCTTGTTGATGTGCTCATAGGTGTTGACATGGCTTGGCATTATCAATCCGAACTTCTTTAAGAGTTCCTTAGTGTACTTAGCTTGGAACATGTGAGTCCCTTCCTTTACTTGTTTGATTTGCAATCCAAGGAAGTAGTTGAGCTCTCCCATCATGCTCATCTCGAACTCTCCCTGCATAAGCTTCTCAAAGTACTTGCAAAGAGATTCATCAGTAGAACCAAATATTATATCATCAACATAAATTTGTACAAGCAATATATGTTTGACTTTAGATTTGATGAACAGAGTACTATCTACTTGACCTATGATAAAACCATGGTTTAATATAAAAGAGCTAACCTTTCATACCAGGCCCTAGGTGCTTGTTTTAAACCATATAATGCTTTGTGTAATTTAAAAATATGATTCGGAAATTCAGTGTCATCAAAGCCTGGAGGCTGTTCTACATAAACTTCCTCCTTAATAAAGCCATTAAGAAATGCAGACTTTACATCCATTTGAAATAATTTCACATCTAGTGCAGATGCATATGCAAGTAAGATTCTAATAGCCTCAAGTCTAGCCACAGGCGCATAGGTTTCATCGAAATCTATGCCTTCCTCTTGGGATAGCCTTGAGCTACCAATCTGGCCTTGTTTCTTAGATCACACCAGCTTCATCCAATTTTTTCTGAATACCCATTTGGTGCCAATCACTGGATGATTTGATGGTCTAGGAACAAGTGACCATACTTGGTTTCTCTTGAACTGATTCAGTTCATCTTGCATGGCTAAAATCCAAGATTCATCAGTAAGAGCTTCATTGATTGTCCTAGGCTCTATTTGAGAAACAAAAGCTAAACAATCACATGGAATTATGTTACCTCTTGTTCTTACCCCTACAGATGGATCACCAATGATGTTTTCAGGAGGGTGATCTCTCTTGTATCTCATTCCTTTGGAAGATTATCATGTTCTATATCCTTTATTGCAGGTCTTCCAGAGGTGGATCTTCTTCTTTGTCCTCATTGATGAGTTCTTTAGCTTCTTGGACAATTCGTCTGCATCATCATGTCACTATCTTCTTCCTTTCTCAAGGAGGGTTAGTTTCATCAAAAATAATGTGTACTGACTGCTCAATTAATAAGGTGCGCTTGTTAAACACTCTATATCCTTTAGGTTTAGAAGCATACCCCATGAAGATGCCTTCATCTGATTTGGCATCTAACTTACCAATGACTCTTTTGCCGTTGTTGTGGATGAAGCATGGACATCCGAATGTCCTGAAGTGACTGATCTTAGGCTTCTTTCCCTTGAGTAACTCATACGCAGTCTTCTTCAAAATTGGCCTGATCATTACTCTATTGATGATGTAGCTTGCTGTGTTGACTGCTTCAGCCCAAAAATATCTTGGCAGATCATATTCTGACAACATTGTTCTTGCCATGTCCAATAAAGTTCTGTTTTTTCTCTCAGCAACTCCATTCTGCTGTGGTGTCCTTGGTGATGAGAAATTGTGTTCAATTCCTTGGTCATCACAGAACTTGGAAAATTTCTCATTCTGGAATTCTCCTCCATGGTCTGATCGGATTCCAACAATGCAATACTTCTTATCTTTTTGAACCTTTTTACTGAAAATCACAAAAGTGTCAAACGTGTCATCCTTGTGTTCCAGGAAGGATACCCATGTGAATCTCGAATAGTCATCTACAATAACAAATCCATATTGCTTTCCTCCTAGACTGGTGGTCCTCATTGGCCTGAAATAAGTCCATGTGTAAGAGTTCTAAGGGTTTAGAGGTTGTCACCATAATCTTAGACTTGAATGAGGATTTTACATGCTTCCCTTTTGCACAAGGCCCAGATGCCATCCAATCTTGTGCTAATTTTAGGTAGACCTTCCACTAGGCTTCTCTTGATCAGCTTCCTTATGCCATCCAAACTGCAGTGGCCCAATCTTCTGTGCCACAGCTCAGTTGACTGCTCTTTGCTGGCTGCTAAATAAATGTCTTGATCTTTCAGCTGTTCAAGGTAAAGCACGTACAGATTCTTCTCTCTGTTGGCTTCAAAAATCACCTCTCCATCCTTCATAATACTGCATTTGGATTCTTGAAATTTGATTTGATGTCCCTTGTCGCATAACTGGCTAATGCTGATAAGATTGTACTTCAAGCCTTTTACACATAGAACATCTTCAATTACTATCTTGCCTTTGCTGCTCACTGATCCACTACCTATCACAGTCCCTTTTCCATTATCTCCATAGGTGACTGTGCCTTCTTCAGCTTCTAAATGGGTAAACAGCCTTCTGTTTCCTGACATATGCTTTGAGCATCCACTGTCCAAGTACCACTTGGATGCCCGGGGATTTTCCTGAAATGAAAACATCAAGCTTCAGGTACCCAAGTTCTTTTGGTCCTGGATGGTTAGTGTCATCAAATTTCCTTTTGATTATCCATCTTTTATATATAGTTGGACAGGTGTTATTTTGGTATGTCCTAGCTTGTTGAAGTGACTACAACATGTTGTTCTAGTTATTTTTTCATGTGGAGCATATTTAACGTCTGATTTATATGCTATATCTTGTTCAGGTACGAATTTTGGAGTTGGATATATTTAGGTATACTGTTGTGTCTTCATTATCTGGTGGAATGTAACCTAATCCATTTTCTTTTTACCTGACCGTCTAGCACCTTTAATATTAAGGAATTTTTACCATTAGTAAAATTTTCTAACGTACTTGATAATTTTTTATTTTCTTCTGTTAGTATTTAATTTTTTTTCTAATCCATCTACTGTCTCTTGTTTTTCTAGTTTGATTATTTGTTTGTTTTATCTTTTAGATCTTCGCATAGTAACTCATTTCTTATTTTAAGTTCATTAACTTCCTTCTCTAGTTGTTCATTTTCTGATTTTAAATCTGAATTGATATTTTCTAGACATGCAACATTTTTATTACCAGTTTTTAGTAATTTAGATACTTCTCTATATTTATCATAAAGCTCGTTGAAAGCTTCTTCTAAATTGTCAGAATCTGAATCATTGCATGAATCAAAAGAGGAGTCAAAAGTTACCTTTTCTTTGTGTTGGCCATGAAAGCCAAGTTAGCTTCTTCTTCTTCCTCACTAGCCGAGCTTGACTCGCTGTCGAGTCGCTGCTGTTGCTCCAAACTGTTGCCATTGCTTTCTTCTTATATCTTCTGAACTTCTTGGAACTGTCTTTCTTTTTGAATTCAATTTTCTTCAGCTTCGGACATTCTGCTTTGATATATCCGGGCTTCTTACATTCATAGCATATGGGCTCTCCTTTCTTCGAGTCATTTCCTTCTATCCTTTTAGACTCCTTATTTTTCTTGAAATATCTCCTGCCGGACTGATATCTTTTCTTTTTGGCTAATATTCGTTGAAGCCTCCTAGATAGCATAGCTTCTTTGTCTTCACTGTCTTCACTGCTGGCTTCATTTTCAGATTTTTCCTCAGAGCTGCCTTCTGCTGCTTTGAGAGCATTTGTATGCTTCTTCCTGCTAGATGATTCTCCTAATCTCTCCATGTTTATCTCATGGCCATGAGGACCCAATGAGCTTTTCCAATGACATTCTTTTCAAGTCATTGGCTTCTTCTATAGCTGTTACCTTGGGAGTCCAAGAAGATGGTAGGGATCTAAGAATTTTCCTTACCATATCTCCCATCTCATAGCTTTTTCCTAATCCTGCTAACCCGTTGGTGATGTCTGTAATCTGCTGAACATCTGTGTATGGTTTCTCCTGACTGCATCTGGAATCTCTCGTATTGTGTCACCAGAAGTCTATTCTGGTTTCTTTTCACTTTGTTAGTACCTTCATAAGTGATTCTTAACTTCTCCCACATCTCCATGCTGATTTGCAGGCTGAAACTCGTTTATTCTTTCTTGCTAAGTGCACAACATAATATGCTCTTAGCTTTGCAGTTGCGAGAAATCTTCTTTCTATCATCTTCTGTCCATTTGTCCTTTTCGTTGGTGACTAGAAGATCTAATTCTTCTACAATTGACCAAATATGAAAATCAAATCCTTGCAAGAAGTATTCCATCCTGGTCTTCCAATAGGTGTAATCTTCTCCATCGAATAGAGGTGGCCTGTTGACTGACTGGCCTTCGGAGTGACCTTGGGCTGCCATTTGATCTTTTCTCTTCAAATCGTTGGATCTTCTTCTTTGTCGAAGAGACTAGCTCTGATACCACTTGTTGCCCAGCTAGCTAGCCCAGGGGGGGGGGTGAATGAGATATTAAAATTATTTGATACTCAAATCCTGTTCACACAATAGTAAAAAAAACAACACTTCGCATATTGTTAGTGTTAGTGAAGATAAAGATAAACACACAAAAGTAATCGCACAACACAGAAAATTATCCTGGTTCAGATCTCCTCTCCTTAGGAGTCCTACGTCCAGTCCCTGAGTAATATCTCAGGATTTCACTAACCTAAGGGTACTGTCCCCCTTATGGACCCTTACACACCCAACACCAGCTGGTCTTCCTTCAATCTGAAGGGAAATACACCTTCCTGGATACCCCACCAGGTCTTCCTTCACAACCGAAGGAACAACACCCTGGATACCACACCAGGTCTTCCTTCACAACCGAAGGGAACAAACACAAGAGAATGTGTTCAAAGAGATGATGCCCCTAGATCAAGCTTATAGAACACCGCTTGATCTGAAGCAAGGACTGAGAAGAAAAAAATCTACAATCAAGGACTCTTCTTAGAACAAAAGGCTCTCTCACAAATCTGAACTTAGCACAGAGAGCAAGAGCTAAGACTAATGGGAGTTTTTGCTTGGCTCTAAGAAAAGCTTGCAGAAGATTGAAGGCGTTGTAATTTTTTGTTCTCTAATCATTCTTCTGCTTTTTTGTTTCTGCAGGAACTTCATTCTTCTAGATATATATCATCTTTTGAAATTCAAACGTTGAAGTGCCCGTTGTCTCTATGCCTAAGTGTACGTTAGACTGCTTGACACTTGGAAGCTTCCTGTTGTAGACACCCATTTCTGACCCATAAGTCGAGCTAAATTCCTCATCATATCATTGATGCCCCACGTTGGCTCATCATCACCAAGCTGGCTTTCTCCAATCATGATATCTTCTCTAGTAGTTCATCACCCTGGTGGGTTCTCCCCGGTCAAATCAATCGATCTTCATCATCATCTCGTAGCTGTCTGGGTTAGGAATCTGACGTTTCAAACCGTGAGTCAATCTGATGCCTGTGCAAAGAGATCGGACACTTTGAATGGCCATGTGCTGAAAAGTCCCTGAAGGCGACAGCCTCCCTGTCGTTTTCCCCTATACAAGGCAACACCCTTCCTGTCGCTATCTGGCCCTATAACGATTTGCCAAGTCAGAATCGATCTCCTTCAGAAGGCGACACCTCGATACGTCGCGTTCATAAATTGGCCTTTAATTCCTTGAAAAATCACCAGAAATACTAGAAAACCCTTCCTTATAAGGAAGGCGACGTGTCGATGCGTCGCCATCCGGGTGGCGACCAGGAGGCCGTCGCGTTCTGGATGCCATGCAGGGAATCCTTTTTTAGCATGACTTGGACACTTGTCATACATGGATATTCCTCTTTTGGGTCGACCTAAACGCGTCCAATCCTACCAAAACTCATGGAGACCTTCCTTAAATCCTCTTTCTGAGTTCCAATCGCCCATGCGCGGGCATGCTTACCCAAACCCGGACTCTTGCCCATTATTCCCTTCACAGCCCTTCCAGGAATAATCATCTATAAGTTGATCAATATTGCATCTTTTAGGGCAAGGCCAGCGTCTGCTGCTTCGTCTCCCAGAGAGCTCCAACTCCTCAGAAGAGTCCCTTACCTCCAGACGACCAGGAAGTGCCCCCCAGGGTGATTTCTCCCTGCTTACACTTTCTCTCTTCCTTTTCCTTTCAATTTTCTCTTCATTCATGCATGCATAGGATCTGTTTTTTCGTAGTTTTACATTAGAGCACACCACACACACCGATCTTAATCACCCAAAGGGGTTAAAAACCCATCCCACGTGAGTTCCCTCCAAAATAGTACATGTTTCTTCATAATTTTGGAATAGATTCATCATACACAAGTTTTCTAATGGGTTTCCTGTTGTTTTAATGATCTTGGCAAGTGTTTAAAGACAGGAGAGACACGAGGCTCTTGCCCCTTGGTCGGCTGAGGAGCAAGAAGAAAGAACCCACAATCTTCATCCACTGAAGCAGAAGGCGATGACCCTGCTGTCGCGACCAAGAAGGCGCCAGACTTCCCGTCGCGTTCAGGTAAATAGGCCGTGACCCTCATCTTGTCGCGTTCACAGAATAGGTACGCCCTCTGTCTTCTCTTCCTTTTCTGAGGTAGTTAGCCCGTCTTCATCCATCTATTCCTCTTGGCAACTACTTTGGTGGTGATCACGGCCAGTTTTCCTTATCTTTTCACACATATCTTTTTGGGAGCAAATCCCATGATTACACCTTTTGGCGATCACGGTGGGACAGTTAGTGCCCATCATGCTTCTTTCTATCTTTCCTTGCCTTCCCTCATCATCCATGTGTGTGGTTCTTTCTTAGGTTTCCTGTCTTTCCATTTACTTTCATTGTTTTTTGAGTTCTGCTGCTCTGGGTGAGAAGACGACGTTGAGAGCGTCGCTATAAAGGTAGCGACGAAGCACGCGTCGCTATCAGGAAGCGACAATGTTGGTGTCGCGATCAGGTCAGTACATCAGCGTTCCTGTTCATCCTATTTCTTTGTTTAGTCATGCTGTTCTGAAAGCGACGTCGAAGAAGTCGCGATAAGGAAGGCGACTGGAAGCGCGTCGCGATCAGGTATGTGCCTTCTCTTGTTTATGTTATTTTAAAATACTGTGTGCCCGCTTGGAAAGCGTCGCGAATTTTGTCGCGACAAATATGGCAACAGGGAGGTCGTCTCTATCAGGTCAGTAGGTCTGGTTCAATCTCTCTCTCTCTCTCTCTCTCTGTTTTGGGCTTACTTCGAATACTCCATCTATATTTCAAGTCATATCATACTTGTTCCATGCTTCTGAGAGTCTGTTCATCCTCCATACTATAGGGTTGTTTGTGTTTTGTGCATAATTAGGTCCAACCTGTTCCCTGTCCACTGCGAAGAGGAACGCGACTGGCTTCCTGTTGCGATCTTGGTCGCGACAATGTACCTGTCGCCTTCTGCTTCTGAGAGCAGGTCGACCTGGTTTTGTTTTGTTAGTTTTAGGTTAGAATTTGCATGCACTTCGGTGCACATAGGATTTTCATACATATTCCCATACTCGTAGTTTAGGTTGTCCTCCTCAGCGACGCTCGCTCTCTCGGCCACATATTCCTTGTGCCCGACTAGAGCACTCACTTGAGGGCCTCCGTAAGTCCCCGCTGACCGTGGATTCCCACACGGCCGCGGGCTGGTTGTACCTGTTGCCACTTAGAATGAGATCCAATCATTTGTGAGTCTGTGAGAAATCCTAGTCACACCCGAAGTCGGAAGGCTTCTCCCTTTAGGAAACCTTCCTTTTGAGAGAACTTGCTAAAAGATCAATCCATAAAAGGCAAACTTGAACCGAGTAAAAGAAACCATCATCATTGCCAACTGCTTGCTTTGGGTGAGACATTTCCTCTTTCTTTTGTTTGCATAGGGTTGTCTGTTTAGGAAACTAGGTGTCCGTCTAGGTTGTTTGTTGAAGTCTGAACAGGCTTTCCCCATCTTGGTGCGCCCACTTTTCAAACATGGAGTCATATTTAAATCCGGTCTACGATGAGAATCAGGACCCTGCCTTCTATACTTCCCAAGACTATGAGGAATCTCTTCCTCATGACCTCTTTGGGGAGTCGACCCGCCCTTGGGTCGCTACAGTCCATGCCACTGAGAGTCACCATCACGACGACAGTGGCCCATCACAAACCATCCACCCCCTCAGTCGGACGATCAAGCTGCTTAGCTCCTGCGCCTAATTCCTCAGCTTGATCAGTCCCAAATCCAAACTCTCATGACGACCCTCAAAGGAAAGGCCACTTCATCACCCTCACCCAGAGCAGGCACTTCACGCCTCATGGCATCTACCTCCGGCCCCCATATCATCATGGGACAAGCCGAAAACACTCCCCATCCGGCCGCGGGCCATTCGATTCACTCCATTTGAGTCTGAGCATTACCATCCCCGTGAGTCGAGGCCACGGTCTCCCCCATATCACCCTTGCTACTCACCCTATCCTCCTGATCCATGCGCCAGGCCGACGTCTTGTGCCTCCTCCTTATACGCTCAGCCATCCGCCGCTCCGGACATGATGTCCGTGTGGGCGTCCATTAAAAAGGAGCTCCAAGAGCTGTGAAAGCAAGTCGACCCTAGGCAACACCATGATGTGCACATGCCTAACTTCAATGGCCTATGGGTCCCCTCGCCATCCGAACTGCCGAAGTACCGCAAGTACAATGGTTCGGGCAATCCATACATCCACATCAAAGACTTCATCTATGAGTCCGCACCTTACCAGCATGATCGTCGCTTGATGGCGTATCTATTCCGCCGATCGCAGGACGGGCATGCCCTAGATTGGTTCTATTCCCTACTACCCGAGGATGCAGAAGACTTTGTCATAGTGAAAGCCAAATTCCTCGAACAATTCCAAGACAGGGTCGGGCCTGAGTATTCCCTCACGGACCTCATGGCAGAGAAGATTGAAAGGTTTGCGGAATCCCAATATGGTAATCTAGAAGGGGGGGTTGAATAGATCACCGTCAATTAAAAGTTTAAAACAACCCTTTTTAACCACAACAAAGTCTTTTGAGTTTTCAGTAGAAACTGAGTGAGATTTAGATGTGTTGATGACGTGTAGATGAATTTGCAATTTATCTAGCGTGTGTAAATGCAACGTGCCTATCAAGCATCTTACGTGAAAAACGCTCAAACCACAGGACACGAAGATTTACGTGGTTCGGAGTACACAAATCGTGTATCCTACGTCCACGGCACACACACACACGCAGAGAAAACTGCTTGTGAGAGAGTACGGTGACTACAACTCACACACACGTGTTTTCTGATGTGCACCCACGATCAGAACAACACACACACGTGATCTCAAGCACAAGGATCACTTGAATCACCACAACACACACATGGATGGTAGAAATACCAAAACAGAGAGAGTTCTGAGTGAGAGAATAAATCCTGGTGAAGAACTCTTCTGAGAACGCCTGGAGGAAGTTCAATCTTCGACATGAATGCTTTGAGTCGATGGAGAAGGTTGAATCCTCGACGTTCTATCTTCAGGAACTGCTGGATCGACGGATCTTTAGGGCTCTGGGCAGCAGTCTGAAGTAGAGCAGCAGCAACTCTTCTGGAATTTGGAATAGCTCTAGGGTTTTGGTTGTGGCTGCTTCTGTACGAAATTTCTTCCAAAGAGGTGTTTAAATATAGGTCTTCTCACTTGGAGAAACGTGAGACTTGGAAACACTATCTTGGATAACTTAGAAACTTTCCGTAGTTTGAAATATTCTCCGTCTGTCGACAGGTCTTGGCCATCTGTCGACATGCGACAGTGAGTTTGCAACAAACTGAAGTCTTGAACTTCTGCTCTGTGCAATCTGTCAACAGTCGATGACCATATGTCGACAGATGTCTTCTTTTGTGCAAATGACAGAAGTCTAGATGTTCAGGACTATGGGATCTGTCGACAGTCGGCTTCCCATCTGTCGACAGATGAAGACTTCCTGAGCAATGTGACTTCGGGCTGATCTTTCCTGTGCAATCTGTCGACAGGTACTTTTGTGTCTGTCGACAGGTGACCTTATTCATACTTTTTGTGATCTTTCTCACTTGTTTGGTGAGAGCTTGACTTTGGGCATTTGTACCTACATGATAAAACATGTAAAGTTAAGTATTTTGAATACACAAATGATCAAGTATTGCATTGGGTTCTTTGTCATGTGTCAAGTGTATCAAACCTCAATTGAAGTTATTCATCATCAAAAAACATGTTGTTATAAATGTTAGAATGAAAACCCAACATTCTCCCCCTTTTTGATGATGACAAAATTATTCAATTAATGCATTGAGGTTTCTCCCCCTTTTGACAACATCTAAAAGCATGCATATCAGTCAATCATAGAGACAACATAGAGCAAGGCACTGTGAATTCATTGATATGAAATAAGCATACACAGTACAAAAAGTTGTTTGACTGAAAGGGAAAGAAAGTACATGACAACAAAGTTGAAGCAAATTAGCATAGGACTCAGACATGACAAGACACAGACACTACGTGATGACCCACTCCTAGACATAGAACCTATCTAAGCAGCATCATCTGCGGGCGGAGATGGAGCCTGACGAGTATCGTGCATCTCTGTCTGAAGTCTGGTGATACAGAGCTGGAGTTGGACTTGTGTGTCCGCAAGAGATTCCAAACTCCAATCCACTGTGTCCAATCTGGCATTCAGCTTCTCAAGTCCATCGGTCATCTGGAGCTGTAACTGTGCAAGCAAGTCTCGAATGGATGGCACAGGTGGAGCATCACTAACAATATCAACGCCCGGCACACCAAGTGATCCAGACTGGGAGTCTTCAGCATCGTCATCTTCATCAAAATTCTCATCTTCTTCTTCAACAATCTCCTCTACGGCAACAACAGGTGCCTTACCCTTAAGCTCCCGGGTGACAACGCCATCAACAAGCTTGTATCCCATGCGATGTGCGGCAGTGAGATCAAAGCTGTTGCGGGAATTAAGCTTTATGCATTCGCTGTCCGGAATGACAATACCGATGAACCTCATCAGGGAGGTAAGTGGACAGGCAAATGGCATCGACCTCCGGGGTTGGTAGAAGCATTTGTGGATTAGACGAAGCATCAGAAGTGGTGGATTAATGGGTTCACATCGGAGGAAGAAGGTGAAGAGAGATTTGTGAACATCGGTGACCAATTCCCGACTGCCATGTTTTGGCGCAATCAGGTAGTGAATATGTGGTGGATCATCCGGGTCAAGGGAGGAAATGAATTGGCATTGAGTTTAGAGATTTTCTGGGTGCCATCATAATCCTCAAGTGTGAGGAGAGGGTAGTAGACAGAGGCATCGGAGTGTGGTTTAGGATATCAGCTCCGGAGTTGGGGATTTGAAGGGCTTTGCAAATAAGATTTTCAGTGACTTGAAAAGTGTGCCCTTCACTGTGGTAAAGAAACGATTATCTTGTGTGTAGCCAAGGTGGTTGTAGAAGTCACAAACCGCGGAAGGAGAATACCGCTTGTGATGGTAGAGAAACTGAGTCCACCCCTGAGTGTCGAATAGGGGTTGGAGATTAGGAAACATATTGGCCAAGGAATCAAACTCCACATACCGTGGCTGGAAAAACTTGGTGTACGTCCCCTTGGAGTGAGTGAGTTGAAGACGGGGAGGTACCACAAGCTCGGGAAGACGATCGTCACGATGCTTTGTCCGGCGTTTAGCCTGATCCCCGTCATCACCGGCCCGAGAAGAGGAGGGACGACGGCGAGATGCCAGTTTCTTCGATGGCCTAGAAGACATGAGGAAGGATGGAACAAGAAGGATA
Source organism: Colocasia esculenta (assembly GCA_014218235.1). Taxonomy (NCBI): domain Eukaryota; kingdom Viridiplantae; phylum Streptophyta; class Magnoliopsida; order Alismatales; family Araceae; genus Colocasia; species Colocasia esculenta. Next base: position 74,211,201 of record CM024757.1, read on the forward strand.
AGCTGAAGAGAGAAATGTTGGTGAATGATTGTGTGAGAGAGTGCAAGATCGGAGGGAATATAGGGTTTTCCCGTCCAGACAAGGGATAGAGAGGTGGAGAGGAGGTGGAGAGGGGTTTTGGTGGTAGAGGGGGAAAAAGACCTATGGGCACCATTTTATAGAATGAGGATGGAAGTTTAAAAGGCAAGCCCCACCAAAATAGCCCTTGACGGCGCGCCCATTGGAGTTCCCAAACCGGGTCGGCTGCCGGCTGTCGACAGATGCCAGGGGATCTGTCGACAGATCCAACAGGAAAGCTGCCTGTGAGCTTTATGCTTGGATTTTCAAGAAGAGGATGTGAGCAATGGTTCCACGACTCATATTGAAGGTGTAAAGTGGGTAAATACACATTATAACCTACCATATTCATGGATATAATGCTCTCCTCTAGCCTAAATGGTTCAAACATAATACCCAAGGGATTTCAAGTTAGAGCATGAAGAGAACCTGTTCCGGTCTTTGAGAAAAGACACCGTTACCCTTGATTGAGTAAGAACATTGTAGACCAACACGATCCCAAGTTCATGAGGATCAAGTGATGATTGAAATAAATGCTTAAACTTCGTGATAATCATAGACACTAAATGACCTTTAGATTTGAGACAATGTGGAGGCTTCACGCTATTTCAAAAAAAAATTTTTTTTTGCTTGCAAATGTAGAATGCAATGGGAAAGTGGTATTCAAGATAACTTTACACCTTTTGACGTGAGGATAGACATGACAAATGCCCGTACCCCCAGTTACTCAGTGGAAGTATCCATTATACCGTTTATAGAGATGATGTGTTGGCTTTTTGACGCGAGGGTGAACATTTGTGATGCCCATCTCCCCGGTTACTCAGCAAGACACATCATTGCTCTACCTTTATCCCATTTGTTTTTATTTTGTATGATGTTTAATATATTTTTCTGAAATAGGTAGCTTTTCTCCATTTTAGCTTAATACTGAAGATCAATGGAATGTATATGATTATCCGTCAGTTCAAACACAAGGTTCAATGACCATAAGATTTTCAGGATGCTTGAGAATGGTGTTTGCCGACAAGAAATTATTCATGGAGTTAGGTGTTTATCCTCGAAGAGAGTTCAATGTTTTTCAAAATGCTGCAACCTAAACCTAGGCATGAGTAGTATGTGCAAATCATGGTGTGTTTAGGGGATAACATCATATCATGTGTATACGATGGAGTTAAATATGCATAACCAAGCTGACTATGCTGGATGTAAAATTGATAGGAAAAGCAGTAGTGGCTATTGCCAAATACTTGGCGGTTGCATGGTTTTGTGGGCATCCAAGAAGCAACACTCGGTTGCACTTTCCACTGCAGAGGCAGAATATGTTGCTGCAGGGAGTTGTGCAGCACAAGTGTTGTGGATAAAGAGTCAATTGTGTGACTATAACATTAATATTGATCAAAAAATCCCATTCAACACTCTAGGACGAAACACATAGAAATTCATCACCATCAAAAATGGTGTGCATCCAATATTAATGTTATAGTCACACAATTGATCTTTATCACACACACTTGTGCTGCACAACTCCCTGCAGCAACATATTCTGCTCTGCAGTGGAAAGTGCAACTGAGTGTTGCTTCTTGGATGCCCACGAAACCATGCAACCGCCAAGTATTTGGCAATAGCCACTACTGCTTTTCCTGTCAATTTTACATCCAGCATAGTCAGCTTGGTTATGCATGTTTAACTCCATCGTATACACATGATATTGATGTTATCCCCTAAACCACCATGATTTGGACATACTACTCATGCCTAGGTTTAGGTTGCAGCATTTTGAAAAACATTGAACTCTCTTCGAGGATAAACACCTAACTCCATTGAATAATTTCCTTGTCGGCAAACACCATTCTCAAGCATCCTGAAAAATCTTATTGTCATTGAACCTTGTGTTTTGAACTGACGGATAATCATATACATTCCATTGATCTTCAGTATTAAGCTAAAATGGAGAAAAGCTACCTATTTCAGAAAAATATATTGAACATCATACAAATAAAAACAAATGGGATAAAGGTAGAGCAATGATGTGTCTTGCTGAGTAACCGGGGAGATGGGCATCACAAATGTTCACCCTCGCGTCAAAAAGCCAACCCATCATCTCTATACAACGGTATAATGGATACTTCCACTGAGTAACTGGGGGTACGGGCATTTAAGTCATGTCTATCCTCACGTCAAAAGGTGTAAAGTTATCTTGAATACCACTTTTCCCATTGCATTCTACGTTTGCAAGCAAAAAAAAAAAAAAAAAATTGAAATAGCGTGAAGCCTCCACATTGTCTCAAATCTAAAGGTCATTTAGTGTCTATGATTATCACGAAGTTTAAGCATTTATTTCAATCATCACTTGATCCTCAGGAACTTGGGATCATGTTGGTCTACAATGTTCTTACTCAATCAAGGTAACCGTGTCTTTTTCAAAGACCGGAACAGGTTCTCTTCATGCTCTAACTGAAATCCCTTGGGTATTATGTTTGAACCACTTAGGCTAGAGGGAGAGCATTAATATCCATGAATATGGTAGGTTATAATGTGTATTTACCCACTTTACACCTTCAATATGAGTCGTGGAACCATTGCTCACATCCTCTTCTTGAAAATCCAAGCATAAAGCTCACAGGCACTTTCCTGTTGGATCTGTCGACAGATCCCCTGGCATCTGTCGACAGCCGGCGGCCGACCCGGTTTGGGAACTCCAACGGGCGCACCGTCAAGGGCTATTTTGGTGGGGCTTGCCTTTTAAACTTCCATCCTCATTCTATAAAAAGGTGCCCACGGGTCTTTTGCCCCCTCTACCACCAAAACCTCTCCACCTCCTCTCCACCTCTCCATCCCTGTCTGGACGGGAAAACCCTATATTCCCTCCGATCTTGCTCTCTCTCACACAATCATTCACCAACATTTCTCTCTTCAGCTCATCCTTCTTGTTCTAGCCTTCCTCATGTCTTCTAGGCCATCGAAGAAACTCGCATCTCGCTGCCGTCCCTCCTCTTCTCGGGCCGGTGACGATGGGGATCAGGCTGAACGTCGGACAAAGAATCAGGACGATCGTCTTCCCGAGCTTGTGGTACCTCCCCGTCTTCAACTCACTCACTCCAAGGGGACGTACACCAAGTTTGTCCAGCCACGGTATGTAGAGTTTGAGTCCTTGGCCGATATGTTTCCTAATCTCCAAGCCCTATTCGACACTCAGGGGTGGACTCAGTTCTCTACCATCACATGCGGTATTCTCCTTCTGCCGTTCGTGACTTCTACAACCACCTTGTCTACACACAAGATAATCATTTCTTTACCACAGTGAAGGGCACAACTTTTCAAGTCACTGAAAATCTTATTTGCAAATCCCTTCAAATCCCCAACTCCGGAGCTGATATCCTAAACCACACTCTGGATGCCTCTGTCTACTACCCTCTCCTCACACTTGAGGATTAAGATGGCACCCAGAAAATCTCTAAACTCAATGCCAATTCATTTCCTCCCTTGACCCGGATGATCCACCACATATTCACTACCATGATTGCGCCAAAACATGGCAGTCGGGAATTGGTCACCGATGTTCACAAATCTCTCTTCACCTTCTTCCTCCGATGTGAACCCATTAATCCACCACTTCTGATGCTTCGTCTAATCCACAAATGCTTCTACCAACCCCGGAGGTCGATGCCATTTGCCTGTCCACTTACCTCCCTGATGAGGTTCATCGGTATGTCATTCCGGACAGCGAATGCATAAAGCTAATTCCCGCAACAACTTTGATCTCACTGCCGCACATCACATGGGATACAAGCTTGTTGATGGCGTTGTCACCGGGAGCTTAAGGGTAAGGCACCTGCTGTTGCGTATAGAGGAGATTGTTGAAGAAGAAGATGAGAATTTTGATGAAGATGACGATGCTGAAGACTCCTAGTCTGGATCACTTGGTGTGCCGGCGTTGATATTGTTAGTGATGCTCCACCTATGCCATCCATTTGAGACTTGCTTGCACAGTTACAGCTCCAGATGACCGATGGACTTGAGAAGCTGAATGCCAGATTGGACACAGTGGATTGGAGTTTGGAATCTCTTGCGGACACACAAGTCCAACTCCAGCTCCGTATCACCAGACTTCAGACAGAGATGCACGATACGTCAGGCTCCAGCTCCGCCCGCAGATGATGCTGCTTAGATAGGTTCTATGTCTAGGAGTGGGTCATCACGTAGTGTCTGTGTCTTGTCATGCCTGAGTCCTGTGCTAATTTGCTTCAACTTGTTGTCATGTACTTTCTTTCCCTTTCAGTCAAACAACTTTTTGTACTGTGTATGCTTATTTCATATCAATGAATTCACAGTGCCTGCTCTATTGTCTCTATGATTGACTGATATGCATGCTTTTAGATGTTGTCACAAAAGGGGAGAAACCTCAATGCATTAATTGAATAATTTTGTCATCATCAAAAAGGGGGAGAATGTTGGGTTTTCATTCTAACATTTATAACAACATGTTTTTTGATGATGAATAACTTCAATTGAGGTTTGATACACTTGACACATGACAAAGAACCCAATGCAATACTTAATCATTTGTGTATTCAAAATACTTAACTTTACATGTTTATCATGTAGGTACAAATGCCCAAAGTCAAGCTCTCACTAAACAAGTGAGAAAGATCACAAAAAGCATGAAATAAGGTCACCTGTCGACAGACACAAAAGTACCTGTCGACAGATTGCACAGGAAAGATTAGCCCGAAGTCACTTGCTCAGGAAGTCTTCATCTGTCGACAGATGGGAAGTCGACTGTCGACAGATCCCACAGTCTTGAACATCCAGACTTCTGTCATTTACACAAAAGAAGACATCTGTCGACAGATGGTCATCGACTGTTGACAGATTGCACAGAGCAGAAGATCAAGACTTCAGTTTGTTGCAAACTCACTGTCGCCTGTCGACAGATGGCCAAGACCTGTCGACAGACGGAGAAGAATATTCAAACTACGGAAAGTTTCTAAGTTATCCAAGATAGTGTTTTCAGTCTCACGTTTCTCCAAGTGAGAAGACCTATATTTAAACACCTCTTGGGAAGAAATTTGTACAGAAGTAGCCACAACCAAAACCCTAGAGCTATTCCAAATTCCAGAAGAGTTGCTGCTGCTCTACTTCAGACTGCTGCCCAGAGCCCTAAAGATCCGTCGATCCAGCAGTTCCTGAAGATAGAACGTCGAGGATTCAACCTTCTCCATCGACTCAAAGCATTCAAGTCGAAGATTGAACTTCCTCCAGGCATCCTCAGAAGAGTTCTTCACCAAGATTTATTCTCTCACTTAGAACTCTCTCTGTTTTGGTATTTCTACCATCCGTGGTGTGTGTTGTGGTGATTCAAGTGATCCTTGTGCTTGAGATCACGTGTGTGTGTTGTTCTGATCGTGGGTGCACATCAGAAAAACACGTGTGTGTGAGTTGTAGTCACCGTACTCTCTCATAAGCAGTTTCTCTGCGTGTGTTGTGTGTGCCGTGGACGTAGGATACACGATTTGTGTACTCCGAACCACGTAAATCTTCGTGTCCTGTGGTTTGAGCATTTTTCACGTTAGATGCTTGATAGGCACGTTGCATTTACACACGCTAGATAAATTGCAAATTCATCTACACGTCATCAACACATCTAAATCTCACTCAGTTTCTACTGAAAACTCAAAAGACTTTGTTGTGGTTAAAAAGGCTTGTTTTAAACTTTTGATTGACGGTAATCTATTCAACCCCCCTTCTAGATTACCATATTGGGATTCCGCAAACCTTTCAATTGGTATCAGAGCCAAGTTTCTCCGATTTACTATCTTGTTTGTTTGATCTTACGGTCAGGAGATTCACGGTCAAATGGAATCTAGCAAGGGGTTCATGGTGAGGGTCACTTAGTGACTAGGCCACCATTTTTGATGGAACTAACTATCCCTATTGGAAAAATCGTATGCAGGTGTTCCTGAGAGCACAGAACTACGAGTTGTGGAAAATTGTCCACAAGGGTGAATATATCCTTCCTGAAGACGAGAGTACCTGGACCAAGGATCAGATCGCGAAGGGGACACTCAACTGGAGCGCCTCAATATGATGCAATGCGCGTCCATCCAACGAGTACTCGAGAGTTTCCACGTGCACATCGACAAAAGAGATGTGGGACAAACTCGAGCTCATTTATGAAGGTACGTCTGAGGTAAGGGAAACAAAAGCAAGCATGTTGGTTTCAGAATATGAAATGTTTAAAATGAATTCTACTGAACCATCTCTGACATGTTTGCAAGATTCATGTTGATAATTAATGGTTTGAAAGACCTGAAAAGGAATACTCATAAAGTGACCTGGTGAGGAAGATTCTTCGGTCTTTTTTCCATCCTCCTGGAACACCAAAGCCACTGTCATTGAGGATTCCAAAGACCTTTCAAAAATGAAATTGGATGAACTCATTGGCTCACTGATGACTATGAAATTAACATGAAAGAAAGGAAACTAAAGAAAATCCTAGGAAGCCACTTGCCTGAAGGCTTCTAGGAAAAATTCCTCAGCTTCCAAGAAGGAGGTCATTCAGGAAAGTAATGAGTCTGAATCGTCTAGTGAGAGTGAGAATGACGAAATGGCCATGCTCACTAGAAATTCAAGAAATTCCTGAATACAAAAGGAGAGGTTCAGGTAACTCTAAACCTTTCCAAAGAAAGAATTTTTCAATAAATCTGATGCTAACAAAAAATCTGAGATTGTGTGTTATGAGTGCAAAAAGCAAGGCACATGAGAGGAGAGTGCCCTGAGCTCAAGAAAAGCTGAAGAAAGACAAGTTCACCTTCAAGAAAGCCAAGGCAATGTTGGCCACTTGGAGCGATGAAGACGAGGATGACAACATCAAGATACCTCTGGAGATGATGAAGTCCACTGTCTCATGGCGAGAAGTGAAGACTCAAATGAGGTAAACTCTTCCTTTGAAAACTATTCAATTGATGAATGGAAGAGGCTTATACTGTGTTGTTGAGAAATTCTGTGAACTTAAATCTGAAAACAAAGCACTCAAAAAGAAAGTTAACCTTCTTGTTAACAACACACAAACTAATGAACAAATTGCATCATTGATGAAAGACATTGAGATGATGAAAATGATAAGGAAGCTCACCATGAGGAGTTGGATAATCTGAAACTCAAACTCCAAGAAGTTCAAAAAGAAAAAGATGATTTAATGAACTCCTTTGAAACTCTTCAAGGTGAGCATGAGAAACTGAAAGAAAGATTGAAAAAGACTGAAGAAAATCTAAAAGGGAAAACTGAAGATTTGTCAAGGTTTGTTAAGGGAAACAAAACCTTGATGCAATCTTGGGGTCACGTCTTTGTTCCAAAACATGGGCTTGGGTTTCAACCAGTTAAACAAAAGAAAATTGGTCAGATTTGATAACATCGTTTGTTGAAACAAGCCCAAGTACAAGTAAGAGTACCCCTCAAAGAACAGCAAAAACAAGGCTAAGGAATGCACCCCCAAACCAAGGCAAAGAAGCCTAATGCTGGTACAGGCTCAAGATCTGTCGACAGCCCCAAGGAGAGTTGTCGACAGGTCAGGAAAACCAGCCCAAAAGAAAAATTGACAAGGCAACAGAAAGGTAAGATGCCCATGCATGCTCCAAAGAACATCAAGCCCACTGTTGTAAACAAACCATCTTCATGCAAAATCTGTAAAACGATTGGGCACATTGAAAAACAATGCTGGAATAACCCAAATAAACAAAAATTCAAACAAGTTTGGATTCCAAAGCATTTACTGTTTGGCATGAATGATACCTTGGCACCCAAAGTGATTTGGGTACCAAAACCTCTTGTCTAATCCACATGTACAGGAATGCCTAGTAGCCCACAATCAAAACAAATGGTACTTGGATAGCGGCTGCTCGAGGCACATGACGGGGGACAAAGAAAAATTCTGTATGCTCGTGGAAAAGGACGGAGGTCAGGTTATATTCGGAGGTAACAACAAAGGCCAGATCATCGACTCAGGTAAGGTCGGTAAGTTTACCTCCAACTCAATAGATAATGTGCTACTTGTTGATGGCCTTCATCACAATTTGCTTAGCATAAGTCAATTGTGTGATAAGGGTCACAAAATTATCTTTGAATCAGATTCATGTCAAATACTTGATAAGGAAATAGGAAGTCTGAAGTTTTCTGGAAAAAGGATAAATAACATCTATATGGTTGACTTAGATGATCCAGAAAATAATGATTTATGTCTTGTAGCAAACAAACAGGACGAGCTTACATTATGGCATCGTAGGCTCGGTCAGGCTAGCTATAATGTATTGCACAAGATCATGAGGCTTAAATTGGTGAGTGGTCTTCCTGAAATTTCCTTTAACAAGAATGAGAATTTCTGTGATGCATGTGCACAGGGAAAACAAACCCGAAAATCCTTCAAGTCAAAGGCACCGGTAAGTACTTCTAAAGCTTATGAACTGTTGCACATGGACCTATTTGGACCTACGAGAACACTTAGTCTCAATGGCAAGCGTTATGGCTTTGTCATTGTAGATGACTTCTCTAGGTTCACTTGGGTAAATTCCTGGCTCACAAGAATGAAGCTCTAAGTGTTTTTGAAGAATTCTTCAACAAAATTGAGCATGGAAATGTCAATAAATTTGCTCTATCCGCACTGATCACGGGGGAGAATTTGACAATAATTCCTTCTCGGAATTCTGTAGGAACCAAGGCATAGAACACATGTCTCCTCCCCAGAACTCCAGAGCAAAATGGGGTCGTGGAGAGGAAGAATAGAACCTTGGTGGAGATGGCTCGTACGCTTCTGGTCGAGAATCAACTTGCGAGAACTTTTTGGGCAGAAGCGGTAAACACGTCTTGCTACATTCTTAACCGAGCCATGGTAAGACCCGTATTCAAGAAAACTCCTTATGAACTTCTGAAAGGTAAGAAACCCACTATTGGGTACTTTAAAGTTTTTGGTTCAAAGGTGTTCATACATAACAATGTAAAAATGATTTGGACAAGTTGAAGCCAAAAGCGATCAAGGTATTTTTCTTGGATACTCAGAACACTCTAGAGCCTATAGGGTGTTCAATCTGAAATCTAGAACAGTGGAAGAAATCCACATGTTGTTTTGATGAAACTCAACTCATGCCTAACATTTCAAATGCTTACAGGTTTGATGAATCTGAAGGTACAACGTTTGGGGAACTCCAAAGTAAAGGAAAATAAAAGTCTCAAGCTGGTTCAAAAACTAAGAGTGGATATGAAGTCGGATGAGGAGTTTTCCACGTATGCCGACAGGTGGAGGTAGATGGCCACACGGGTTCCAGGGTACCTTCCCGAGGGAGAAAAGGTTAAGATCATCATTGCTAATGCAACCCCTGCCTATAGGAACATCTTAGCGATGAATGATATCACCACCATGCACCAACTCTACAGCCGGGCCCGGTTTATCCAAACCCAGCTCAAAGACTCTCCCATCCATTCCATGTTCGAACCCCAGAAGTCCTATTTCCAAAGGAAGCCTTAGGGGCCAGTTACCGAGGGTGTCCAAGTGAATGAGCAAGTAAGTGCGTTCAACCCTGCCGGCCAGAACCAAAACCGCCAACCTTACACTACCCAGGGTCAGAATCCTACCAACCCTCCACAAGGCCAATAGCAGTGCCAATACAACCAAGTGCCACCTCCCGATGGTTCCCAACAAAGGCGTCCCTTAGGTCCAAGGAGAACTCACTACCCGCCACTTCCGGAGACACTCTCCGATATCTTCTTGGCCTTGCTCTCCACAGAAGCTATCAGACTCCCTCCAGAAAGACCATTGAACCCAAGTGTGGACCAAACCAGGTACTGCGTGTTCCATCGGCAACCCAGTCATACTATTGAGCAATGCTTCACCTTCAAAGATCTGGTATATGATTTGCATGAGCAGAACATACTAGATTGGACAGCCCTCCGGCAAGTGATCGGAGACATCAAAGAAAGGCAGAGGCAGTAACAACAGCAGAGGCAGCAACGCACAACCAACCACCCCCTCAACAGCAACAACAGCAGCAACAACAACAGCCGTTGCAGGACCTAGGCATCGTCCACAATCCCTTTCCAAACCATCCACCAGCTCCTAACCCACCACAGCAACCAGCCCAGGTGAACCCCATCGTCACCACCCCCCCCTCCTCAAGCGAACTGGACGTATGATGATGAACTCGATGTCCAGTAGATGATGGCCATAACCACCAGTACCCTCCAATCCCAAACAATACAACCAGCAAACACGGCTCCTCGATCGATCCCTCCTTTAGTTTCCTTGGCCAACGCCGTCATACTGCCTGTCAGTTCAACACCCGCGCCAGTCGCTAGTCCATCCATTATCCTACCACCAGTCATACCCTTCGCTCCACCTGTCTCCATACCACCACCACCTGTCATATCCGCTCCCTCACCCATCATCCTACCACCACCTGGGCCGGACCAACCTTCTTCCGCCACGCTATCCTCCGCCAGACAACCCCTCAACCAACCAACCACCTTACGGAGCGGGCGAGTCTTTCGCTGCCCGTACCCACCTATCTCCACTACCTCCACCAGCCAGAACAACCCCCAACAGGTCCTGCAACCACCTCAACAGCAAATCCAGCAGCAACCACAAGACAAGGGGTTGATTGAGCCATTACCTGGGACACACTATGATATTCTCAAGCATCTTGATCATGTGCCAGCCAAGATCTCCATACTGGAGTTGATAAAGAAATCCAAGGAGCACCAAGAAGCATTGAGAAATTTTCTGCAGAAGGTAGTGATGAATGAGGATATGCTAGCCGAGAAACTGCCAAGCACACTGGCCATGGTGACTTGTGGGCCGGCAATTACATTTGCCGAAAATGAACTAGCACCCCCGGAGGCCAGGAGGCTACCACTCTGTGTTACCCTTGTCATCAACCACGTAGCAGTAGGGGCAGCACTGGTCGACACGGGGGTGTCAATTAATGTCTGCCCATTGAGCACTCTAAGAGCATGCGACGTGTTAGAGGGTATGCTCAGACCGACACCAACCACCATAGCTGCCTATGACAGCTCTAGAAGATCTTGCCACGACATGGTGACTGTACAAGCTGAACTGGGGCCGCTCGCTGTCAGTGTGGATCTTTATGTGCTCGACATTGACCCCATGTACAAGGCTATCCTGGGCGCCCATGGTTAGAAGCACTGGGAGCCGTACCGTCCACTGCACATCAATGTCTCAAGTTCCCTTTCCAAGGACGGATTATCAAGGTTAAAAGAGTAACCACCGCTCATTCAGTCGATGCCATTCATGACACCCATCTCCCAGCCGTGTGGCCCGCCAACAAGCCCGTTGTCTCAGTGATGGACGTCAACTACCCCTGGAGTTACTCGTTCCAGTCCAAACGAGAGGCCAATCCAGCACAGGTCAATGCGGTCAAAAGGAAGGAGCCGCTAAGTACCAAAGGGTGGCAAATCATGATGAAGCTAGGGTATGAAGAAGGCAAGGGTCTAGGGGCAGAACTGTAAGGCATAGTCAAGCCCATCCCGGACATTGTAAAGAAAAGCCGATGGGGATTGGGTTACAGAGAAAAGTCTAAGCCATGGTCATCCAGCACATCCACTCTCAAAGCCGACCAAGAACCACTCACATGGACACTCTGGTGTCATTTCATTAGGGGTCCTACCCAACCTGGATACAACACCGTGGTAGTAGAGGCAGAATTGTCGCATCATGAGGTGCATGCCGAAACTTCTCTCGGCACATGGCCCCTCTGCTCACCTATAGGGCACTAGAAGCACTCCGCCCAAGCAAAGAGGAAGACAGGGACCCAGAGGCCGAATGGTACCGCTGGTCGACATAGAAGACATCACCGTGGCCTTCAGCCGTCTTTTCTGGAGGAAGAAAGAACGTGGCCGCCAGCTGCAGCCGAGTTACTAGACCCACCCACATCCATTACATCTAAGAGGCAGCTTATGAGTGAAACCACATACATAGGAGAGCCGGACATCCCTTACGAAGAAGGAAGGCGAGTCGACGAGTTGTGGAGGGGTACCTGCTTAGCCATCCACCCATCACTCTTGGATTCCCTCCTCCCCAGCCTTGTCCCTTCATCTCCTCCCCTACTCATTCAGCTGACCCCCCAACTCCTGTCAGTGGCACATAGCGTCTTCACTCCTGATCTCCCACCTGCAATCCTGTCTGCTCTGCAATCCGATCCGAGCGACCACGAGGTCACTCTCTCCTGCTGCATGCTCTCCACTGATCTCCAAAAAAAAATGCCAACTTACAAATGCACATTGAGGTTGAGGAGCCGGCATATCTCCTTCACCCTCCTGATCAGGGGCACCCCCCGACTGGGGCTTCCCCTCCTGCTCCGTCATTGGGGGCCATCCTCTTCGAGGACATCATATCCTCCACCAGTCCTGTAGAGTCGTCTAGTCTAGAAGAGTCTAAAGTAGGGGAGTCTAGTCTTAGTTTTGGTAAGTCTAGGATAGAGAATCAGGCCGACCCAGCGCCCACCAAGTCCAAACGTCGCCCTAGGAAGCAACGGGGCAAGGTTATTCCCTAGAGATACCATCAAGAGCTAGCTCGGCGATGTTAAGCACTATTGCTGATAGAGGAGTTCACAAAGGAAGCACTGGTGTTAGAAGAATAGATTGTGCAGGATGGGGTGTTTATAGACGACGGATTTGGCGTCTATGAGATCATGAATGATGAGGACCCAATCGATGAAGAGGATAGCAAAGTAGATGACGCTGCCGAGATGTACGCAAGTGGCGTAAGAAGATTCGATGAACCTACGACGGCAGTGGATGAACCTACTAAGGAAGTCAACCTCGGAACGGAAGAAGATCCCAGGATTGTGATAATTTCAGCGAACCTCCCTCCTGAGGAAGAAGAGGAATTGGTGCAAATCTTAAGGGAGTATAAAGACACATTCGCCTGGTCATATGAGGACATTCCCTGTCTAGACCCCTCACTAGTGGAGCATCGGCTGGTATTGAAAGAAGGGCAAAAGCCATAAAACAGAAGCTCAAAAGATTCCACCCAATCATGGCCCTGAAGATGAAGGACGAAGTAGACAAACTCCATAAGGCTAGATTCATCAGGGTAGTGCTTTATCCGAACTGGGTGGCAAATATAGTCCCTGTCATGAAGAAGGATGGTAAAGTCAGAATCTACATCGATTTCAGGGACTTAAATAGGGCATGTCCAAAGGACAACTTCCCGCTTCCTCACATTGATGTGCTAATTGATAACACGCTGGGTACGAGACCCTCTCATTCATGGATGGATATTCAGGCTACAACCAAATCCGTCTAGCTCCTGAAGATTAGAGAGAAAACATCCTTCACCACGCCCTGGGGGACATACTGTATGTAGTCATGCCATTTGGACAAAAAATGCTGGGGCTACCTATCAAAGGGCGATGATGGTCATCTCCACGATATGATACATGTCTATGTAGAAGTATACGTGGATGACATCTTGGTGAAGTCAAGAACCAGGAGAGAGAAACCCCGAAATCCTTGCCAAGGTGTTGCAAAGGTCAAGAGGGTACAAACTGAGGATGAATCCAAAGAAATGCGTGTTCGGGGTATCATCAAGAAAATTTCTAGGGTTCATAGTTAGCAAGCAGGGCATTGAGATCGATCCAAATAAGGCCAAGGCTATAGCAGAAATGCCGCCTCCAAGAAATCTCCACAGCTAAGAGGGCTAATTGGGCGTTTGCAGTTATCAGAAGATTCATATCTCAACATTCACAAAGAGTCGCCCATCTATGATCTCTTGAAAGGAGGGGCAAAGTTCGAATTGAATGACAAATGCCGAGAAGCCTTCGATGATTGAAGAGTTATCTCATGAATCCCCCTGTTTTGCAACCTCATGTACCCGGAAACCACTAATCTTATATCTCTCAGTCATTGAAGACTCCCTAGGCGCTGTCCTAGCATAACATGATGAATCTGGCAAAGAAAGGGCAGCATACTATCTCTCTAGGCTCTTCAACACCGCAGAATCCAAGTACACCACCGCGGACAAAACTTGTGTCGCACTCGTGTGGGTAGTCCAAAAGCTCAAGCACTACTTCCTTGCCCACGAGGTCAAGCTGATCTCGAGAATGGATCCACTCAAATACCTTCTAGAAAAGCCCGTCCTCTCTGATCGGCTGGCACGCTGGCAAAGCTTCCTCTCACAATTCGACATTTCCTTTGTGGTCCAAAAGGCCATCAAAGGCTATGCCATCGCTAAGCACCTTGCCCATCTCCCACTCCCTCACAGCGATTCCGTCCAAGAAGAATTCCCCGATGAAGAGCTCTCGGTCATCATCAAAGACCCGTTCTGGTCCCTCCATTTTGATGGAGCACTCAACTCCCAGGGACAAGGCATTGGAGCCGTGCTGCTTACCCCAGAAGGTATTACCATCCCCATCGCATATCAACTCACCTTTTCCGCCACTAATAACATGTCTGAGTATGAAGCTCTCCTCGCTGGTCTCAAGCATGCTTACATTCTAGGGGCATCTCACCTTAGAATCATAGGGGTCTCTCAGCTTGTTCTGCGGCAGGTGCTCTCAACTTACCACTCGTGACCCAAAGCTTAAGCCATATCAAGATTTGGTCACGCTGTGTAGCAGGTAGTTCCGCAAGCTCATCTATACCACACTCCTCGCTCCCAAAATATCCTGGCCGACGCTCTGGCGTCGCTAGCTTCATCCCTGTCCTTCCCTCTGAGTCGCCGGACTGAGACAATTGTCGTCCAACGGCTCGACATTCCATCTATCCAGGATCCTTGGTTCAAGGACCTTAGGATGACCTTAGAAGAGATGGCTAAGAAGAGAGGAGTGCAGCAAGTCATGCTAACTGAGCTTGAGGAAATCTTAGATGAAGAAGAACTGCCATGGTATTTTGAGATTGAGCAATACTCCAGGGATGGGACATACCCCGAAGGGGCAAATGCGGAAGATCGCAGGGCCATCAGAAGAGCCACCTTAAGATACACAGTCGTGGGAGAAGTCCTATACAGGCGCTCTCTTAATGGAGTTCTCCTGAGATGCTTGAATGATGATGAAGCATGGAGAGTGGTGGAAGGAGCCCATGCTAGTGAATGCGGAGGACATGTCAACAGTCAATGCTCGCTAAGAAGATCATTAGACAGGGCTATTACTGGCCACCCTAGAAGAAGACTGTGCCATCTACGTCCGTAGGTGCTCAAGTGTCACACTCCATGAGATAAAATCCATGCTCCTTCATCCTCACTTCATCCGCTCTCCACACCTTGGCCATTCTCCATGTGGGCTTTCGATATTGTCGGCCTCTTGGTGATCCTAATGCTCAAACCAAGCAGAAATCCTTTATCCTAACAGCAACTGAGTATTACACCAAGTGGGCAGAAGCAAAGCGTTTGCAGAAATCAAAGCATCCACAATGTTCCGCTTTATCATGAAGATATCATCTCGCGGTTCGGAGTGCCAAGCAGCATCGTCACGGACAACGGGCCACAATTCATTTCACAAGAACTTCAGGACCTCTGTAAGAAATACAACATCACTCTGCCATTCATCTCCATATTACCCACAAGGCAATGGCCAAGCTGAGGCAACTAATAAAACCCTTCTTAAAATCTTGAAGAAGACTTGTGAATCACATAAGTTCGCCGATTGGCCAGAAAGCTAATAGAGGCTCTATGGGCCTATCGTACCTCTGTCCGTACTCCCACGGGGCAAACCCCGTACGCTCTCACTTACGGGATGGAGGCGGGTATCCGTATGAGATCTTGATCCCTTCACTAAGAGTCCAACTCGACAAGGAACTTAATCTTGACGAACGTCGAGAGGCATTGCTAGTCCAATTGGAACTCTTAGATGAAAGGCGACTTATGGCAGCCCACCACGTGCTCTCATATCAAAGGCGAATCTCAAGGTCTTTTGAAAAGAAGGTAATTGAGCAAAATTCCAAGAGGGTGATCTGGTCTTGAAATGCATTTTATCAAACCTGGAGGTCCTAGGTCTAAATTGCAGCCTAATTGGAAGGTCCATACGTTGTGAGGGAAGTGTATCCCGGAAATGTTATCGCTTAGTTAACGCTGATGAGGGCGTCGAATTGTCGCATCCGTGGAATGGTTGTACCTCAAAATATTCTATCCTAGGTCTATAGGTGTGAGGCCACAACATTTAGATTAGGGGACAACCCCGCGTTTAAAGTCCGAAGTTCTTCCCAAATCGTCAAAGGTTGCTCTAAGTTAGGACTAACACACACACACGGCAAGCCCGGGTGGCTACACTTGGTAGATGTCGCAGCTATGTAGGCCCTACCCTAGCAATAAGATGGTCGTTCTCTTCTAATCGGTCGAAGTGTAAGGGCAAGGGTCGTAAGGGTGAGGTTGTCGATCTAAGGCATACCCTGACGAGGGGAAGTCTCAAATAGGGACGGTCAAACAATAAGGGGCAAAGAAGCAAAAGAAAAGGAAAGTCTATAACACAATAGGGGCATGGCAAAAAGTGGCAAAGTCCCTTTGGGACGTTATGAGCCCGGTCGTACGCATGCCCCAAAAATGCAAGTCCATAAGAGAAGACCACAAAGTCCCTACACAACAGGCCCCAATCTCTGAAGGGTATGTTGCGGAAGTAACGAACCCAACATCCCTAAAACCTACATGAGATTCCTAAAGTAGTCTTCCATTTCTCCCTATAAGACCGAACCATTTCTTGGGTATGGCTTAAATAGTCGCAGCGTCAAACCAAGGGTAGTCTCCCAAGTATGTCACCCCTCAACCCACATCCTAGCTTAGCAAGGTCCGTGGCGAGAACGAGAGGTGATCAAGACTCCAAACTAGGGGTTCGAACCAGTCTATGTGTTGTGGCCCAAAGGGCAAGTACCTTCCATCTCGCGCGTCGTATTTTTTTAGAAGGGGCAAATGTCGGCTTTAGGCGTATTCCAAAACTCCAAAAAAAATCAAATACTGCCAAAACCAAAAAAAAAAAAAATCAGATAATTCAAAACTCCAAAAAAAAATCAGATATTTCAAAAAAAAATTGCAAAAATCAAATATATCCAAAACAAAAAATCAAATATTTCAAAACTATAAAAAAATCAAATAGTTCAAAATCCCAAACAATGTTTTCAAAATCCCAAATTGCATTCATTCATGCATGTCATTATTTATTTACATCTTTTGCCTATTTTAATAAGGCTTAGCCCCTTGACCATTTATTAAGGTTGGTCACTCGTCGCATCTTTAAGGCAAGGGCTAAGTCTAAGAACCTCTAACCTATCTTCATGGATCTCTTAAGTGTGAAGGACAAACAAAGAAAGAGAGCGGCACTCACATCCCACTCGTCACTTCACACAACCATAGTCCATAATCAAAATTCTTTCATTCCATTTCATGCTATGTGTACATCATCGCAAAGAGGGAAAGTACAAAAAAGGAGTACAAGCCCTCAGTAACTCTCCCCTGTACCCTCAGGCGACGGGAAGGTGAGGGGCCATCTCTCTCAGTCCAGTCGTGCTCCCCTCAGTGCTGCTCCCTCGCGTCGCCGTGCCTCATCCTCTCCTCCGCGCCGTCCGAGGAACCTGTCAGTAAGTGACAGACCCATGGGAATGCCACTCCTGCTGACCGCGAGGGCGGCTGCGTCCAACAGGCCAGGGCCCTCTCGAGGCCCTTCATCTCAGACTGCAGTAGCTCGCAGCAATGCCACTCCTCCCCCAACTGCGAGCGGAGGTCGCCCGCCTTGGTGCGTAGTCTCGCCGCCTCCTTGGCCTCCTGGCGCCACCTCGTCACCTCCTCGGCCTCCGGGCGCAGGCGCAAGTCCGCCATCTTTGCCTCTAGCATGGTCATCCGCGCTAGGGCGTCCTCACTCCTCCTAAGCTACCACCCAAAATCTTTATTATCAGAATAAAAGAGATAAAGAACCAAGGGGCATGCAATTGATAACTTACTCGCTCCTGTAGCTGAGCAAGAGCATCCTCTGCTCGAGCCACTGCCGCCGCCAGTTGACCCTCCAGCACGGAGCGGCCAGGATCCTCTCGGGAGGAAGAGGCACCCCCCACCATCTGCTGGGCCCGATCCAACTCATCCCGTTGCAAAGAAAAGCACAAGGGGTCAGTCAATTGAGGCTAAAAAAAAATAGAAAGGATAGGGAGTAAAGCATTCACCAGCTGGGTCACGATCTGCTGGAGGTCATCCCTCTGCTGGATCGTGGAGTGAAGGATACCCCGAGTGTGAGGCGATCCGCCCCTCTGGTCAAACTGCAAACACAAGAAGGTAGCCCAAACAGTTAATGATTTAAAATACTTAGAAGGCTAAGTTGTAGTACTCATCGGTCGTCGGGGCCCCTTATATACCTGGGCCTCGTACCTTCGTGCGTAGGACGGAAGTAGTCTCATCGCTGGTGGCCTCGGAGGTCACCGCTCGGCCCCGCTGCTCCCAGTCCTCGAGCTGCTCGCGGACCGTACTGTCCAATCCGTGACCTGCTGATGCCACAGAAGTGCGACCCGGCCTCTCCCACGATCTCTGCTGAGTCGTGGAACTCCACTGCCTCCTGGTGAAGTCCCCAGGTCACGCGAGCAGCCGGTGGTGGAGGGGTAACCACTGTGTTGAAGCATGAAGCCAAATATCCCTACCGAAGTAGGGCGGCCCTGCTACACCCACGACTGGGCGGTGTCGTCCTCCCCAGCATAGGGAAGTCCAGTCGACCTGCACATCACAAAACAGTCTATCAGTCAATTGTTAGTGATACAAGAAAGGAAGGGGTGGAGAGCGAAGAAATACTCACATGTCCGTATGGGACGGTGTCCAAGGCATCATGAATGAGCGTGCACTGCAGGCGTAGTGATCGCTCGTCGCGGCGGAAACGCCAGCGCTGCAAGAGAGGCACATCGCGCCGGTCGCCTCGGCACTCCTCGACCAAGGGAGGGGAGTAGTGATACGCCCACCCTGCAAAGCAACACAGTCAGTACCAACGGTCATTAAAATAACAGGAAAAGCAAAGTAACTAAAGTAAAGGGTAAGGGTGAGAGGAATACCTGTAGAAGTGGGAAGAACCCGGCCACCCCGGTCTCCTGCTGGAGGTGCCCAGACTGTCGAAGAGGTGGGCCAGAAGGCCGCACCCCATGCGTAGCTGCCAACCTGGGTCAGGTCCTCCAGCAGGGGCAAGCACCTGCAGCTCACTGGATCCCCTGTGGTCCCCAGAATCAACTCTCGATCACAAGGATCGGGAAGCGCCTCAAGTCTCTGTCCGCTGTCGCTCCCTCCTCCTCCGCCAGCGCTGCTCTGGCGTCCGCTGTCAACTGGGCCATATACTCTGCCTGGCCCTCTCTAGTCTGATGGTGCATGTCTGCCACCCTGAGGCTCGCCTGCAGCCTCGTCCTCGCTACCAGGGACGACCTCTCCCTCGTCACCTCCAATTCCAGGAGTCGCTCCACCATCTCCTGGTAGCTGGGGTAGGTAACCCCTGTCACTGCCTGGCCGTCCACCCTCAGGCCGGTGATCTGTGCCACGTCCTCCAGTGTGGGGATCATGTGACCCCACGGGAAGAGGAAGGCGTGGCGCTTGAGGTCCCATCGCTCCTTCAGAGCCTGGATCAGTGCCACGTCTGGCGTCAGCTCCTCCAACCGCAAGAAGGGGCCGAACCCCATCTCCTCCAACCGGGTCCTCTAAAAGTCCGGCAATCCCTGGTAAATCGCCCGGATGACGGCCCACCCTAGCCGAGACCGTAGCTCGCTCTGCAAAACAGCCATAGAAGGACACAAAATCAGTCAAGTTTCACAAAAATGCAGTCAGAGCAAATCGCGACAAGGTTACTGTCGCCTTCTGAGGCGACATACGGGGTGTCATTTTGAGGTCTGAAGGTACGTATCTGTAGCAACCTGAATTTTTGAGAAAATAAAAATTTAAATAATAAATTAAAAACTCAGCTAAGGGATATTCAATGAAAAGTGCATTAAATAAAACCCATTAAATGGAAAAGAGAATGGGCTTTGCTTAATGGATCCTCTAGAACTTATGGGGTCAAAATATGAATTAAAAATAGTAAAAAAAAGAAAAATACCCTAAATTCGGAGTCTTAATATCTCCTAAATAGAAAAGGACTCTTTAAGCATTAAAGAGGCAATAAGAGTTGGAATTGGATTCCTAAACCTACCCCTTATGATGTAGACGAATTTAGATCCCATCCAAACCTAAATAGAGGTGGAAAGCAAGAAAGGAAGGTTGGAGTAGGAAATCTCGTAATTAAAGAGCAATTAGAATAGAAGTAGGAATAGGAACCATACATGCATAAATACATCTCTTAAACCCTCTTGGCTGCCCTAGCTCATTGCCAAAGGTTGTTGGACGTGGAGAAGGGGCCAAGGAGGAGAGGATCTCGAGGGGAGAAGGAGTTTGGAGCTTCTTCCTCGTTCATCGAGATTTTAACCCTAGAAGACAAATCGAGTCAAGGTAGCATTCTCACAAGCAAAACTAAATCAAATCCAGATTAGGTAGTTCCAATCACAGGACAAAGACCTCTTGTTTCATAATTTTTCATCGAGCCAATCTTTTGTTCTGATTTAGAAGTTCTGCAAACATGATAACTCTGAGTCTCATGTTTGAATCATATCTCCATGTACACTGATCCCATGCTATGAAATTTTTACTGTAGACACATTCATGTGTTAGGATCTTTTGCCTCTGAAAGCCCTAATTTTTGTTGAGCATGTTGCTCGATTAAATCAATCTTGCTCTTTATATCATGTTCTGTGTTACTCGTATGTTCAAGCTCAAACCATGTTCAAAACATGCTCTCTCTCTATTCTATTTCTGGAAGTACTCTCGCATGTCTAGTTTCATTTGCCACGGGTTTCATGATTTTCTTCGTGTATACAATTAGTTATGATTCCTGAACGACCCTGTATCAAAATCTGATATTTCTGGACGCAATCAAGACAGAGCAGAACTCTGTCAGACTTAGGCCATGACTGAGAACGTGACGGCCCGATAGGTCACGTTCTCAGCCCGTCGCGACGCTTTCCTGTCACTTCTGAACGCAACAATACCCTACGTCGTGTTCTGGCCTTCGTCCTGGCAGCCAGTCGCGAGCCTTTTCAGACCCTGTCGCGATCTGCCCTGACCCTGTCGCGACCCTTACTGGCCTACGTTGCGTTCACAGGATTTTTGATGAAAACCCATAAAATTTATTGCTCTCACTTTCTACAAAATCCTTACGCCTTTTTAACAGTAATACACGCAGTAAAAACACCTATTTTAAAATGGAGCTATATTGAATGCTTTAAAATACATATTCACGACCTCTTTTCTATCTATGATTTCTCTTACACATGCACACACATGAACCATCCATATATGGCTGAAATCTGGCATAAAATATCTCATAATGTATCGGGTAATTTATTACAATAAAGTATATTAATTGCCCTATTTTAAAGGACTTGTATTCGTTTCTTGCGTTGTTTATATACCGATATCGACGCTCCACTGTTCTAGAATTCCTCTAGAACGTCGAGCACCTGTTTTATATACACACTTTACTTGGCTTGTGGTGAACTCTCCGTCGGATATTCCTTTCGTCGGACTAGTGAACCCTCGCACAAGGCCTCCGTAAGTCTCCTTTGATCATGGATTCCCACATGGTCGACGAGCCGGTTGTACCCTAACACCCATTATACCTTTAGGGATCGATATGATCCAAACGGCTATTAGAAGTTCGCTCTTACCTTGAATCATGTCGGACCTCTGGACTTGTGCATAACATGGCCAACGGGAAGATCGTGAATTCCACCTGACTGCTAATACGACGTGCGCGTGTTGTGCAAATGTTACTATCGCCTGTTTACTCGTTGTTTTACGTGATGTACCCTTAGCTCTCATCTATACTCTACTCGCTTGTCTATTCACGTTCTCTCTACTATCTCGTCTATGCATCTAGTACTCTTAACTGTTCTTGGTACTCTATATTGGCCATTGACTAATTGTCTAAAGATACAATATAACCAATGCCTGGCAATATATAAGGGCCCGATCTGGTCCTGGGATGTGCGCCGAAAGTGCTAGTGCCCATGGGAGTTAAATGATCAGAGTGTTTGGCATTACACTCAAGTGCTATCTATCTCGACTATCTATATGACAATCAAAACACAAAACGTGCTATACTCTCTCGATGTCTAGAATGACAAACAAGTGCTATACTCATCGTGCTATTATTATACTTGTGCTAGTTGTGCTATGACCATCCTGCTATTCGTGCTATACTCGATACTTGTGCTATTTTTGGAAAATATACTCGATCTCGTGCTATTGTGCTATCCTGTTACCTGTTGTGCTATCTCTTGCTATATTTTGACTCTCTTGTACCTGCTATCTTTAGATACTCTGCCATTAAATGTGTTAATTATTTAAAGCCTGCTTGAGCCTGAGATTTAAGTCCTACTGGCATTATCGCTCACCCTACGTTATTTGATGTTGTGTTCTCAGGTGAAATCGAGGATGACACATACACTCACGAGGAAGGGAATGACCAATAGTGAAGCCAGGAGTACCCTCGAGTCATTATGTTATCTTAGAGTTGTAGTTAGTTATTTCCTTTTATTGCAATGTAATTGGGCCCTATAGAATGGCTCTGATATTAGTGGTTGTAACTAGACATTTGAAAAGTTATTAATGAGAAAGATTTGCTTTAGTATTATTCAATGTGCAATGGTTTGATGTCTAGTATTCGCTCTACACCTTTTTCTTGCAACTGCCTTCGCGCTCCGATATTCCGCGTCGGGGCATGACAGTATCGATGCATCGCCTTCTGAAGGCGACAAATCTAGCGTCGCCTTCTCCCTGGTAATGCGACAGCCAAGCTATCGCGTTCGTAGGGTGACCGAGGACGGACAATACCCATTCCCTGGTCGTTCCACCTTGGGCAAAAGCCCCACACGGATGCCTTGCACTCTCCTCCCCTCCAATCAGCACTCAATCACACATGGTTTAAGGTTTTAGAGCCTACCTTTTTGGGGCCGACCGGTTCGTCCTCACCCGGCGCCGCTGCGGTGTCTTCCTCCATGGGAGCCGCCGGAGCAACCTCCTCCGCCGCCATAGACGGGCCCTCGTCCGTCTATC
>CM024757.1:74234449-74298217 GCA_014218235.1 Colocasia esculenta
GCGGCTGGGTGTGTAAGTGTCCTTGAGGGGGACTGTACCCTTGGGTAGTGAATCCTGAGTTGTTGCTCAGGGACTAGACGTAGAGGTCCGAACCAGGATAAAATCTTGTGTAGTGTGATTGCTTGCTTTGTGTTTGTTGTTTACTTTTCACTAATGCTAACAATCATCGAAGTGCTTGTTGTGTGAACATTTTTGTGAACAGGTGTTTGATAATTAAAATTTAAAGAATCCCATTCACCCCCTCTGGGCTTGCTAGTTGGGCAACAAGTCTTTCTTATAAAAGAAAGAACAAAGCTGAGAGTTGGAACAAATGAATACCAACTAAAAGAAACTCTCAGCGAGAAGACTCTCTCCCCCAGATTACAAAGATGCACATACAGAGTGTGAAGAGAGGAGAAGGAGCTTGAAGCTTGAGGGCTTCAGATGCTTGAACACTTCTTCTTAGGCTCAGGCTCTTTCTCTCTTTTCCTTTGAGTGTATGTGGCGCTTAGGTTCTTCACTGGATGTACACTCTTTGAAAAATATTCAGGAAAGCTCTATATTCTTCTTCAGCCTTGCTTCATCTCTTATATGAGAGGCTTGAACAAATCCGTTGGAGTTCTAGCCGTTGCTCATCTTCTTTTTCTTCTGATATTTTGTGGTCTACGAGGTTTCCAAGCATAGAAGAAAGTGTTTAAATAAAAGAGTGTTTCTGTCAAAAAGGTTCATACCTCTATGTTTCCTGTTGCCACCAAGAAGTAGTAAGTAACCCCCTTTTTGTTGGCAGGAAAGATGTAGTGCCCTAGAAAATTTTCTTGAATTTATGTTGCAATTTGTACATTTATTTCTGCATGAATTTGAATGCTGATTTGTGTGGAACTTGGCGTCAACATCTCTTGGCATTAAGTCTTGTTAGCGGCAATATAGCCTGCCGTTTAATTCCTGTTAACGACATAATCTTGTGTCGTTTATTATTTTTTGAATTTCTTAAAATTTTAGGCAAGCTTGTAAACGACACTATCGATGAACTTTACATTGTTCCCGACGACAACCTATGTTGACGTTAAGCTGACTTGCCTGTTTTTGATATTTCCATTCCGAGAGAGAGAGATCGGCCATTTTAATGTGAGTTTAATGCGCAGATCTAAGCCTTTCGCATCCTAGGGTCAGGATTTAGGATGGCCATTGCGTAGGAGATCTTTATAAGACCAGATTTCGCAACTAGATAGGGGTTTTCACACCGGTTTTTGGAAGAGAGAAAGAGGGCCGAGGAAAGGGGTTGCAGTGCTGGTTCGTGAGTTCTTGAGGCTTCTAGACCAAGGTGGTACATCCAACTTCGTGATCAGGAGCTCATCCAAGAGGAGGAGCTGCGTTGGAGGCGGATTGGAGCAGTTGAAGTCGAAGGAAAGGAACTGCCTCACAGACGAGGCGGGCTTCTTCGGGCTTAAGATCGTCACTCCTGTAGGAGGGTTAGAGGCAAGTTGCATGGGGATTCGGTTTAGGATATGTTATACTAAGTAGTTATCATTTTTACATATTTTTAAAGCATGAAAATAACTTATGGGAAAGGGTAGAAGACCTGTTATTCCATGTAGAGTTTTCTGCGCATAAGAACTAGACGTCCAGATCGCTTGCCGTCTATTTCTTATTAACGGCAGAAACGACGGCTGTCTACTTCATGTGAGCAACATTCGTTTTTCAACCTTTATTATATGTAAACAGTGCTATGTGCCACCGCTAGTATAAGTTAACGACGCTATGTGCCGCAGTCTATAGAGGCTTAACGGCAGTGTGTGTGGACGTCAACTTCAGTAAACGCCATATACCCCGCTATTAAGTTTATCAGTACCATGTTTCACCTGAAAATTGATTTTTAATTGCCCATCTATGATCCATGATGATGTGGGGTTTCGGCCAGGTTATGAATTATGAGTTTTCTTACTGTTATATTATGGACAGGTTGTTGTAATGATGTTTAGACCGCATGAACATGTGAATAATCATTTTGTTATGTTAATGAGATTAATAAAAAAAAAGTAAACTGATTGTCAATGTGATTCATGTTAGAAAGTTATAGTTGAGACTGCAATATGATGATATACCAGTTCCTGTATAGAATCTTATAGTTTTCTCACTGAATGTATCATGCTAGTTAGGTTAAATTAGTGAAATTCAATTATGAAAAATAGTTACGTAGTTCAAAAATATGTAAAATTTTGCATGTGCATAGCATATCCTGATTCTGAATTTGTATCAAAATTTTGGAATTTTGGGACATGTGTACCTACTGTAATAAATTTATGAATAGTAGATATCATGTAGAAATTGAATAAATATGAGAATATGTGCATGAAAGAACGTGTTACATTTAGTACCATGTTAGGGGTCTGATAAACAGAAAATGAAATTGCAGGACTGAAAAGAAATATGCTATAGATCATTTCATTTTCGTATGTTAGAATTGCATGTAATGTAGGATATATATATATATATATATATATATATATATATATATATATATATATATATATATATATATATACGTTGAATTGAATGTCAATAAGACATTGTTATATAGAGATTCCTACAAGGAACTACATCGTAGATGCCCTTATGGTAATGGTTCTCCTACATGTAAATGATCTATTGAATCCGTGGGCAACGGATTGAAATCCTAGAGGTAGACAAGTTCTACTGGTTAAGGTGGGAAGGACTTTCCCCGGTTTTGCGCAAATACCATGACTTCATCACTGCATTGCCTAGGTGATAAGTGAATGTTAAATGACTACTGATCTCTATTATAGTGCGGGCTATGTCTTGGCAATTAACTGAAAATGTCTACATGTCTATATGACCTACATGCCATATGCTACATGTTACATGCTACATGCCTACATGAAATTGTTTACATGATTATATGTTTCACGATCCACCTGTCATTGTTCTGCATGAATACGTGAATTACATGCCAATTTTATATAAAAGAAATTGCTACATGTTAAAGGTTAGGTATTACATGACAACTGTTGCATATTGCATAACGTAGTATAAGGCTTTTATTAAAATGATTTACATGTTACATGACAATAAGTAGATTCCATGATAAGGATGATTACATGCTATATGTAGGAACTTGTTGAATTGATTGACAAAGAATAAGATGTGAATTTTATGCACTACATGACATGTTCCATTCCATGATAATTAGAAGTGTTATGAAATATGCGATTGCCAATGGACTTCGAAATATGCTAATAGAAAAAAGTATATGTTACCAATGATGTGAATGATACTATACTACCATGTTTTCAAATCTATTATACCCTTAATATCTTGAACCGTCTTTCATGTAAATTGCTGAGTCTTGTAGACTCATACTTGCTTAACATTTCAGGAGAACCAGAGGACACTCAGGAGTTAGTTCACACTGACTCGGAGCGAGAGGACGTGGAGACTTAGATTGGTGAAGAGATTTTAGAGTGACTCTTGTATGTGAGGACTATATGTATTTTCCTTTATGCATTTGGACTATGAATTGTAATAAATTTGGGACTATTGTCATTTCTCTTTTATGGACTAGACTTTATAATTGAGAATAATGTTGATTACCATCATTTAGTTCCATATTTGTTGCTTATTATTGGAATCGAATTATCATTTGTGTATATCTCAACCTGTACCGTCAAATGTTGGATTTATTCCACTGTAATACCTCTGTTAGATCCAATGTGAGTTGGTGAACTGTACTGGGTCTAAGAGGGGCGTTACAGAGATTGGTATCAGAGCGATCCAGGTTGACATGTACATAAATAGAATATCAACATTGTATTCATATTTTAAGTCTGCATAAAGAATCAGTCCAAGGTTATGTAGAATAATAGGTCATTAAATTGGATGCTTATTTTGCAGACTATGGTGACTCGTGGGCATAGAGGAGTTGGCCCGTCTAGGGGTGATGAGTCAGCGGGAGGTTCGCAGGCTCCAGCTCAGCAGGCTCAGGAGCAGACTGGAGTACCTTTGCCACCCCCACCACCACCTGAGGACTATGGAGCATTGATGCAAGGATTGGTGCATGCGATGCAGACTCAGGCTCAGACTACAGCGGCATTGCAGGCGCAGGTGCAGGTTCAGGTTGGTAGATGCAAGAGTTATTCAAGGTGTTAATTGGAAGAATGGTTAGCTAAGAGCTTATTTTGAATTGTAGGAGCAGGTACCTGCTCATGAGGCAGTCTTTGGAGGAGTGCCCATGATGGAGAGGTTTAGGAGGATGACCCCGCCCTTCTTTAAGGGGGAGAGTGATCCTATTCTAGCGGAGAGTTGGCTCCGGAAGATGGAGATGATTTTTCGTGCCATCCGATGCACGGAAGAGGAGAGGGTGACTTTGGCTACTTATATACTGCAAGTAAAGGTTGGTTTTGAAGGTTATATGCATGTTGTTTGAAGTGTACCCTTAGCTGTATTGATCTTTCTTCTCAGGAGCGTGCCGATGTGTGGTGGTCCTCTGTACTACGCACACAGTTTGGAGACGGGGCTATGGAGGTTGCTTGGGCTGAGTTCGTCCATTTATTCAGGGCGAAGTATATTCCGGAGCATGTGCAGGACCATATGGAGCAGGAGTTTTTGACCTTGACCCAGGGGTCAATGAGCGTGCTTGAGTATGAGGCGAGGTTTGCGGAGCTGTCCAAGTATGCGCCCCACATAGTGGCAGATGAGCGGAGGAAGGTAAAGAAATTCATTATGGGGTTGAAGCCGTCCTTGAGGACGAGACTGGTGGATTTGGGACATCGTTCCATGGAGGAGGCTTTGTCAGCGGCATGCATGCAGGAGGCATTGTCAGCGGCATGCATGCAGGAGGCAGAGATGGAGGTCTATCTGGAGGAGAAGAGGGCTTCTTTAAAGAGGCCAGCATCAGCATTCCAGCGTCAGGACAGAAAGAAGAAGGCCCCAGCTTTCCAGCAGAGAGCAGTTGTACTGGCGAGAGTGGCTGCACCGACAGCAGGTGGAGGCACAGTTGCAGAGAAACCAGTGTGTACCCAGTGTGGGAAGCGCCATGGAGGCGAGGTGTGTTAGGTGACTTCCGGGAGATGCTTAAGGTGTGGTGATAAGAACCACAAGATCAGAGACTGTCTGAAGATGGTGCAGCAGACTGCAGCAGCAGCAGCAGTGAGACCGGCACCGAGAGCAGCAAGGAGACCGATAGCTCAGGCTCGAGTGTTCGCCTTGGCGAGAGACGAGGCAGAGTTGGCAGAGCATGTCACAGAAGGTACAATTTTAATTATGGAATGCATGCTGAAGTCTTGTTTGATACCGGTGCCACGCATAGTTTTGTTTCGAAGGGATTTGCCAAGGTCTTGATGAAGGATGATGGTTTAGTTCCGGAAAAGTTGGAGGTCCCCTTGTCTGTGCATACTCTAGCAGCAACTATATTGACCGAGCAATGTTTTTCTTCCCTTCCTGTGTGCATTGGGGAGCATATTTTGCTTGGTAGTTTCTATTTTCTAAAGATGAAGGATTATGATGCCATTTTGGGCTTAGATTGGCTCGAGGAGCATTATGCTCTGATGGATTGTCGACGGAAGCTTATTATTTTCCGAATTCCTGGTAAGGAGGAGTTTGTTCATCCTTTGCCTAAGAACATGTCGGGCAAGTTTGTCATTTCTGCTTTGAAGGCAGCCCGGATGTTGAGCAAGGGTTATAGTAGTTTACTGGCTAGTGTGGTTGTGTTCGAGGATTTGAAGAAGGTTTTATCAGTAGAAGATATTGAAGTAGTCAGAGAGTTCAATGATGTTTTTCCAGAGGATTTGTCTGGTTTTCCCCCTGCAAGGGAGATAGAGTTTGGCACTGAGTTAGTTCCTGGCTCAGCACCTATTTCCATTGCGCCTTATCGTATGGCACCAGCGGAGTTGGTAGAATTGAGGAAGTAGCTACAAGAATTGCTTGATAAGGGCTTCATCCGGCCGAGCGTTTCGCCATGGGGAGCACCTGTTCTCTTTGTGAAGAAGAAGGATGGATCAATGAGATTGTGCATTGATTACCGCAAGCTTAACCAGGTAACTGTTAAGAATAAGTACCCTTTACCTCGTATTGATGATTTGTTTGATCAGTTGACAGGAGCTTCGATGTTCTCTAAGATTGATCTTCATTCTGGCTATCATCAACTCCGAATTAAGCCGGAGGATTCTGCTAAGACAGCTTTTAGGATGAGATATGGCCATTACGAGTTCCTTGTCTTACCCTTCGGTTTGACGAATACTCTAGCAGTTTTTATGGATTTGATGAACTGAGTTTTTCGGCAGTATCTGGATTCCTTTGTTGTGGACTTCATAGATGATGTGCTAATCTATTCACCTGTTGAAGAGACTCATAAAGAGCATCTGGGGATTGTGTTGGATATCCTGAGGGAGCACAAGATGTATGCTAAGTTCAGTAAGTGCAACTTCTGGATGAAGGAGGTCCATTTCTTGGGTCATGTTATATCTGGCAAAGGTGTGTCTGTGGATCCGGCTAAGGTAGAAGCTGTCCTTGACTGGGAAACACCGAGATCATCAGCTGACATCAGGAGTTTTCTCGGCTTGGCTGGCTATTATAGGAGGTTCATTGAAGGTTTCTCTTCTATTGCGGCTACCTTAACGAGGTTGACAAGGAAAGGAGTCAAGTTTGATTGGTCAGAGGCTTGTGAGAAGGCGTTCCGAGAGCTGAAGACTCGTCTAACCTCAGCGCCAGTGCTTGTTTTGCTCAATGATGTAGATTCTTTCTCTATCTACATGGATGCTTCGAAGATTGGGCTTGGCTGTGTTCTTATGCAAGGAGGTTGAGTTGTGGCGTATGCTTCCAGGCAACTCAAGGAGCATGAGCGCAACTACCCGACTCATGACTTGGAGTTAGCAGCTGTGGTCTATGCTTTGAATATTTGGAGGCACTATCTATATGGAGTTAGATTTGAGCTCTTCTCAAACCACAAGAGTCTCAAGTATTTGTTCTCGCAGAAGGAGTTGAATCTGAGGCAGCAGAGGTGGATAGAATTCTTGAAAGACTATGATTTTGAGCTTTCATACCATCCAGGAAAGGCCAACGTAGTGGCCGATGCTTTGAGCAGGAAGAGGCAGTTGATGAGGCAAGATTGGAAGATGCTAGAAGATGCTTCGAGTTCTTTGGCTGTTTTGGAGCCTCAATTGTGCAGCATGTTCGTGGCTCAGTTATCATTGAGATCATCTATTCTTGATCGGGTTATTGCTTTGCAAAAAGATGACCCGTTATTGCAGGAGTTGGTTGGAAAGGCCGGTATTACCAGAGATGAGGATGATGTGATTCGCCTAAATCTTAGGGTGTGTGTCCCTAATGATGCTGATCTGAGGAAGGAAATTTTGGAGGAAGCGCATAGATCTCAGTTCTCTATTCACCCAGGCAGTGGGAAGATGTACAAGGATCTGAAGCATTCGTTCTGGTGGTCTGGCATGAAGCGGGATGTGGCTGATGTTGTGGTGAAGTGTCTGATTTGTCAACAAGTGAAGGCAGAGCGTCAACGACCTTCAGGTTTAATGTAGAAGCTGGATATTCTTCAGTGGAAATGGGAGCAAGTGACTATGGATTTTGTGTCTGGATTGCCTAGATCGGCTAGAGGAAATGATTCCATTTAGATGATCGTTGATAGATTTTCAAAGAGTGCTCATTTCCTTTCCATGAAGAAGAAGCAGTCCGTTGAGAGCTTGGCCAGACTGTACATTGATGGCATTGTGAAGCTGCATGGGATTCCAAAGTCGATTATCTCAGATCGTGATCCGAGATTTACATCTAGATTTTGGCAGAGTTTGCAGCAGGCTTTTGGCAGTCAGTTGAAGTTGAGTTCGGCATTTCATCTACAAACGGATGGGCAGTCCGAGAGGACTATTCAGACGTTGGAGGATATGCTTCGGGCTTGTGTTTTGGAGTGGAAAGGTGATTGGGAGCATCACCTAGCTCTAGTGGAATTTGCTTACAATAACAGTTTCCATTCGAGCATAGGTATGGCACCTTTTGAGGCTTTGTACGGGAAACCCTGTAGATCCCCGTTGTGTTGGGAGGAGTCAGGAGATCGATATCTGGTTGGACCCAAAGTGGTGCAGGAGACTTCAGCAAAGATCTAGATGATTGTGCAGAGGTTAAAGGTAGCTCAGGATCGTTAAAAGAGTTACGCAGATACAAGGAGAAAGGACTTGGCTTTTGAGGTTGGAGACCATGTTTTTCTCAAGGTATCGCCAACTAGGGGTGTAGTGAGGTTTGGAAAGAGAGGCAAGTTGAACCCGAGGTTTATTGGTCCATTTGAGATTTTGAAGAAGATCGGGAATGTTGCTTACCAGTTGGCTTTGCCACCATCTTTGGCAGCAGTGCATCCAGTATTCCATGTATCCATGTTGAGGCGTTATGTTAGAGACCCAGCTCATGTAATCAGTTATGAGCCAGTGCAGTTTCAGCCAGACCTGTCTTATGCGGAGAAGCCTGTAGAGATTCTAGATCGAAAGGTGCAGGAATTAAGATCGAAGTTTATTCCCTTCGTGAAAGTCTTATGGAGGAACTTCTCACGTGAAGAAGCGACGTGGGAGCTTGAAGAAAGAATGAAGAAGCTGTGTCCGTCCTTGTTCGGTGAGTATTCTAACTCAATCTTTGAGGATGAAGATTATTTTAAGGGGGAGAGGATGTAGTGCCCTAGAAAATTTTCTTGAATTTATGTTGCAAATTGTACGTTTATTTCTGCATGAATTTGAATGCTGGTTTGTGTGGAACTTGGCGTCAACATCTCTTGGCGTTAAGTCATGTTAGCGGCAATATAGCCTGCCATTTAATTCCTGTTAACGACATAATCTTGTGTCGTTTATTATTTTTTGAATTTCTTAAATTTTTGGGCAAGCTTGTAAATGACACTATCGATGGACGTTTACATTGTTCTTGACGACAACCTATGTTGACGTTAAGCTGACTTGCATATTTTTGATATTTCCGTTCCGAGAGAGAGAGATCGGCCGTTTTAAGGTGAGTTTAATGCGTAGATCTGAGCGTTTCACATCCTAGGGTTAGGATTTAGGCTGGCCATTGCATAGGAGATCTTTATAAGACCGGATTTCGCAACTAGATAGGGGTTTTCACGCTGGTTTTTGGAAGAGAGAAAGAGGGCCGAGGAAAGGGGTTGTAGTGCTGGTTCGTGAGTTCTTGAGGCTTCTAGACCAAGGTGGTACATCCAACTTCGTGATCAGGAGCTCATCCAAGCGGAGGAGCTGCGTTGGAGGCGGATTGGAGCAGTAGAAGTCGAAGGAAAGGAACTGCCTCACAGACGAAGCGGGCTTGTTCGGTCTTAAGATCGTCAATCCTGTAGGAGAGTTAGAGGCAAGTTGCATGGGGGTTCGGTTTAGGATATGTTATACTAAGTAGTTATCATTTTTACATATTTTTAAAACATGAAAATAACTTACGGGAAAGGGTAGAAGACCTGTTATTCCATGTAGGGTTTTTTGTGTTTTCTGCGCATAAGAACTAGATGTCCAGATTGCTTGTCGTCTATTTCTTATTAACGGCAGCAACACCGGCCGTCTACTTCATGTGAGCAGCATTCGTTTTCTGACCTTTATTATATGTAAATGGTGCTATGTGCCGCCGCTAGTATAAGTTAACGGCGCTATGTGCCGCCGTCTATAGAGGCTTAACGACAGTATGTGTGGACGTCAACTTCAGTAAACGTCATATACCCAGCCGTTAAGTTTATCAGTACCATGTTTCGCCTGAAAATTGATTTTAAATTGCCCATTTATGATCCATGATGATGTGGGGTTTCGGCCAGGTTATGAATTGTGAGTTTTATTACTGTTATATTATGGACAGGTTGTTGTAATGATGTTTAGACCGCATGAACTTGTGAATAATCATTTTGTTATGTTAATGATATTAATAAAAAAAAAGTAAACTGATAGTCAACGTGATTCATGTTAGAAAGTTATAGTTGAGACTGCAATATGATGATATACTAGTTCCTGTACAGAATCATATAGTTTTCTCACTGAATGTATCATGCTAGTTAGGTTAAATTAGTGAAATTCAATTATGAAAAATAGTTACGTCATTCAGAAAAATGTAAAATTTTGCTTGTGTATAGCATATCCTGATTCTGAATTACTATCAAAATTTTGGAATTTTTGGACTTGTGTACCTACTGTAATAAATTTTTGAATAGTAGATATCATGTAGAAATTGAATAAATATGAGAATATGCGCATGAAAGAACGGGTTACATTTAGTACCATGTTAGGGGTCTGATAAACAGAAAATGAAATTGCAGAACTGAAAAGAAATACTATAGATCATTTCATTTTCGTATGTTAGAATTGCATGTAATGTAGGGATACTATATATATATATATATATATTGGAACATACGTTGAATTGAATGCCAATAAGACATTGTTATATTAGAGATTCCTACATGGAACTACACCGTAGATGCCCCTATGGTAATGGTTCACCTACATGTAAATGATCTATTGAATCCATGGGCAACAGATTGAAATCCTAGAGGTAGACAAGTTCTACTGGTTAAGGTGGGAAGGACTTTCCCCGGTTTTGCTCAAATACCATGACTTCATCACTGCATTGCCTAGGTGATAAGTGAATGTTAAATGACTACTGATCTCTATTATAGTGCGGGCTATGTCTTGGCAATTAACTGAAAATGTCTACATGTCTATATGACTTACATGCCATATGCTACATGCTACATGCCTACATGAAATTGTTTACATGATTATATGTTTCACGATCCACCTGTCATTGTTCTGCATGAATACGTGAATTACATGCCAATTTTATATAAAAGAAATTGCTACATGTTAAAGGTTAGGTATTACATGACAACTGTTGCATATTGCATAACGTAACATAAGGCTTTTATTAAAATGGTTTACATGTTACATGACAATAAGTAGATTCCATGATAAGGATGATTACATACTATATGTAGAAACTTGTTGAATTGATTGTTAAAGAATAAGATGTGAATTTTATGCACTACATGACATGTTCCATTCCATGATAATTAGAAGTTTTATGAAATATGCGATTGCCAATGGACTTAGAAATATGCTAATAGAAAAAAGTATTTGTTACCAATGATGTGAATGATACTATACTACCATGTTTTCAAATCTATTATACCCTTAATATGTTGAACCGTCTTTCATGTAAATTGCTGAGTCTTGTAGACTCATACTTGCTTAACATTTCCGGAGAACCAGAGGACACTCAGAAGTTAGTTCACACTGACTCGGAGCGAGAGGATGTGGAGACTTAGATTGGTTGAGAGATTTTAGAGTGACTCTTGTATGTGAGGACTATATGTATTTTTCTTTATGCATTTGGACTATGAATTGTAATAAATTCGGGACTATTGTCATTTCTCTTTTATGCACTAGACTTTATAATTGAGAATAATGTTGATTACCATCATTTAGTTCCATATTATGTTGCTTATTATTGGAATCAAATTATCATTTGTGTATATCTCAAACTGTACCGTCAAATGTTGGATTTATTCCACTATAATACCTCTGTTAGATCCAATGTGAGTTGGTGAACTGTACTGGGTCTAAGAGGGGCGTTACAAAAGAAGAGATCTAGTAAGATAAGCAAAAAGATCTCCTGTCAGAAAGATAGAAGATTACACAAATCAATAATATATGACTTTTTCCCTAGATGCCAAAAGACATTTTGAAATATAAAGGGAATCCATGTTTAAGTGATCAAATCCATGTTTTCAAGCGAATCCATGTTTCACTTATCAAATCCATGTTCGAAGCAAATCCATGTTTTTCAAGCGAATCCATGTTTCACTTATCAAATCCATGTTTGAAGCAAATCCATGTTTTTTCAAGCGAATCCATGTTTCACTTATCAAATCGATGTGAGAGGCAAATCGATGTTTCACTTATTGAATCGATGTGAGAGGCAAATCGATGTTTCACTTATCAAATCGATGTGAGAGGCAAATCGATGTTTCACCTATCAAATCGATGTGAGAGGTAAATTGATGTTTCACTTATCGAATCGATGTGAGAGGCAATCGATGTTTCACTTATTGAATCGATGTGAGAGGCAAATCGATGTTTCACTTATCAAATCGATGTGAGAGGCAAATCGATGTTTCACCTATCAAATCGATGTGAGAGGTAAATTGATGTTTCACTTATCGAATCGATGTGAGAGGCAAATCAATGTTTCACTTATCAAATCGATGTGAGAGGCAAATTGATGTTTCACTTATCAAATCAATGTGAGAGGCAAATCCATGTTTTCAAGCAAATCGATGTGGCACTTTGTGAAATGAAATCGATGTATATTGAATGGACATCGATTTAGCTTTTTAGTGCAAAACACACAACGATAATTCCATAAATTTATATTTATTAGGAAAAACATAATATTAAATATAATATTTAATTAATCATAAATTTTGTTATCACCAAAATGTAAGGGTAAAATATAGAGTGGTTCAATAATCTCCCCATTTTTGGTGATGACAAAATTTATGAGAATTTCTTACAAAAATACTTAAAGCATAAAAATACAGAAAATTCATAGATAATGCATACTCTCCCCCTTTTTGTCACTAACCAAAAAGGAAGGATCTTACCTTGCATTCTCTCCCATTTGTGAAAATTTCTTACCATTGAGGGGTTCAACAATGATTGACATTAATGAATAACTCCCCCTTAGTGTATGCTCCCTTTGAGCATAAGGCTCCCCCTGACAAAGAGGATCCTCTTTAGGATTTTTCACTTGTATGTCGAAAGGTGTTTCTTGGTGTGTCGACTTGTTGATCTCTTGAGTCGTCTTGTTGATTGGTTGTTTGTCAAGTCTTCAAGATTTTTATCTGCAGAGATCTTAGGAAAAGCTTACAAATATTGTTAGTAGCAATATAAAATTCAATATTTGTGACTACTCCCTCTTCAAATAAGAGTTGGATGAAGAGTTGGCAGTCACCCTTGCCTTGAGCATCCTAGATGCTCCAAGGCTATCCTGCAAATAAACTACTCAGAAGTAGGTACCCAAATCCTTTTGGGTCCTTGATGGTTAGATGCATAAAAATATCCTTTCGGGATCCATACTAGGTGCCTTGTTGTGCAAGTGTTTACTGTGTGTCCTAATTTATTGCAATGAGAACAACAATGAATATAATCTATTTTATAGTTATTATTGTTTTTATGATGTCTGTTTAGAACACAATTTTTGGAAACTTTTTCTCTTACAGGGGCCATTTTCTGAGGTAACTTGGTTTCTCTTACAAATTTTGGTAATTGATATTTTTTAAGAATTATGACTTGTTTTCCTTTTTCAGGAGGTTTGTATCCAAGACCTTGTTTATTGTTTCCTGATTTTGATCCTTTTAAACATAGAGCTAGAGATGTTTTTCTTTAGTTAACTTCCTAACTGATTCTTTTAAATAAAGATTTTCTTCAGTTAGAGTTTTTAATTTTTCTTCTAACTCTAATTTTTCATTGTCCTTATTTTTTAAATCTTCATTCAAAAGATAAATATTATCTTTACAGTTCTTTAATTGTTTTTCTAGCTGCTCCAATTTGGATTAAGATCAGAATTGGTATTTTCTAAGCAAATAATGTTGTTTTTCAGATTCTTTAATTCTTTTACAACACTTTTATGTTTTCCATATAGTTCATTAAAGACTTCTTCTAAGTCTTCAGATTTTGATCCTGAATCAGTGCAAGAGCAAAAAAATGGGTCAGAATGTACCTCATCTAGTCCTACCAAGAGGGCTAGACTTACCTGCTCTTTCTCCGATTATGAGCTTGTGACCTCTTCATTTTCCCAAGTAGCTGCCATGGCTTTTCTTTTGAATTTCTTGTGCTTCTTTTTGGATTTTTCTGGCTGACTAGTCTTCTTAATTCTTGGACAATTTGGTCTCAGATGTCCAGGTTTTCTACATTCATAACAGACTGGTTCTTTCACCTTTTTCTCTTTCTTTTAAATCCTTATTGATTCATTTTTCTTCTTCTTGAGAATTTTCTGAAGCTTGGATAGTACATCATCTATATCACTGTCTTCAGAATCTGCATTTTTGGAACTAGAAGAAGAAGAAGTGGAAGGAGCAGCTGCAACTTTAAGAGCATTAGTACATTTTTTGTAACGACTCGAGAACCCGACCCTCGGCCCACGTCGAGGACCCGATTTTCGCGGTCGCCGCCCATGGATCCAGGGACCCGGAAGGGCTATAATCTACGTCTAACAGGATATGTAACGGAGGTAAACGTCAACTGCTAAACTAGAAGTGTACGTGCGGAAATAGAAAAGAGAGTGAGACCACCACGTACCACTCTAAGTATAGTCCCAACGCACGCACACTAGTACAAGTAAAAGGCAGGGGAAGAACAAGTTCCTTAGGGGCATACCTCGAGGGTGATATACACTGAAAAAGGGGAACCACTGCTAGCTACGGGGACTCCGACTACCGCCCCGTCTCCTCCGCCCTGCCGCTGCTGAGAAGTCTCACCTAGGAAAAGGAGGGATGAGCTTCACAACAGAAGCTCAGCAGGGACTACCAATCTCCTACTGGCTCTAAACAGGCAGGAGAATATAAATATCAAAAGAATGACAACAGTTTATATCTTCTACCTATAAACGGAGGCTCGGAAGCGAAACTACAACTAGCACGGTACAGAAAGTACACACGGTCGGAAACTCCGTATGACTGCTCGTCGTGACCACCACATGGCTAGCGAACACAGAT
This sequence comes from Colocasia esculenta, assembly GCA_014218235.1. NCBI lineage: Eukaryota > Viridiplantae > Streptophyta > Magnoliopsida > Alismatales > Araceae > Colocasia > Colocasia esculenta. The sequence goes on from CM024757.1 coordinate 74,249,190, forward strand.
GGAGAGAACTCCTCTTGGACAAGGAACACTAGCTACGGAAAGCGCTACCACTAGTCAAGGTCAGGTGCATCCACCGACGTCTTATCCTCGACCCAGGTCTTGACCCTCACGTCTCGTCAGAGCGAGGTAGGACACAAGTAACACAACAGTAACCGCCGTAGTCTGGCTGGACTACGGTCCCACGCCTGGCCTCTCTATGCGGTTCTGGGGCCACAAAGAGCGAGGCAGTGAGAAGAAGGACTGGCTGGCCTGCGCCGGGTAGAACTCCTAACTGTCCTCGACGTCCCAGACCACCCACGAGAGCTCTGCAAGTGACTCACACGCCACTGTCCTAACCACCGTTTTCCCCTAAGCTCCAGAGTCCGCCTGGTGGCTGCCAACTCGAGCACACTCGTAGCCCGGAGTACTCCCTCAACAGGCTCCCGAGGATGGGGGTCCCAGGTAACGGTAACAACCTCTCACATGGGACAAGCCCTCAAGTGCCGAGCACCAGGCGAAAGACTAGTGTAGACCATACTAGGCGACTAGCACAGGTGCCACGAGTACAGTAAAAGAATAGCAGAAACGGGAAAGACTAAAACCTGTCTCTTGGTCGTGGGGTCGCGACGCAACGGGCTGTCATGATCTTGTCGCGACGCCCAACTTGGTCGCGACACTGTCGCAGCGGCCTAAGCCGACGCGACCAAGTCGCAACACACCTGGGCGCCGCGACGATGTCGTGGCGGCCTCACCGGCCTCGACATCGTCGCGACCCCACGATAGGTCACGTCTTCAGCCGAGGGGGGGTTCTAGAACACTTCTTCCGGAGACCGCCCCAAAAACGCAAACAAGCATTCCATAGGGGGAGGGGAGCATGCTTAACATGCAAGAAAGCCATTAAAGCATCCAAACCACCCTTAAAAACCCCAAGAACATGGATCTACACTCGAAGGGAAACCTCACTCAACCTCGAGCATGGAGTTCTCACACTCCCAAGCCCCAAACCACAGAGGAAACACGATGTAGAGGGGGAAGGGAGAATGCTTAGGGCGAGAGGATCAAGGGTCCCTACCTCCACGCGAAGAACCACCCCGTTGGGGCCTTCTTGTAGGAAAGAACGTCTCCTCCCCGCGCGGGCAACCCGAGCACGCGCCCTGCACGAACGGCACGTCCACGCCTTAGCACGAGCACCACGAGTGAAGGGGAACACCGAGAAACGAGAGAGAACTCGAGAGAGGAGAGAAGGAGTGAAAAGGGGCGAGAGAGGGAAATGGGGCACACCTTCGGTTTTGAACCGATGGCCCCCAGAACGCGACGTAGCGGCCAGGCGCGACAATGGCACTGTCGCGATGCCCATAAGCATTACGACCATGTCGCGACTGCCCGCCAAGGCGCGACACCAAAAGCATGGTCAAACCTTGAAGACCGGAAAAGCAAACGTGACGGCCTAGTAGGTTGCGTCAACGCTGTACGAACCTGCCACCCGACACAACCGTTCTGATAGACAGGACAACGGTCAAGTCCTGTCAGAACACAGTCGCGATAGCCCAGGGCGTCGCGACGAGGATCAAGTCACGGCAGACGGGGTCGTGCGTCACCAAACCCGTCGCGGCAGGCTGCTCTGGCGCGACCATGTCGTGGCCAGGGCGCCTGTCGCGACCCTGAGGACGGGGCCAAGGGCCCAAGGGGGCCGGGTCTTACATCCCACCCACCTTACGACATTTCGTCTTCGAAATGAAGACAACTTGGTCTCAACCTGGAAAACAGCAAAGGAGAGATAACAACATACCGATCAATCAAACAAATAAGGGAACTGCTCCCACATCTCATCCTCGCGCTCCCAGGTGGCCTCGCCACCAACGCGGTTCTGCCAAATGACCTTCACCAGCGGAATCTGCTTCCGACGCAACTGCTGAACTCTGCGGTCGACAACACTGACTGGGTACTCTGGCACTGACAAGTCTGGCGCTACCTCTAGCTGCGAGTGGTCCAACACATGCGAAGGGTCTGCAATGTACCTCCTGAGCTGCGAAACGTGAAACACACTGTGCACACCTACTAGCTCTGCTGAAAGACTCAACCTGTAAGCCACCTCGCCGACCCTCTCGGTGATAGGGAAAGGCCCGACGTACCTCAGACTGAGCTTTCCCTTTCTGCCAAACCTCATGACACCCTTGGTCGGCGAGACCCGCAAGAAAACAAGGTCACCAACACTGAACTGTAACGGTCTCCTGCGGACGTCTGCGTAACTCTTCTGTTTGCTCTGCGCTGCCCGAAGCCTCTGCCTGATCAGACTGACTGTATCTGCACACTGCTGCACTAACTATGGTCCCAAAAGTTGCCTCTCTCCAACCTCGAACCAGTGAAGAGGTGTCCTGCACGGGCGACCATACAAAGCCTCATATGGTGCCATTCCGATGCTCGAGTGATAACTGTTGTTATACGCGAACTCTACCATCGGAAGGTGCGACTCCCAAGTGCCGCTCCAGTCTAAACAACACGCTCTTAGCATGTCCTCCAGTGTCTGAATGGTCTGCTCTGACTGTCCATCTGTCTGAGGGTGGTACGCTGTGCTGAACCTCAACTTTGTACCCAGTGCTCTCTGAAGACTGCGCCAAAACCCTGACGTGAACCTCAGATCTCTGTCGGAGATGACTAAAACTTGGATCCCGTGCAATGAAACAACTCTGTCCACGTACAGTCTGGCTAACCTGTCCACTGACCACGACATCCTAATCGAAAGAAAGTGCGCTGCCTTGGTCAAACGATCCACAATCACCCAGATACCATCGTGCCTCCGCGGGGTGCGGGGCAAACCAACCACAAAGTCCATGGTGATGTCGTCCCACTTCCACTCGGGAATGGGCAATGACTGCAGCTCACCACCAGGATGCTGATGCTCGGCCTTCACCTGTTGATAGGTAAGGCACCGAGCAACAAACTCTGCCATGCCCCTCTTCATCCCTGGCCACCAAAAGGACCTCCTCAAGCAATGGTACATCTTGGTGGAGCCAGGATGAACAGCATACCTCGATCTGTGAGCCTCTGACAAAACTGTCTGGCACGCCTCCTCAGGAATGTACAAGCAGCCTCTGAATCTGACCTCGCTGTCCTCGTCGAGCTTAACATCTGGCATCTGCAAAATGTCCGCCAACTGAGGGTCTGCCTGCTGTGCCTGCAACACCTGCCTGAACACTGACGGCCGAATTGACAAACTACTCGCCACTATACAGTCTTGGTCCTTGACGGAACGAACACTCCCTGGGACAGCTCCTCGAACAACCTCCACTCTCTAACCATCAGCGAACTCAAGCGCACGCGCCTACTCAAAGCATCGGCTAAGACGTTAGCCCTTCCTGGGTGATAGGAGAGGGTTAGGTCATAGTCCTTCAAATACTCCATCCATCGGCGCTGCCTCAAGTTCATATCCCTCTGGGTGAAAACACACTGCAAGCTCTGGTGATCAGTGAAGATCTGAAAAGCCTCGCCATACAGGTAGTGCCTCCACAACTTGAGAGCGAACACCACTGCTGCCAGCTCCAAGTCATGGGTAGGGTAGTTCTCCTCATGCTTCTTGAGCTGCCGAGAAGCATAGGCAACAACCCCACCATGCTGCATCAGCACGGCACCCAAACCTAACCTTGACGCATCAGTATAGACCACAAAACCACCGCTGCCCGACGGCAAGACTAACACTGGCGCTGAAGTCAACCTCGCCTTCAGCTCTCGAAAACTCTGCTCACAGTCCTCTGACCAAACAAACCTGACGTCCTGCCTAGTCAACCTAGTCAACGGCACTGCTAACTTGGCAAAATCCTGAATGAACCTCCGGTAATAACCGGCCAAACCCAGAAAACTACGGACCTCTGACACTGATGTGGGCTGCTCCCACGACAACACAACCTCCACCTTGGCAGGGTCCACTGCCACACCAGAACCCGAGATCACGTGCCCGAGAAAGTGCACCTCCCTCAGCCAAAATTCACACTTGTCGAACTTGGCATAAAGGCGGTGACTCCGCAGGGTCATCAGCACGATCCTCAGGTGCTCCTCCTCAGAAGCTGAGTAGACCAAAATATCATCAACAAAAACAACCACAAAATGATCTAGGTACTCACTGAACACCCTATGCATCAGATCCATGAATGCTGCGGGTGCGTTCGTCAGCCCAAATGGCATCACGACGAACTCAAAGTGACCGTACCTGGAACAGAAAGCCGTCAAACCGACATCTGACTCTCTGATGCGCATCTGGTAGTAACCAGATCTCAAGTCAATCTTCGAGAAAACTCGGGCCGACTGCAACTGATCAAACAAATCATCGATCCTCGGCAACGGGTACCTATTCTTCACAATAACCTGGTTCAACTGCCGATAATCGATGCACAAACGAAGACTACCATTCTTCTTTCGCACAAACAAAACAGGCGCGCCCCACAGCGAACGACTCGGGCGAATGAAGCCCAGCTCAAGAAGCTCCTGCAACTGGTGCTTCAACTCACGCAGCTCCGCCGGGGCCATCCGATAGGGTGCCTTGGACAAAGGCATCGTACCGGGCAAAAGCTCAATGGAGAACTCTACCTCCTGCTCAGGCGGCAAACCAGGTAGATCCTCCGGGAAGACGTTGGAGAACTCAGAAACAACCGGCACGTCAAAAACTGAAGATCCGTTAGGCTCCAAAGAACAAACCGAAGCAAGGTACGCCACACAGCCATCACGGATCAAACGACGAGCTCTACACAAAGAAATAAATGGCCGATGAGTAGACTGGATACCTTGGAAGCAGAGGATGGGCTCTCCAGGTATCCTAAACTGAACGGTCTTCACTGGCAATCAACCATGGCTGAGTGAGCCTCCAACCAGTCCATGCCCAGGATGACGTCAAAGTTGTAAAGCTGCAGTGCATATAACCTGGCCGGCAACTGGTGCCCCTCAACCTCGACTGACACACCCTCCAGGTAACCAAAGGAACGCATAAAGTCACCAGACGGGAGATCGACCATCACGTCACACTGCCTCTCAGGAGCGTGACAAGCAAGGGACTCATAGAATTCCTTGGAAGCAAAACACAAAGAAGCATCAGGGTCGATCAAAACACGAGCAGCTCTGGGAAGGATAGGTAGAGTACCTATAACAAGGTTTGACGCCTCTGCCTGCTCCCGGGTGAGCGCCATCACGTGGCCACGACCACGCCCACGCTGCGGCGCCTGCTGGGGCTGTTGCTGTTGCGGCGGCTGCTGAGGGTACTGCTGCTGCTGGTGGTACGGATGGTACTGCTGCGGCTGCGGAAACTGCTGAGCCTGCTGCTGGTACTGCCCCCGCGAGTAGACAACTTCCTAAACTATGAGCGAATCCCGGCACTGCCTGAACTGCCCGAGCCGGAGGAAGAGAAAGTCGCACTACCGCGGCTACCAGCTGGACGCTGGTAAGGCGAGGACCTGGAAGAGGCTCCTCCCTACTGCTGCTGCTGCTGCTGAGCTGCCAGGTCTCTCTGTCCAAGGCGGTGGCCTTCGCCACGGCCTCTCCCAAGGTGGTACACATGTGTGACGTCACACCCCACCTCAGGTCTGGTCTCAGTCCTGCTATGAACCTCTCTGCACACGCCTGATCGCTGCCTGCGACATGAGGCACATGCCTCAACAACCGACAAACCTCTGGTGGTACTGCGAAACTGTGAGGTCGTCTTGAACCAACGTATGGAACTGGTCCCGTCTCTCACGTCGAGCGTAGTTGGGGAAGTACTCGCCGTGGAAGACCTCCGAAAACCGCTGCCAAGTGATGTGATCCAACCTCTGCCCCTGGAAGTGAGTCTGCCTCTGAACTCTCCACCACTCATGGCTGCTCCTTGAGCTGGTACATTGCCAGTCGAACCTGGTCCTCCTCAACGCACTCCATGGTCTCGAAGATGCGCTCTAACTCATGGGTCTAGCCCTCTGCCTTGTCTGGATCATACTCACCGTGGAACATCGGTGGCCGAAGGCACAGGAACCTCTCGAGGAGAGCGGTCCTGTCTTCCGTAACCGCCGTCCTCCGCCACCCATCCCAGGTACTCCCAGTGCCCGACCGCTGTTGACGCTCTGGCTGCTCCACCTCTGGCTCTACCTGCTGCTCCGGCACCACTGAAGGAGGTACCGAAAACTGAACACCTGCTGCTGCCTGCCCGGGCTGGTACGCTCCCTGGTACAAGTTCCTAAAGAACTGCTCTGCTAAGGGAAACCAGTCTGCGTACTGCTGCGGCTGAGGCTGGTACTCCTGCTGCTGCTGCCCACCTGCCGCTGCTGCTGCAGCCTGAGGCTGTGCCACTGACTCGTCTGCCGACACCTCCTCGTGGACCTGCCCTTGCGCGGGCATCTCGAACTCATCCTGCTGCTCGATCAACTGTCTAGCCTGACTGCGCCTACGCGGAGCCATGTCCTACACGACACACAACCAACAAGGGTTAACAATACCACTCGGGCGGCTAGCAGTGTACTTGTACTACCGTTGGGACTTCCTATTGCAGTTCAAATCCATTACAAGTCCTGTCAAACTTCTCGCTCTGATACCAACTGTAACGACCTGAGAACCCGACCCTCGGCCCACGCCGAGGACCCGATTTTCGCGGTCGTCGCCCACGGATCCAGGGACCCGGAAGGGCTATAATCTACATCTAACAGGATATGTAACGGAGGTAAATGTCAACTGCTAAACTAGAAGTGTACGTGCAGAAACAAAAAAGAGAGTGAGACCACCACGTACCACTCTAAGTGCAGTCCCAACGCATGCACGCTAGTACAAGTAAAAGGCAGGGAAGAACAAGTCCCTTAGGGGCATACCCCGAGGTTGATATACACTAAAAAAGGGGAACACTGCTAGCTACGGGGACTCCAACTATCGCCCCGTCTCCTCCACCCGGCGCGCACCCTACCGCTACTGAGAAGTCTCACCTGGGAAAAGGAGGGATAAGCTTCACAACAGAAGCTCAGTAGGGACTACCAATCTTCTACTGGCTCTAAACAGGTAGGAGAATATAAATATCAAAAGAATGACAGCAGTTTATATCTTCTACCTATAAATGGAGGTGCGGAAGCGAAACTACAATAGCACGGTACAGAAAGTACACACGGTCGGAAACTTCGTACGACTGCTCGTCGTGACCACCACACGGCTAGCGAACACAGACGGAGGGAACTCCGCCTGGACAAGGAACACTAGCTACGGAAAGCACTACCACTAGTCAAGGTCAGGAGCGTCCACCAACGTCTTATCCTCGACCCAGGTCCTGACCCTCACGTCTCATTAGAGCGAGGTAGGACACAAGTAACACAACAGTAACCGCCGTAGTCTGGCCGGACTACAGTCCCACGCCTGGCCTCTCTAAGCGGTTCTGGGGCCGCAAAGAGCGAGGCAGTGAGAAGAAGGACTGGCTGGCCTACGCCGTCCTAACTGTCCTCGGCATCCCAGACCACCCACGAGAGCTCTGCAAGTGGCTCACACGCCACTGTCCTAACCACCGTTTTCCCCTAAGCTCCAGAGTTCGCCTGGTGGCTGCCAACTCGAGCACACTCGTAGCCCGGAGTACTCCCTCAACAGGCTCCCGAGGATGGGGGTCCCAGGTAACGGTAACAACCTCTCACACGGGACAAGCCCTCAAGTGCCGAGCACCGAGTGAAAGACTAGTGTAGACCGTACTAGGGGACTAGCACAGGTGCCACGGGTACAGTAAAACCTATCTCTCGGTCGGGGTCGTGACGCAGCGGGCTGTCGCGATCTTGTCGCGACGCCCAACCTGGTCGCGACACTGTCGCGGCGGCCTAAGCCGACGCGACCAAGTCGCGACACACCTGGGTGCCGCGACGATGTCGCGGCGGCCTCGCCGGCCGCGACATCGTCGCGACCCCACGATAGGTCGCGTCTTCAGCAGAGGGGGGGTTCCGGAACACTTCTTCCGGAGACCGCACCAAAAACGCCAAACAAGCATTCCACAGGGGGAGGGGAGCATGCTTAACATGCAATAAAGCCATTAAAGCATCCAAACCACCCTTAGAAACCCCACGAACATGGATCTACACTCGAAGGGAAACCTCACTCAACCTCAAGCATGGAGTTCTCACACTCCCAAGCCCCAAACCACAAAGGAAACACGATGTAGAGGGGGAAGGGATCATGCTTAGGGCGAGAGGATCAAGGGTCCCTACCTCCATGCGAAGAACCACCCCGTTCGGGCCTTCTCGTAGGAAAGAATGCCTCCTCCCTGCGCCGGGCAACCCGAGCACGCTCCCTGCACGAACGGCACGTCCACGCCTTAGCACGAGCACCACGAGCGAAGGGGAACATCGAGAAACGAGAGAGAACTCGAGAGAGGGGAGAAGGAGTGAAAAGGGGCGAGAGAGGGAAATGGGACGCGCCTTCGGTTTTGAACCGATGGCCCCCAGAACGCGACGTAGCGGCTAGGCGCGACAATGGACTTGTCGCGACACCCATAAGCGTCGCGACCATGTCGCGACCACCCGCCAAGGCGCGACACCAAAAGCACGGTCAAACCTCGAAGACCGGAAAAGTAAACGCGACAGCCTGGCACGTCGCGTCAACGCTGTACGAACCTACCACCCGACACGACCGTTCTGACAGACAGGACAGCGGTCAAGTCTTGTTAGAACATAGTTGCGACAGCCCATGGCGTCGCGATGAGGATCAAGTCATGGCAGACGGGGTCGGCACGTCACCAAACCCGTCGCGGCAGGCCGCTCTGGCGTGACCATGTCGCAGCTAGGGCGCCTGTCGCGACCCTGAGGACGGGGCCAAGGGCCCAAGGGGGCCGGGTCTTACATTTTTTCTTTGATGAGCTTTCAGATAGTTGCTCCATATTAATTTCATGTGCCATGAGGGAACCTATTAAGTTATCAATAGAAAGTTTGGTTAAGTCATGGCTTCTTCAATAGCAGTTACTTTAGGTGTCCATGAAAGAGTTAAAGACCTAAGTATCTTTCTAACGGTTTCCTGATTAGAAAGAGTTTTACCAAGAGAATTTAAACCTACTACTATGCTTGAAAATCTATTATACATAGTAGTGATATTTTTGTTTGGAAGCATTTTAAATTGTTCGTATTGTGAAACAAGAATATCTATCCTAGTTTGTTTTACTTTATATGTTCCTTCATAAGTTATATGCAGTTTATCCCACATTTCTTTAGCAGATTTACATGCAAATACTCTACTAAATTCCTTTTTGGATAAAGCACAACATAAATAGTTCTTTGCTTTAAAATTTAGAGATAATTTATTCTTATCAGCTAATGTAATGGCAGTAGTGCCTGCAGTAGGGACGACGACAAAATCACCTACCTCTATTACCTGCCACAGATCAAAGTCTGTGCCTTGAATGAAGTATTCCATTCTCATTTTCCAGTATTGGTAATCCTCTCCATCGAAGAGTGGAGGTCTGATGACTGATTGACCTTCAGCAAATCCTTGAGCTGTCATGGATCTTGTCTAAGATCGTTGGATCTTCTTGAATGATCAAAGAACCTCTCTCTGATACCACTTGTTGGCTCTTTTGGTCCGACAGCAAGCTAACCTAGGGGGGGGGGTGAATAGGTTTTCTGAAATCTGAAATAGAAACTTGAACACAGAAAATTATCACTTGAAAGTTTGGTTAGTTGAGTGTGATATAGAGTAGCGGTGCGGAAGCAAATAAACAATCACACAAAGGACACAAGGAATTTATCCTGGTTCGGCCCTTCCCACATGGAAGTCCTACGTCCAGTCCCCAAGCAATCTCTTGGGATTTTACTAACCAAGGGTACAGTCCCCCTCACGGACAATACAACACCCAACACCCCAGTTGGTCTTCTTTTCTTTCCCGGGCAAGAAGGCAGCCCACTTCTATTACAGGTCAAGAAGCCAACCTCCTGGTACAAACCCCAGTGCGGTTCTGCTAGACTTAAACCCCTAGCTAGGTTCTACACTATATACAGTTCTACAGCTGGACATAAGTCTTTCTTATAAAAGAAAGAACAAAGCTGAGAGTTGGAACAAATGAATACCAACTAAAAGAAACTCTCAGCGAGAAGACTCTCTCCCCCAGATTACAAAGATACACATAGAGAGAGTGAAGAGAGGAGAAGGAGCTTGAAACTTGAGGGCTTCAGATGCTTGAACACTTATTCTTGGGCTCGGGCTCTTTCTCTCTTTTCATTTGAGTGTATGTGGCGCTTAGGTTCTTCACTGGATGTACACTCTTTGAAAAATATTCAGGAAAGCTCTATATTCTTCTTCAGCCTTGCTTCATCTTTTATATGAGAGGCTTGAACAAATCCGTTGGAGTTCTAGCCGTTGCTCATCTTCTTTTTCTTCTGATATTTTGTGGTCTACGAGGTCTGCAAGCATAGAAGAAAGTGTTTAGATAAAAGAGTGTTTCTGTCAAAAAGGTTCATACCTCTATGTTTTCTGTTGCCACCCAGAAGTAGTAAGTAACCCCCTTTTTGTTGGCAGGAAAGAAGATATCTAGAAAGATAAGCAAAAAGATCTCCTGTTAGAAAGATAGAAGATTACGCAAATCAATAATATATGACTTTTTCACTAGATGCCAAAAGACATTTTGAAATATAAAGGGAATCCATGTTTAAGTGATCAAATCCAAGTTTTCAAGCGAATCCATGTTTCACTTATCAAATCCATGTTTGAAGCAAATCCATGTTTTTTAAGCGAATCCATGTTTCACTTATCAAATCCATGTTTGAAGCAAATCCATATTTTTTCAAGGGAATCCATGTTTCACTTATCAAATCGATGTGAGAGGCAAATCGATGTTTCACTTATCGAATCGATGTGAGAGGCAAATCGATGTTTCACTTATCAAATTGATGTGAGAGGCAAATCGATGTTTCACTTATCGAATCGATGTGAGAGGCAAATCGATGTTTCACTTATCAAATCGATGTGAGAGGCAAATCCATGTTTTCAAGCAAATCGATGTTGCAGTGAAATCCATATTTTCAAGCAAATCGATGTTACAGTGAAATCCATATTTTCAAGCAAATCGATGTGGCACTTTGTGAACTGAAATCGATGTATATTGAATGGACATCGATTTAGCTTTTTAGTGCAAAACACACATCGATAATTCCATAAATTTATATTTATTAGGAAAAACATAATATTAAATATATTTAATAATATTTAATTAATCATAAGTTTTGTTATCACAAAAATATCATAAATGTATATTTATTAGGAAAACATGATATTAAATGTATTTAATAATATTTAATTAATCATAAATTTTTTTATCACCAAAATATAAGGGTAAAATATAAAGTGGTTCAACAACCATCTTGCTCAAAATCAGAAGAAGAAGGAGACAAGGCAAACGTGGCCTTGATGGCTGATAATGATTAGGTACTATCTGACTCTTCCTATGATTCGTTTGAAGAAAATGATGATGATTATACTTTGGAAGATGTTTTCAAAGAATTATTTGAAAACTTCAAGAAAACTTACAATGAACTAAAAGACTTAAAAGTTGAGCACACAAAAACTTATGAGGAAAATAATTGGTTATTTGAAGAAGTAAGAAATCAGTTAATGCTAAAAAATAACCGATTAAAAAACACTGTCACTAAATTCTCAACAAGAAGAAAGACTTTAAGGATGATATTAGAAACTCAAACATATAGTCGTAAGAAAAGGAGAATAAGTGTCACACCCCGACGCGGAATATCAGAACGTGAGGCAGTTGCAAGTAAACGGGTATAGAGTGAGTACTAGACATCAAACCATTGGACAAGAATAAATACTAAAGCAAATTCATTTCATTATTAATCTTTCAAATGTCTAGTTACAACCACTAATATCAGAGCCATTCGATAGGGCCCAATTACATTGAAATAGAGCAAAAGACTAACTATGACTCTAACATATTGCTAGGACGCTAGGGTACTCGTGACATCACTCCTGGTCGTTCCCATCCTCTTGAGTGTATGTGTCATCCTCGGTCTCACCTGAGAACACAACGACAAATAACGCGGGGTGAGCGACAACACCCAGTAGGACTTAAATCTCAATAGTCAAGCATGCTTTAAATAGTTAATGCAATAAGGCAGAGTAACTAATGATAGAGCGAGAGAGTCAGGTAAAAGATAGCAGGATAGCACGTGAATGAAATAGCACAATGTTCCAACTGTAGTAAGAGTGTCGAGTATAACACAAAATAGCAAGATGACCATAGCACAAATAGCACAAAGTATAGTAATAGCACAACGAGTATAGTATAGCACTTTGTCAATAGACAACGAGAGAACATAGCACTTTATGATTGTGATTTAGATAGTCGAGATAGATAGCACTCGAGTGTAATGCCAAACACTCTGATCATTTAACTCCCATGGGCACTAGCACTTTCGGGCGCACATCCCAGGACCAGATCAGACCCTTTATATATTGCCAGGCATTAGTTATATTGTTTATCTTTGGACAATCAGTCAATGGCCAATATAGAGTACAAAGAAATAGATGGGAGCAATAGATGAATAGACGAGATAGTAGAGTGAACGTGAAAAGATGAGCGAGTAGAGTATAGATGAGAGCTAGTGGACATTGCACGTAACACGTCGAGTAAACAGGCGATAGTAACCGTTGCACAACACGTGCACGTGGTGTTGGCAGTCAGGTGGAACTCACGACCTTTCCACTGGCCATGTTATGCACTGGTTCAGAGGTCCGGCATGATTCAAGATAAGAGCGAACTTCTAATAGCCGTTTGGATTATGCTGATCCCTAAAGGGTGTCATAGGTGTTAGGGTACAACCGGCTCATCGACCATGTGGGATCCATGGACAGAGGAGACTTACGGAGGCCTTGAACAAAGACTCACTAGTATGGCAGAAGGGGTATCCGACGGAGAGTTCGTCCAAGTCAAGAGAGAGCGTGTATATAGAAACAAGTGCTCGACGTTCTATAGGAATTCTAGAACAGTGGAGCGTCGGTATCGGTGTTCCAAAACATCGCGAGAAACGTAGACAAGTATTTTTTAAGAATGAGGTAATTTAATGACATAAATTACCAGATAAATTATGTAACATGTCCATGCCAATTAGGCCATATTTGGATTGTTCAAAGTGTGTGTACATGTGAGTAGGAAAATCATGGACAAGATAGATCATGTGATTGACTTAAATTAATTAAAATATATTCCATATTTACAACTTCGTGTTTCAGTGTTTAAAACAGTTAACAGGATATGGGAATAGCTGAAGAACAACAAGACTTGCAAAAAGCTGGGTTTTCCTGCAAACAGTCAGATCGCGATGCACCCTAATGAGGGTCGCGACGGGGTCCACTGAGATCGCGATGGGGTCCACTGAGATTGCGACGGAGTCTGGTACAGGTCACGACGGGCTTGTCGGTCCGGGCAGGCAGGTCGCGACAGGGTCATGTGAGGGTCGCGACGGGTTCAACAGACTAGGCAGCCGGATCGCGACGACCGGCATTGTCGTGATCAGATCGTGACGGAACGCTCTGTCGCGACACCCCTATGAACGTGACCTATCGGGCCGTCACGTTCACAGGGTCTGAGCCCGAGTCTGACAGGAAAAGAACAGTTCATTGGGTTGCGGGCCAGACTTGCCCTATTTGACACAGGGTGATTTAAAAAATCACAACTAATTGCACAAATGATGAAAAATCATGAAACTAGTTGAAAATTGTTCTAGACATGCATGGGTACTTACAGTAAATAGGAATTGGAAAACAAATAGGGTTTCGACATGCTTTGGTCAAGGTATTCATGAAGAACTTAGAATAGTACACAGATGAGAACAATGAATTAATTCACATGATAGGATGGATGGAATTAGGGCTTTTAGGGGCAAAAGAAGCCTAACATCCATCAGTTCTTACAGTAAAAATCTCATGGCATGAGGACGAGTATACATGAAGATATGAATTTAATAAGAGGGTTCGGGGTCATGAAGTTCACAAAAATTTAAAAATTAAGAACAAAAGATTTGCTGGATGGAAAAATATGAAACCAAAGGGCTTTTTTTCTTGATGGACAAAACATCCTACAGATAAATTTTCATGGTTTATGCTCGTGAGAATGCCTACCTTTAATGGTTTCTCTCTTCTAGGGTTTGAAATTGAAGAACTCGGGGAAGAACTTGAGAGATCCTTCTTCTCCACGATTTCTCCTTCCCTTTGGCTCCTTCCCACGTCCAGCAAACCCCTTGGCATGAGCTAGGGCCGGCCATGAGGGTTTTAGAGGAGTATTTAAACATCTCCCCATTCTATTTCCTATTATGACTCTAATTCCTATTTATTCTGAATTTTCTATTTCCCTCTCGCCTTTTTAGGCATGAGATCTCCTAATTAGGTTAGGATGGGAGCTAATTTCGTGGGCAACCTATTTGGGTAGGTTTAGGAATCCAAATCTAACTCAAATTTCTAATTTAATGCATTAAATACCTCTTTTATAATTAGGCATTATTTTAGTTACGAATTTAGGGTATTTTTCCATTATTCCCCTTTTCCCACTAACTTCTATTGGGTCAATTTAATAAAGCCCATCACTTCTTTTCTTTTAATGGGTTTTAGTAAATTCCATTTTATTTGATTTCTAATTACTTTTATTTTTATTAATTATAAAGTTTTTATTTTTCAAAAAATCCAAGTTGCTACAATAAGATATATTCCACCTGAAAATGAAGAAAAGATAATAGATCCTAAAACATATCCAACACCCAAGTTCGTTAAAGAACAAACAAATGTAAATGACCCCTATCAAAACTTGGAAAACTTGGACATAACAAATGGAATTGTCCCAAGAGATTTAAAAAATGGGTTGTAAAGAAGACACAAAATGATAATAACACTAACCATGAACGACCCAAGAAAGATTGGATACCTAAAAATCCCAAGTAATTCCTTTGCAGGTTGGTGCTAGAGCAACTAGAACCAAATGGTATCTGGACAGTGGGTGCTCCAGGCATATGTCAGGTGGTTGTGAAGCCTTCATCTCCTTATTAGCTAAAGAAAGCGGTACAGTAACTTACGGTGACAATGGCAAAGGAAAGGTAGCAAGAATCAGATCAATTAGATTCCAAGAAATTTAGTCTTATTGACAAAGTTCTCTATGTAGAAGGGCTCAAGCATAACTTAATCAACATAAGCCAGTTATGCGAAAAAGGCCATGACATACAATTCAAGATTGATAGATGCATCATAACTTATCCTCGGTCAAAAGAAGTCATGTTCTCTACTAGAAGGGAACACAACATATATGTGATTGATGTGGATGAACTGAAACATCAAGACGTATGTCTATTAGTTCAAAAAGAAGATGTCATAGATCTATGTCATAGAAGGCTTGGACGTGCGAGTTAAGGCATACTTCAAAAGCTTCAGAAATATCAACTTGTAGAAGGGCTTCCTAAGCTCAAATTCTGAAGCAAATATGTTTGCAGTCCATCCATCAAGGGAAAGCAAGTGAAAATTAGCTTTCAAAGTAAGAATGTGGTAACAACACAGCAACCATTTGAGCTACTCCATATGGATTTGTTTGGTCCAATGAGAACAACTAGCCTTGGTGGCAAAACTATAGATATGTTATTATCGGTTACTATTCAAGGTTTACTTGGGTTGATTTTCTAGAAACAAGTCAGAAACCTTTGAATCCTTTTTAAACTTCAATAAAAAGGTTCAAAGAGATGGAAAATTCAAGATCGTTAGCATAAGAAGCGATCATGGAGGAGAATTCCAGAACCATGAGTTTCAAGATCTCTGTAACAAAGAGAGAATGGAACATAACTTCTCTGCACCTAGAACACCACAACAAAATGGTGTGGCGGAAAGGAAAAATCACACTCTCATGGATATGGCAAGGACAATGCTTACATAATACTCTTTACCAAGATATTTCTGGGTGAGGCAATTAGTACAACATGTTATATCATCAATCGAGCTATGATCAGACTGTTGCCCGGCTAGCAAGCCCAGGGGGGGGGGTTAATGGGATTTTTAAAAATTCTTTTCGATTTAAACCTGCCAACAAAAATGCTTTAAAGAAGATCACTAGAAATGATGGTTAGTGTTAATCAAGATAACAAACACACAAACACATAAACACACAGCACATGAAATTTTATCCTGGTTCGGACCTCCTATCCCAAGGAGTCCTACGTCTAGTCCCTAATTAACAACATGGGATTTCACTAACAAGGGTACTGTCCCCCTTAAGGACCCTTACACATCCAGCCGCAGTTGGCCTTCTCTTCTAACCCCGAAGAGGTATACAACCACCCTGATACAAAGGTCTTCCTTCCTTTCCGAAGGGAATACTCACCACCTGTTTTCAATAGGTCTTCTCTTCACAGCCCGAAGAGGAATACACACAGAAAATGTGTACAAGGCGAAATGCCCCTAGACCAAGCTTACAATAAGTGCATGATCTGAGGCTAAGTTTGAGAGAGAAAGATTTTCACTAGAAGAAAACTCTCAGACCTACAAGGCTCTCAAAGAATGTCTAGATAATGAAAGACTGAGATCAAGAGTTGAAGAAAATTGTGGAGTGGGGGAAGAAGCTCTTCTTCGATGATGAACACTTTTCTTGAAGGTTCTATCACACAAATGTTCAAGTTGACGAACTATTAAACTGGGAGTCTTCAGTCCTCTATATATCTTCTCTTGAGAATATAGCCGTTAAAATGGCCGTTGTCTCTAAGCTTGAAGCACGTTAGACAACATGGTCCATCGTGCGCGACAGGTAAGCTTGCATCCATTTAATGCTCTGGAGCCATGCACACAAAGAGAAGATTCATCCATATATTCCTTAGCTTCTGGTTGTCCAACGTTGTAAGATATGACCTGCACACAATAAATGTCGAAGCACAGATAGCTAGACTGTCTCTATGCTTGTCAGTCAACGTTAGAAACCATGCAGTAAGAATGTACACTAAAATAGTAATGCCATTCTGCTATCCTGAAAAGTGTTTTCTATAGAAACATAGGAATAGAAGGCACCCAGATATGCAATGTGCAGAGATGTGTACAATCACATTAAATGCATGGATATTAGTGATGCACGCGGGAAGACTTTGACTTTCACAATATTTGAAAATATAGATGAATACCATGTGTGAAATCGATGTAATCCATGAAGTCGTTATGACAAAGAAACAGTTGTACAACTTATGAAATCGTTGTTTATACAAATCGTTGTACGCGAGTAAACAAATCGTTGTACGTGAGTAAGAAAATTGTTGTATAGATATAAGCAAATCGTTGTACAAGAGTAAGCAAATCGTTGTACACGTAAATCGTTGTACAAACATAAACAAGTCGTTGTTTGAACAAATCATTGTTCAATCATAAGCAAATCGTTGTTCAAACAAATCGTTGTTCAATCATAAGAAAATCATTACGGCAACCAAACCGTTGTGTAACTTATCGAATCGTTATAAGATGGAAATCGTTGTTACACTTTACAAGTCGTTGTGAGACCGAAATCGTTGTTTCACTTAGCGAATCGTTGTGAGACCGAAATCATTGTTTCACTAACTTATCAAATCGTTATGTGATCAAATCGTTGATAGAATAGTTCTTCTACAAACTTATCAAATCGTTATGCGATCAAATCATTGTAGCGATACTTATGAAATCGTTATGCGATACTTATGAAATCGTTATGCTTATAAAGGAAATCGATGTGGACTTAGAGGAAATGCATGCTATGAACTTCAAATAATACAGTGAGAAAATTACTTACAGATTTGGCTTGATTTATTTCCTGTAACTGAGCTTCATAAAAACTTGTTAGAAAATAATTTGTTAGAGTTTTGTTAATCACTTAAATTGTATATAATTAAATAAAATTATATGGGAATGGACTGATCATCACAGACCAATCTTGAAGAAGACACTTTATGAACTCTATAGAAATAAGAAGCCAAACATCAGTCACTTAAGGCCATTTGGATGCAAATATTTTATACTCAACAATGGCAAAGATGATCTGAGTAAGCTAGACCCCAAAAGTGATGAAGGTATATTCCTCGCGTATGTTTCTAAATTCAAAGGTTATCATGTTTTCAATAGAATAACTTTACTTGTAGAGCAAACTATTCATATTATGTTTAATGAAACTAACCCCCTGGAAAAGGAAAAGTTTCTTGTGAAGATGACAATGCAGATAAACCATTAACACCTCACTTAAACCCGGTCCAATTACACCAACTCTCATCGAGTCCAAGTGACGTGCTACATGGGGAAACACACCCCAACAATCATTAAATGCAGGTTGAGTCATTCACAAATAAATACCAATGCATCGGAAAATAAGAACAATCTCATCAACTTTAATATCCAAGTCCATAATCCATAGAAAATGTTCACAATCGCTAAATAGTTTTAATACAAGGTTCTTAAACATAATAACTCCTTACATACAAGGGTCACTCAACACTCAAATATAGTCCTCATGCTCCGAATCCGATCCCGCTACTACAGCCTCGGGATCCGTAGCCCACCTGAAATGTTAAGCAAGTATGAGTATACAACGAAGACTCAGCAAGCAACTAAAAAATGGACTACCAACCTAACATATACAATATTTTCAAACCATGTTAATACATATTGATTTTAGAAATCATACTACTTGCAAGGTAACATTTGCTATACATATATTTAATCAAAATTACATATAAAATGCTATTTGTATAAGACATGAGTTAAGGACATTGTACTAACATCATAATGTCTATCTTTGTAAAGTGATTTCAGATCTGATCATGATGATTAAATTTCGAATTTCAACTTAGTGTACATAGTATTCATGGTTTCAAGAATTTACATAAGTGAGCATGATTATTAAACATTTAGCAGAATATAAATATGACAAAGATTATATTCTAATCATCACAAGGCTGAAAATAAACATATCAGATGACATATACATATGTATAAATTGCCAAGACACATCCCAAACCACCTTTTAGAAGTCATATAGACATATGAACATATACTCATCACCTAGGCAGACAATGATAGAGTCTAGGTTACTACGCAGAACAGGCGTAAGTTCTCCCCACCATTACCAGTGGTACTTGTCCACCTCCAGGATTTCTTCCCGTGCCCTCGAGAGCATATATAACATATTGAACACTTCCATAGGGGTGTTACTATGGTCTTGTTCCAAATCACTTCTAAGGTGGCAGTGCCTTATTGGCCGAATACAGAATCATACATGAATTTATAGATTCAAATGCAACACAACATGCTGCCCACAATCATATACATATATTTTGATCATAACAAAGACATATTTTAGATTGATCACATGCTGCAGTTTCTGGAAATTTCCCTCAATGTCTATTTAATATAACACATTGCACATGATGATAACCGACTTCAAAATAGTTACATAAGTCATAAATTCACAAAATTTTCGTATAACGTGCCCTTACTTTCATGGATTAAAATTGTAGTTTTTCATAATTTTTTGACATTAATGCTAATTTCTGTATTTATCTAAGTACTGGTATAAATAGATAAATATTCACCATACTGAAACCAACTATCCAACAGGTCCAATATTTATACTGAGAACATGCCATACTGATACAATTAACCAATTAAAATATCACAAAATTTGGAATTCATAAAATATTTATAAAATTATAACGGTGTTACTAATTTTAGCATTTCAGTCATGGAAATTTCAGAAAATAGTCAATTACTGGTTAGAGGTCCATCACAACATGAACATAACTCTAACATGCATTTCTACATAGAAATCCAACTTTTAATCACATACAGGCTTCGCATACAAAATCTCTTCCTAAATCCATGCTTATTCATTGATTTTAGAAATTGCCCTAATATCATGGTGATGATAGAAAATAGCCCAAATTGTAGCATGGTAAGAAGTTAACCTACTTAACCCTACACATCTCACAGAAAATCCATTTGAAGTTTGAACAAAATTATATAAATCTAGAAATAAAAATAGGGGGGGAAATGGTAACTAGAAAAACTTAGAGGCAACAAGGTTGTCGTTAAGTTCAGTCTGACGGCAATGGGTTTGCCGTCAAGTTTCTTGGTGGCAATCAAGGTTGTCGTTAACCTGACAGAAGACAAAACCCTACCGGAAACCATATAGTCCTCAAATCTGACCACTGTATTATTTTCTAAAATCGTGGCAAAATCATAAAAAGGTAGAAACTGGGGTTGGGAATCAGATCCCTAGGTTACTTGCCTCTAAAACAACAGGAAACTATAGACTTTAGTCGATGAAGCCTGCCTTGGCCAACCAAGAAGGTCCCCTCTCCGTGGCTAGATCCACAACCAGACGTCGTCCTATGCCAGCAGCACGATGAAGACACCTTTTTCCACCAAAGGCATGGCCTCTTAACTCAAAGATGCTTGAACTTGGTCTCCATGAAGATCAAATCGTCAGATCCCTCTTCTTCTCTCCACCTCGAGACCTTGAGAAGACTCCAAAATGGGGATAAGGAGGCTAGGCACCCTTTTAAAAGGAGTTTCTCTCCCCTTTCTCGGTCAAGAGAGGGTGAGAATCGCATCTCCAAACGTTATCAGAGATCTCGCCTCCGATTGTTTCCAAATCGGAGATGGGTTGCGAGAATTATGTGGTCTGCACCGTAGGAAATTGATGGCAAAGGTGATTTGTAACACGCCAAAATTTAATACCAAAATAATAATATGATATCAAAAAATAGAGAAGATTCTTATTTTCATAAAAGACATAAATACTTACAAGAAATCTGATTACCTTTATTTTAGAAATATTTCTATATTATTAAAGTAATCTCAGTACTGTCTTCAAATGTGCGCACTCAGACAGGGCGCCACCAGAATTCGGTAACGGAATTGAAATCCAAAAACACCATAATTTCCAGAAAAATGTGCTGATACTAGAAATGTAAATATCCGGAATTGTTGACGTGCGGATTTCAAGATTAAGTCGACACAATGATTTTCTGGGTAATTTTTTCTAGGTAAAAAATAAATTCTAAAAATTAAACTAAAATCACCATAATTTGTAAAACCTTCCTATTAGCTTATGGTTAAAATTTCAACTTGAATGGACACCATTTGGGTATAAAAGATTAGGGTCAAATGGACCAGCTGATTTATAACCCATTTATGTAACCCATTTCTTTGAATAAACTTTGCTTACGTATTATGGGCTACGTAAGCTCATTTCACTTAGGTTAGAAAGGCTACATGTTTTACCCTATGTGTAGATCATGGGGGGCTGCATGGTAAACGTGGCTTTGGGTGGGTAAGAGAGGCTTTTACCGCAACACATGTATGGCCTACGTGCCATACATGCATGGGGTTTGAGAGTTTATAAAAACTCTCCCTTCACCCTGCATAAGAATCTTTTCACCACTAGCTCAACTCTCCTGCTCCTGCTGCTGCTGCTGTTGCTACCGCTGTTCTTGCCGTTGTTGGTGCTGCTTCTTCTCTTGTTGCTGATACTTCTACAGCCTTACTGTTCCCTTCTTCCTACTGTTGTGGGCTCCTTCGTTGAGGAGAAGAGAAGTCCCTCATCTTCTTAAGACTGGTAGGATTCTTTCCTCTTGTCTTCTTCTCTTACTTCTCCTTCTTTTAAAGTCTGGAAGTTCAAGCATCTTTGACCTCACATTGTCGTGAGGTTCAGTAAACTCTCTTGGTTACTTCTTTTCCATTGAGTTCATGTCTCTAAATTGACACTCATGTCTTTAGGTGTAGACTTATGTACTAGTAGGACTTCTCTCCTTCTTGTCTCCTTCTTTTGCTAAGAACCTTGTGTTTAAGTGTCTTACCATTTACCTGTTCTGATTTGTGTTGTTGAAACCAGTACAAATGGTTTTCTTTTCTGTAATCACCTCTTCTTATTTTGGTAGAATCCTGAGTCTGAGTGTATACCATATTCACACCTTGATTTGTGTTCTGTAAAGATTATGCCTTTCTGTCCATTGTGTTCAAGCTTTAGCTAATGCTCATGTCTTAGCCAAGTATACTTGTGAAGAACTTCTTATTAGATGCAAGGAAGAATCTCTTAGAAGGGTTGTATATACAATAATCTTCCTTTCATAAGTTTTTCAAGCCACCCATGTTGTAGGATTCTTCTTCTTCTTCTTCTTCTTCTTCTTCTTCTTCTTCTCTCTAACTTTGTTCTGGAAAACACAGGATGTGTCGACACACACTTGACCTGTGTCGACACATACTTGACCTGTGTCGATACACATTTGACCTGTGTCAACACAACTGTCTTCTTCTCTTCTGACTGTGTTCTGGAAAACACAGGATGTGTCGACACACATTTGACCTGTGTCGACACACACTTGACCTGTGTTGACACACATTTGACCTGTGTCGACACAACTGACTTCTTTGCTCTTTACTACTTTCTGGGAGCAAGGGCTGTGTCGACACACACCTGACCTTTGTCGACACAACTGGCTTGACAAACCAAGTAGTGTCGACTTGTCTGTCAAGTAGTGTCGACCTGTCTTCAACACAACATATACCACTGTGAGGGATCATTCTTTTAGCTATGGATTGTTCTTAAACAACCAAAGTTTGATTGTTTCCTACATGGCTACAACCTTTTGGAGTCATTGGTATTAATCCCTAAACCTTTGTTACATGTGAGATTTTGAGTACCTGTGTACCATACTTGAAAGTTTAACAAAAATAATTGTGATGACAACTTTGGGTCTTTGGACTCAATTAAGATATGCCTGTGTAAATGGGGTTGATTCAATATCGGGGGGAGCACCCGAATTCGTTTACTGGTCGTACGGAACGATAAAGGATCTGTGGATGTTTGGCATTGCATCATGTTGCCCAGATAGCAAGCCTAGAGGGGGGGGGGTGAATGGATTGCTAAAAATTCTTCTTCTAATAATTCCTGTAAATAAAGACACTTGATAGACAACACTGAGATCGATAGTTAGAGTTAGTGTTAATCAAAATAAAGAGAACAATCATGCAAACAATAAGAAATTTTATCCTGATTCAGATCTCCTATCCCAAAGAGTCCTACGTCCAGTCCCCAAACAACCACTTGAAATTCCACTAAACAAGGGTACAGTCCCCCTCAAGGACACTTACACATTCAGCAAAAACTGGCCTTCTCTTCTCTACTAGAAGAGGGATTCCTCCACCTGATGCAACAGGTCTTCTCTTCACACCAGAAGAAGAAAGCTCACAGAAAAATGGATTCAAAGAGAAAGGCCCCAAGACCAAGCTTATAATCGCTGCTTGATCTGAGGTGAGGTTTGAGAGACACAAGATTATCACAAATGGACTCTCTCTTATATCTTCGCAAGCTCTCAAGGGCAATGCAATATTCTATGGAGAGCTAAGAGCTACAGAAAGTTGGAATGGACGAACTAGCTCTTGTTGTGCTTCAGATGACTAAGATGTTCAAGCTTCTCAAAAGTTGAAAGAGTTGGTTTGAGCTTGGAGTCGCCAGTCTTCTTTTATCTTCTTTGAAATAATTTGACCGTTGAAGTATCTGTTGTCTCATATCTTCATGCACGTTGGAGTGACTGGTTTGAAGGAGAGAGCAAGTGAGTCTGCAGCCATTAATGCTCAGATAGACAAACATACTCAAGGAAAGATTGTCTGAATCTTTTATTCTCTTGTCAAGTTGACAGGTCCATCTTTGACGTGCGATTCTACCAAAATCCTGCACACAATAAATGCTGACACATAGACAACTTATCTTTTGTCTAAACTGTCAGTCAACATTAGTAGTCGTGCTGTATGAAGATACACCAAAAGGGAAATGTTATTCTGTCATCATGTAAGGCAAGACTTTATGTGACACAAGTGAGGTAAGCCAGGATATATCGTGCAAAAATGTTGTACCATCACAATAAATGATGAAGACCACATGATAGTATGATGCGCGGGAAGGCTTTTTGAATATATTTGAATATATTGTGGAATGAATCTTTAATAAGAAGATTAAACAAGACTGTTCAATGGCTGTCTAAATTTTATTTGCAAATAGAGAGTTGATGTTCAAAAGACATTCTGTATAGAAAGAGAGAGAGAGAGATGATGTTGATATCAAATTGGTGATTTAATCAAATAAGAATGTAATCTATGTTGAAACCAAGTCAATGTGAACATGGTCCATATATTGATAAAATGAAATCGATGTTCTGTAACAAAGTCATTATTTAATAGAAATCAATGTGCAGATGAAATCGTTGTTCAGGTAAAATCGTTGTTTCATAAGAAGTCGTTGTAGAGATGAAATCGTTGTTTAGGTAAAATCGTTGTTTCATAAGAAGTCGTTGTAGAGATGAAATCGTTGTTTCATATGAAGTCGATGTTTTAGTGAAATCGTTGTAGCAACCAAATCGTTGTAGCGACCAAGTCATTGTTTAAGTAAAACAAAATTGTTGTAGTGACCAAGTCGTTGTAGCAATGACCAAATCGTTGTAGCGACCAAGTCGTTGTTTAAGTAAAACAGAATCATTGTAGTGACCAAGTTGTTGTAGAAATGACCAAATCGTTATAGCGACCAAATCATTGTTTAAGTAAAACAAAATCATTGTAGTGACCAAGTCGTTGTAGCAATGACCAAATCGTTATAGTGACCAAATCATTGTTAAAGTGAAACAGAATCGTTGTAACGACCAAATTGTTGTTTCTATGAAGTCGTCATTTTAAGTGACTTATGAAATCGTTGTTTTTATGACGTCATTGTTTAAGTGACTTATGAAATCGCTGTTTCTATGAAGTCGTTGTTTGAATCGTTGTAGCGATCAAATCATCATTTTTATGAAGTCGTTGTTTAAGTGACTTATGAAATCGTTGTAGCGGTCAAATCATTATTTCTATGAAGTCGTTGTTTAAGTGACTTATGAAATTGTTGTAGCGATCAAAGAAGTTGATGTGTACTTAGACAAAACATATGCATTGAACTTTAGATAACAGTGTGTGTGGATAACTTATAGATTTTGCTTGAATTATTGCATGTGGATAAACTTCAAAAGATGTTGTTGTTAATCACCAAAAATACATATATAATTAATAATAAATTTTATGGAGATGGGCTGATCATCAGTCTCTCCCTTTTTGGTGATGACAAAACATAGAGAATTGCATACATAGAAAGACCTGAAATACATTCTATTTGCCGATTTTTTTTTAAGGTATGTATTTTAGATTATTTTTCTCCCCCTTTTTGTCATTAAGCAAAAAGAATTAGATAGACAAAGATAAATGGAGCCAAGAAGTGAAATATCATTCATTAGAGGGGGTTGACATGTAGAAGGCAGGGGACAATCTAGAAGCATAGCGAGTGATGATCTGCCAAGCTTGAACTTCCTGCTCTTCAAAGAGATTTGTAAATACACCCTAACTAATATTATAAGATGTCCCCATCTCAGGACTAAGCCTCTTGATGTGGAGTAGTCTCTGTTCTTCAATGAAGGAGGTATACTCCTGATTGCTAAGAGATGACTTGTAGGGTCCAGTAGTTCCAAAGCTGGCATGCTGAAGAAACTTGTCAATAGTGAAGGGTTATGCGGAAATACACAATACGGTAATCTAGAAGGGGGGGGGGGGTTGAATAGATTACGGCAAATTCTAACTGTTGATGACTTCTTTTCGATGCTACAGGGATCTTAATGAAATTTGATTAGAATTCGATTAAGTATGAGACCTCTTGAGTTGATCTAAAAGAGAACAGGGAATCAAACGTGCGTATGAACACCGTGCCTACCAATCATCTATCGCAAAACGCGAACAAACCACAGAACACGATGGTTTAAGGTGGTTCGGAGTACACAACTCATGTATCCTACATCCACCGTCCACACACACACGCAGAAACGACTGCTTATGAGCGAGTTCAACACAACAACTCAACCACACACACGTTGTCTGATGAAACACGATCAGAACAACCACAAATACGTGAATCAAGCACAAAGGATGCTCGAAACACAACCACACACACACACGATGGAATGGAAATTATGAAATGGAGAAGAATTAGGAATTAGGAAACAAATCCGGTTGGAATTCTTCTCGTGGATCGTCCAAACGCTCTTCAAACTTCGATTGGATGTAGATTGATCGATGTAGAAGGTTGAATTGATGATGATCCGGCTTCAGCTCCGCATAGATGGTGATTCCACGACGATCTGGGCAGAAAGTTGAAGCAGAGCAGCAATTTGGGGCTTTTCCTCTTGATCCCTTGGAGGCTCTTGGATGGGAGGCTGCTCTCTACGAATTTGGCTCCAAAAGGATGCTTATATAGTGTTAGGTAAAGGTGGGGGTCGTGGAGGAAGGAAACACCCAAGTGGGGGCCGGATTTGGAAACTCAAAATCTCATGTTTCCGTCGTCTGTCGACAGGTGCACTTGCATCTGTCGACAGGCGCACTCAGGCTGAGAACTGGGTTTCAGGAAATTGAGTTTCTGAGTGTATCTGTCGACAGGCAGTTTGCATCTGTCGACAGATGCACTCAGGAATAGAAAACCTGAGCTCTGTCCTGGGTTGACTGTGTGAATCTGTCGACAGGTACATTGTATCTGTCGACAGATACACTCAGAGATGCAAACCTGAGTTCTGTCCTGGGTTGACTGTGTGAATCTGTCGACAGGTACATTGCATCTGTCGACAGATACACCTCTTTGACAGATATTTGTGCTTTTTGCTCATCTCTTCAATGCCTCTTCAATGCTCCATCTTTCATGCTTGTGCACCTACATGCAAATACATTGTTAGTGATGTACATTGTATGATTTAGCAATGTTTAACTCAATCACTTTCATGGTGTTTTTCATGTTAGTTAGCACATCAATTTTGCATTTAATCAATGTTCAAGGATGTTAATGTGATCATCAAAAACATGATATATGGAAAACCCAACAATCTCCCCCTTTTTGATGATGACAAAAACATTCAATTAATGCATATATTGATGTTCTCCCCCTTTTTGACAACATACAAAAGGTCAAGTCATGCACATATGGAGACAAATAACATGATCTGAGTTTTCATTGATTGATCATTGAAATTTCACAGTACATTTGATAATCATTACATGACTCAATAGAAATCAAAAGAAAGGGAAATAACATGAACAAGCAAAAGATGACTAGACAAGTGAGACTAATTCCCAGCTAAGACTCTTAGTGACCTCTAATGACCCTGAGACCCTCTATTCATTGTCATGTCCAGCAGAAGGAGGGTGACGGGATCCATCTCTCTCGGAGTAGAGGTGGTCAAGCCGGTCATCCAGAGTGTTGAGGCGAGCATCCACTTGATCAAATCTTGAAGTCATCTGAGCAAATCCTGAGATCATTTCTTGATGGATTTGTGCCAAGTAATCACGAATGGATTGTTCTTGAGGCACAGGTACATCATCAAATTCTTGAGCTTGGTCAGGCATTTGCTCATCCTGAGGTTCTTCATCACTGCCTTCATTTGCTTCATCGGCTTCATTGTCTTCTTCATCAGTTGACTCTTCAGCTCCTTGTGGTTCCTTTCCCTTGAGAGTCCTTGTGACTACATCGTCTACAATCTTGTAGCCCATGCGGTTGGCAGTAGTGAGATCAAAAGCAGTTCGGGATTTTAATGAGATGAGCTCACTTGCAGGGATAGGAATGCCAAGGAAAATAAGAAGAGAAGTGATGGGGCAAGCATATGGCATTGATCTTTTGGTGTTAGAGAACATCGACGGATGAGGCTTATCATGAGTTCAGGCAGATTGATTTCTTGACACTTGAGGAAAAATATAAACAAGGATTTATGGACCTCGGTGACTAACTCTCGACTTCCATCCTTCGGGACGATCAAGGTAGTGAAGATGTGATGGATCATCCGGATTAGAGGAGGAAAGGAGTTGGCGTTGAGACGAGCAATCTCCTTGGTAGAGTCATAAGGTTCCAACGTGAGAAGCTCATAGTACTCAGAAGCAGAGGGAGTGTAGTTGAAGAGTTCAACTCCTGAGTTTGGAATTTCGAGGGCTGTGGAGAGAAGATTGGCGGTGAGGCGAAAACGAGTGCCTTTCACCGAAGAGTAGAGATATCCCTGATCGGAAAGCCCTAGGTTATTGTAGAACTCGGAGACGGCAGTTGGAGAGTACTGCAAGTGGGAGTACAAGAAGGATGTCCACCCTTGTGTGTCAAAATAGGGTAGGAGTGAGGGGAACATCGGTGCTAAGGACTCGAAGTCCACATACTGGGATTGGACAATCTTCTTGAAGGTGCCGATGGGTCGGATTAGATGGAGACCTTGAGGAACGATGAGTTCCGGCAACCGATCCTCACGATGCTTGCTGCGACGTTCGGAAGGAGCCCTGGAGCTTTCTCCGGCGTCCGTCGGAGCGCGACGACGGCGAGCGAGAAGCTTCGATTTGGGTGCCATCGCAGGAAGAAGGATGAGAATGGTGAGTGAAGGGAGAGTGGAGGGATCCCAGACGAGGAGCAGCAGGATCGTCGGAGACGGAGCCCTGAAGGGGGAAAGAGAGGGGGTTTGGAGAGGAGGAGGAGGAAACGAGAGAGGAGGGGTGAGAATGGGTCGTGGGCGGCCTTAGAATGGGTTTAGAAGGTATTAAAAGAGAGGCTCCACAAAAAGGAGGTGAACCGGCGCGAGGGTTTTTTGCAAAAACGGATGTGGGCCGTCGTCTGTCGACAGATGACAGTCTATCTGTCGACAGATAACCCCTTTTTGGTTAAAAATTGATTTTTGACAATGTTTTTCAAAGGGACAAGTGTTCATTGTTATTTTAAGGCAAAATGGGTGTATGTGCAAGATAAAAATTCATATCCATTATGATGAAGACATGACACAAATCTAAAATGATTTTGAATTAAAACCGATAAGATCTTTAATTAGATCATGAAGAACACATTTCACAATAGCCAGTGAAAATTAAATAACTCTTTTGATTAAGGCCGTTGAAGAAAAACATGCATCTTAATAGAGATGATAGTCAGATGACAATTGAATTAGATGGCCACAAGAACGTCTTACCGAAGAAGCACATTGGACTTGACATAAAAAGTTTTCGGAGGCTTCACTCTATTTCTGGTATGATTTTAGAATCTTTAAACAACGAAGATGGAAAAGAGTGGCAATGAGGAGCACTTTCACTTTTTCATGTGAAGGTAGACATTTGTGATGCCAATACCCCCAGTTACTCAATGTGAGTGTCCGTCAAGCCATTGTATAGAGATAATGAAACACCTTTTGACGCGAAGACCGACATTGGTGATGCCCATGTCCCCGGTTACTTAGTGATTTTCATCATTGCTCTACCTCCATCCCACAAATGAAAGATAAATTTGTTGATTGAACCGAAGAAATAGGTAGCTTTTCTCTCTTTTTTTTTTTGTCAAGTACATGAGATTTCTTTAGACAAGTTGTAATGTGGAACATTAAATTCAAGAGCTTTCTGATTTTTTCAAATCATTTTAGATTCATGTTTAACGACAAGGGAGTTATTCAAAGGAGATGTTTAAAAATCATTTGGTTTGCTCATTGTGTTCAAAATGATCTAAAAAGACATCAATCAAGTGTTGCATCAAACAACATTTAGACTTGGTTCACGACTTTGACATGAAGTGGATATGAAAGGTTATATTGCACACAAACAAACCAAGGTTTACCTTTAAATCAAGTAAGGAACACTTTCTTGAAAAGTATGAAGAAGGAATTGAAAAATAAGGAAGAATGTGTGTATCTGTCGACAGAAGGAATCTGTCTGTCGACAGATGCACACAGACTGATGAATTGAAGTTTCTGTCAGAACAAGACTGAGTGTATCTGTCGACAGATGGAGTGAGACTGTCGACAGATATGAACAGATTGGATTTTTCTGGTTTGGGATTGATTGCACATTGAGTTCAAGGAAGTGAGAATTCAACAAGAAGATGTAGGAAGAGTTTCCTCAAGAAAATACTCATCTATCCTTAACTCACTCCCCCATAGTGTGTGCACGTGTTGACACAACATCCAAGCAAGGATTCACACAAGCATTTGATACAAGACAAACATGATATATGGAAAACCCAACAAATAGACAGAGGGTAGTGAAGCTTGTGGGTAAGCAAATTCTTCTTCAAGGCTATAAAGATCTTATACCTCTCAATCCAGATAGAGTAGGGATCTGACACCAGATTTATGGAGTTGAGGTCCATGAATTTTTCTGAAGAAAGAGTCAGCTGATTTGACTTGTGCAGGGAGGAGTTTAGGTTTTCCAATTGAAGAGCAACCTCAAGATAAGCTTTGCACCAGTCAGAGTTGACAAATCTTTTAGACTCTGAGAGAATAGGTGCTAAGACTGATGACTTGATGGATCCTCTTTGATATTCTCCGAAGATGAATCTATGGAAGGCAAGAGACTACCCCTCTGAACAAATATCCTAGCCATAACTCTTGCAAATCTTTCAAAAATGATAGGACCCACCTC
The DNA here is from genome assembly GCA_014218235.1 of Colocasia esculenta. Lineage (NCBI taxonomy): Eukaryota > Viridiplantae > Streptophyta > Magnoliopsida > Alismatales > Araceae > Colocasia > Colocasia esculenta. Next base: position 74,279,595 of record CM024757.1, read on the forward strand.
AGATTCCATGAAGAGAAAATGAAGCTTGGGGAGATAGGCAATCTCAGGCATCCTTAGAGTGCCAAAGTCAACCTGAAGAGGGGTGTTGACTGGATTTTCTGTGCGGAGTTGAGCAATGGCTGCCCTGAACTAACCAAGCTAGACCTTTGGCAGGAGATTGACAAAGCAGTAATCTTGGTACATTTGGAATTGCCTGATGAATTTGATCTCTTTTTGAATGAGGGGACCCCAAGAATCTCTGTGTTGGCAGACGAACCAATCAGATAAGGTGAGTGGGTGATCTTTGGGTGGAAAGATTTGGACCTCGTAACCTCAAATTTTTTGTAGAGAGCTTTGTTGGCCCTGGCCCACTGATCCTCAGTCTTGGACTCAACAGTGGATAGGATTTTGGCTTGTTCAGCCTTAGGAAGAGCAAAAGTAGGAAGAATGATGTTTAGATGTTCAGAAAGGTTAAGGTAAGGAAGACCAAAAGTGGCAGCAAAGGTGTACTTTTGGAGATATTCAACATATAAGGTTCTCCTTCTGTTGACAACAGAAAGAGAATAGCACAGAGGAGGAAAGAGAGTTTGATTTGAAGGGTCGACAAGAGCTGAAGAGGTTTTTCTTTTCTTAGGAGCAGGACTGGAGGAAGGTTGGGAATTAGTCCTGTGAATATGGGTGGAGACCGCAAGAACTATGCGAAAGATGGCTTCTTCAAATTCATCTTTGATGTCTTGCACAAGATGAGGAATAACACTGGCTCCTTCCGGAATGATGGTGATAAAGGAGGGTGGAGTAGGTAGATGAAAAGAACCAAAAGATGAAGTAGGAGGTGGTTGAGCTGATGGTCTGGCAGATGAGGGACCTGCTGAGGAAGGACCAGCAGAAGAGAATGAGGCTGGAGGTGCCTCAGAGGTGGAATGAGGAATGGAAGTGGAAGGAGTAGGTGATGAAGAGGTGGCAGTAGGGAAAGGGGTAGGAGAATATATGTGTTTAAGGAGTGGTTTCTTGAAGGTTTCAGGTGCAGGAGGGGCAGTGAAGGATGTGGGTGGAGAGGAAGGAGCTGGAGTCTGAAGATTGGGGGATTCAGAAGACCCTGGGGGCACAACAACTTCCTCTACAGACACTTGAGGCCCGGTTGGCCCTGCCACAGACTCCACTGGCTTGGATGGCCCGGATGGCCCAGCACTGATATCTTCAGCTACACCTGGCCCTGATTGCCTAACTTCCTCAGATGGCCCTGGTGGCCGTGGTTACCTAACTTCCTCAGATGGCCTTGGTGGCCCTGATTCTTCAACAACTGGCCCTGATGGCCCTGCAGCTGGCTCAACTGATCCAGTTGGCCCTGTGCGGACTTCTGGCATAGACTGAGTGGGAGCAGGAGGGGCAGGAGCTGACAAATGCACCCTCACAAAGTCTGATAAATCAGTAATCATGTTCTTCAGGTTACCCAACTCATTTCTCATCTCCTGAAGCTCAGATTTAACTGCTCCAATCTCCTTGCTTCAGTGCTCTGACTAAGAAAGATAGATGTTACTTCTGATTGCAAAGAGCAAAAAATCTCCCCTTGTGCATTTAGTCTATCAATGACTGACTTTATGTGCACATGAATCTTCTTCTTCTTGGATCTGTGGTGTGCTTTCCTGGTGAGCAGGGGAACTTTAGTAGCAACACCTTTACCTTTACCTCCTGAGCCAACAATTGGCTCCACATTATTTTCATCTGAAGTATCCTCAGCTAGTCCTTCTTGGAACTAGTCTGCAGGAGCATTGGCAGTGTGCTCCCCCTGAATCTCTGCCTCCACTTGGACTTCTGGCTCCCTCTAAGCTGGAGCATCTACCATCTGAACATCTTCAGTGTGGCCTGGTGCCACAACCTCTGCAACTGTGTCTTCATTGCTCTTTTTCAGTGCAGTTTCTTCTTCAGGAACATTGGGGGTTTCTTCTATATGAATATCTTCAAGCTCCCCCTCAAACTGAGCAATACCTTCAGCAATTACTTCTTCAACAATGGTAGGTGTAGGGACTGTAGGAGGGACAATATCTTCAATAGATTGCCTAATGGGCTCAATGTGTTCAAAGGTAATGTCCTCAATCCTTCTTGCAGGAACAGGAGGATCCTCTTCTCTGACTGCTGCTTCTTCTTCTTGAACTGGAGGGTCTTCAGGGACTTCTACAATGATAGCTTCACTCTCTGCCACTGAGGTCTTGGTCCATACATTTCCAATGAGAAAAAATCCACTCTTCTTCAAGTTTCTTGATCTGATTGGCTGACCCATCTTTTCCATCAATTCTCCTTTCAAGTCTATATCCAAGTGACTGAAAATTCTGGTCAGTAGATAAGCTTAGGAAAGGGACACATCTAGCTTATTCTTCCTGTTCCAAATAGCTTCTGCAGCAGACTTCATTCTTTCTATAATCACTTGAGCCATATTAATGTATTGCTTCTGAATGGCCTAGAACATCATGTTTGCATCACCTTTGGTACATGATGAAAAGGTTGCACTTCTGGGTACCAAAATCTGACAAACTATGAAATGCAGGATCTTTTTGAAGGCATTGAACTGATTTATATCTATCTTTCCATCCTTCAGTTTATATTCAGTTCCGATGATCCCTAGTCCCTTGGCATGAATATCCACGGATTCAACCAAACTGTGCCCAACTGTGGACACCCCAAACAACCTCTCCAACAAATCATGAGTAATGTGGATAGATGTACTTTGACTGTGGAGGTGAGAGAGCCATCTTCCTCTGTTTTCAAACATGTGTAGAAAGCCTTCGCCAGATGCAGATAGCTAGGTTCTGAGACTGTGCAAATTCCTATCCATTTCAACCTCTGAAGGGCTTCAACCATACTGTGCATCTTGTGCTTCTCCAAATATGCTAAGTCCACTGCCTTGTTCCCACAGAGCTTGATCTTCACAGCTGAAAATCTCTCCTATTGATCGGCCATAAGGAAGGCAACACTGTAACCACCTACGCTGTCGGAGCTCCCAGAGACAGCCATGGAATCGAGCAAGGAAAGGTTCTTGAAGATCATGGGAGAAGGAGGAACAGAACCCCTCAAGAAATTTGAACGGGAAGAAATGGTTTCTTAGAATGCATAGAGAGGTTTGCCGGAGTCGATGAGGGTTTTTTTTAGGCTTTCGAGTCGAAGGGGATAGAGAGAGAGAGAGAGAGAGAAAGCGAATCGGTGAGGGAAAGATTACGGGGGTAACCGAAGGATATAAAACCTCTTTTTGAAAAAGCAGAGCAATGAATGCATATAACGACAAAATAGGAGAAGATAATGCAAATAGAATGGATTTACTTAAATCTATCGAGGAAGAATAATTTCTTATTTTGAAAATTATTATTATTTTTTAGTTTTGTACAGATATATCTGTTACAAATTACACATGCCTAGTTCCCTTCTAAGAGACGTAAATCTCTCTTCAGGTAAGGCTTTTATAAAGATATATGCTAACTAATCTTGAGTATCTACACATGAAATATTAATATTACCACTAGATACATGATCTCTAATAAAATGATATCTTACCTCTATATGTTTCGTCCTGGAGTGTTGTACTAGATTTTTCGTCAGATTTATTGCACTTGTGTTGTCACACAGCAGCGGGATGGTCTTGATGTGCAATCCATAGTCTTCAAGCTGTTGTTTGATCCATAGGAGTTGAGTGCAACAGCTCCCAGCAGCTACATATTCAGCTTCAGCTGTTGACAGTGCTACTGAAATTTGCTTCTTTGAAGACCATGAAATCAAGCATCCTGCAAGAAATTGACAACCACCACTGGTGCTTTTTCTATCTACTTTGCATCCAGCATAGTCAGCATCCGAATAACCAACTAAGCTAGTTTCACAGGATTTAGGATACCATAGACCTAAATTATAAGTATTGGCTAAATATCTAAAGATCCTCTTAACAGATATTAAGTGAGATTCTTTAGGATTATATTGATATCTTGCACACATACATACACTAAATAGAATATCTGGTCTACTAGCTGTTAAATAAAGCAATGATCCAATCATACCTCTATAAAGTTTCTGATCAACTTTCTTACCTTCTTTATCACTGTCTAACCTAGTGGATGTGCTCATTGGAGGGGATAGTGGTTTAGCATTGTCAAACCCGAATTTCTTTAAAAATTCTTTGGTGTATTTTGCTTGACAAATATGTGTACCTTCATTGCTTTGCTTGATTTGTAATCCAAAGAAGTAGTTGAATTCTCCCATCATGCTCATCTCAAATTCTCCCTGCATGAGCTTCTCAAAATACTTGTATAAGGATTCATCAGTAGATCCGAATATAATATCATCTACATAAATTTGCACAAGTAATATATTTTTGGCATTTGTTTTAATAAAGAGTGTGCTATCCACCTGTCCTCTAATAAAACCATGATTTAATAAGAATGCACTGAGTCTCTCATACCATGCTCTAGGTGCTTGTTTTAAACCATATAATGCTTTATGTAATTTAAAAATATGATTTAGGAAATCTAAATCATCAAAACCAGGAAGCTGTTCGACATAGACTTCCTCCTTTATATAGCCATTCAAAAATACAAACTTAACATCCATTTGAAAATGTTTTAAATCTAATGCAGACGCATATGCAAATAATATTCGAATAGCCTCTAGTCTAGCCACTGGTGCATAGGTTTCATCAAAATCTATGCCTTCCTCTTGGGAATATCCTTGAGCAACCAGTCTAGCCTTGTTTCATGTGATAACACCAGCTTCATCCAATTTGTTCCTGAACACCCATTTGGTGCCAATCACAGGATGATCTGATGGTCTCGGAACAAGGGATCAAACTTGATTTCTCCTGAACTGATTGAGTTCATCTTGCATGGCTTGAATCCAAGATTCATCAGACAGTGCTTCATTGACTGTCTTCGGCTCTATTTGAGATACAAATGCTAAATAATCACAGGGAATGATATTACCTCTTGTTCTTACCCCAATTGATGGATCCCTAATGATGTTATCAATAAGGTGATTCTTTTTGTATCTCCATTACTTTGGAAGATCATCATGGATAATATCCTTCTGTTGTAATTCTTCCAAGGGTGGATCTTCACCATCCTTGATGGTAGATTCTTTCAGCTTCTAGGTAAGATTCTTTGTGTCTTCATCATCACTTTCAGATTCCTTTCTTAAAGAAGGGTTAGATTCATCAAAAATAATATGCATGGTTTGTTCAATCAATAAACTTCTTTTATTAAAAACTCTATAGCCTTTAGGTTTAGAAGTGTACCCCATAAAGATCCCTTCATCGGATTTGGGATCTGTAGACACCCGATTATGACTAATGGGTTGAACCACATTTCTTGCTACCTTAGTGGGCCCCTAATTGGTCACTCACCTTGAGCCCATCATTTGCCTTGATTTGAGCCCATTAATCCATTAAAATGCCTTGAAATCCCGAAATCTATCATTTGAAAGAGTCCTTAGAGGAATATGACTCCTATTTTATCATGTGGTTAGGAGGATAATGCAAGATAATTCGGGTTCCTTGTCGCGACGCATCATGGCGCCGCGACTATAATCACGACGGGTTGGACCGCCACGACAGTCCATGCATTATACATGCACGTGGGTAATTCTGTCGCGTCCCCCCGCACCGTCGCGTTTCTAGTCGCGACCCTACGATCTAACACGACAATGTCCGAGATCTCTGGCCTCCATAACCACACCCTATTTATCCTCCCATGCACTTTGACTTGGTCTAAGAGGGTTATCCCGACCCCTTGGGCGGATTTTTGGCCCTAAGGACTCTCCTAAGATCCCCTAAGGACTCTACACCTGATATTTAATAGAGCTTTTTCCCCCACTTTTAATTTCTAAACCTTTCTGAGGAGATAATGCCTAATATTCCCACTCCAGGCTCTATATAAGGAAGGCCCCTCCTCATGGACGAGGGGAGCCTCATGATTACCCCGAAGGGCTGCCAAAATTTCCTCTGAACTAGACTTAGTCTCATTCCCTTCATTCCCTTCACATTACACTCTCCACAACTCACTCACTTCATCATCAATGGAGCAAGGAATGTGAAGAGGGCGACTCTAGCAATCTCCTGGACTCCTTTGCACATCGTCGGAGCTGCATCCACGCCAGGAAGTCGCCCTAATGGGGCTCATTCTCTTTCCTCTTCCTCTTTTCTATTTCTATATGTGTTTTTTTGTCTTTTTAAATAGAGCACGTCCACCATCCACCACATTTTCCCACACTCACAGGGGCTTAAAACCACCCCAGGTGCGTTCCTACCATGGTGTCCCATCTTACTTTGTCTTTTAGAATAGATACTACACTTTATATGTTCTAATGGGGTCTTCTCCTTGCGTTTTCTTTTGATTGGCAGGCAAGCAAGCGAAGTTTATGAGAAGCTCCGGTGCTCTGGCCGGCTAGAGGACTAGAAGAAGGTCACAACAACAAATCTCCCGCATTTAGAGAACGCGACGGCCTAGGGTGACGCGACAATAGACGCGTCGACTTTCACTGACGCGATCTAGAAACGCGGCAGCCATGGTGACCGCGACACCAGGTCAGTTTCCTGTTCTCTTCCTTTTCCTAGTTTAAGTTAGCCATTGTCTTTCCATATCATTAGGCAACTTATCTAGGTGGCGATCACACAAATTTTTTTTTTTATGCTACTAGTTTTAGTACACTTTCGTGTGTCGAGGGGAAGCCAATCCCTGTGATTACATCTTTTGGCGATCACGGTGGGACCTTCACTGCCACCCTCGTAGATTTTGATTGTCTGTTTGCCATGTTTCCTTGTTGTTTGTCATTATAGTGTCTTGTTAGGGTTTGTTCTTTATTCCCTGCATTTTCCCCTCTATCATTGTCGCGACCGATCGCGGTGTCGCGACAAGTTCGTGTCGCATCAGGGGGACGCGTCATCAGGTTAGTGCTTGCTATTCCCTTTGTCCTCTCTGTTCAATGCCCATGAGAGCATGCATCTTTCTTATATTGCTTAGATCATGTTTGCTCGCGTTTCTGTCCGATAGTATCCTGTTAGGGTTCGGATTTTCCGTTTAGTTTCATCTGTAAGTTTCCAGTTCTTATCGCGGTCGGAGGATTGGACGCGACCAGTCGCGGTTGGGACAGGCGACGCGTTAACAGGTTTACTTTGTATGTTACTGCTTTCATCCATGAATCGGTTTCTGTCTGCTTTTCGATCCATATTGTACCTGATTAGTATTTCTTTGTGTTTCTTATCTTAGTAGGGTAGTCTGTTTGTATTGGGTTGGTGACCCACGGTGTCCTCGGGTCTCTGTTTGTATCGCGGCAGCTCGCGCTGTTGCGATCGTGTCGCGGCGTGCCCGGCCGTCGCGACTCCCCCCGAGGGCTGGTTTTTTCACCCTGTTTGCTCCTTATCCCCACTCTTGCATACATTTTTGGACTTTTTAGTCCCTTTGCATATGCTACTCATCCCAGTTGATCAGGTTCCCCCCCTTGGTTGAGTGAGTCCTCTCACCTACGAGCACTCGTAGGCTGACTGGGACCCGCCTTCCGAGGACCTCCGTAAGTCCTCATGACCGTACGCACGTTGCGGTTCATCGGGCAGGTTGTACCCGTTGCACTCATAGTTCGAGCCACCCTCGCATGTGAGTGTATGCCACCCTTAGCTACACCGAAGCACATGAGTCCATTCCTACTAGGGACCGCTTGGCCAAGTGACATCCTTCCAGTCAATTCATTTAAAAGTCAAGTTGAAATCTTAAAATTTGCGCCTTAAGCATGATAACTTGAGTGCTTTGATCCATCCCTCCTCATCTCAGTTTTTTTTTTCTTGATGTGATAGAGTCTAGCGTGTCTGTATCACCTTCCAATTGATTGGGGAAGTGCATGCGTCGTTGCCTAGGAAGATCGAGTCAGTCTCCTCCTGTCCTTGTGATTTATCACAATCCTTTGTTCGATATGGACCAATTCTATGTCCTTTCTGATGATACCTTGCCTATAGGGCTTGTGACGGCCCTCATTATACCGGTACGGTTATACCAACCCACGTCGGTATAGCGAGAGTCCTCACAGTGAGACATTTACCCAAACGATACTAATAGCTGAGATACACACGAATATACAATAGAGTAGCGGAAGTAAAAGACAACTGTCTCCATTCATTCATCATCCACATTTAACATACATGAATTTGAAATTTACAATAGGGAACTAAAAGTTCACATAATTTAATTGCTGAAATTTAAATACATAATGTCCACACTTATACATCCTCTTCATGATATTTCTAATACAATGTTCAAAGTACATACTATGAAATACACAAATCACAAAGAACTCCAAAACTAGCTAATCTCCGCGCTCGGAGTCCGTCTCCACTGTCTCCTCCAAAGGTGCCACGTCACCAACTACACCTGTACGCTGAAGCAAGGAGTGAGTCCAAAGACTCAGCAAGAAACACTACTCATAACATACACGTATAAGTCATAGGGGTTCCTACATGCACATTCAAAATTTACAACACATGGCATGCTAGTCATTCGGAGGTTTCAACCTATCATGAAAGTTTTACAATTTTATATATGGATCATGCTTTCAGATTTCTAAGAATAAAATTTACCTATCACATGCTCTCTATTCAATTTACTCATGAAGCTTTGTCTTTAAAGAACCATGACATGAGAGCTACCAACATGAACATTGTGCATACATGAAAAGAAAACACGACTAGCATGGATCTTGCATGTTTTTAAACACATACATAAACGTTTTCACATGCTTTAAGTTGCTGATTTCACATGGTTTCATGGCTGAAAACCTATACATGAGAGCTACAATATTGCGTAAAACATATCATGTGAACAACCCATCATGCTATCTTGTACCCGTGTTCACCAATCATCCCTAACATGGATTCTAAGCGTCTTTGCACATATAAACATGATGATAATAACATGAATTTACTGATTCAGATGATTTCAGGTTTGTCTCACATGGGTTTCAATATCATAACCTCTCATTTAGAATTTCACATTTTCTTTACACAAGTTTCCTCTTTCACATAGTTGCACTTTACACATACACATTTCACATTGTTCACTTACACATTACACATTACACATGAACACATACACATTACACATTACACATTTTAGGTGCCGTGACACATAGTCCAAACCACCAAAGAAGGACATATACACATCACATTACACATAGACGCCATCTAGGCATTCCAATGGCGACTCTTGGACTGCGCAGACTGGAAGAACAAGTCTCCACCCTAACCAGTGGTACTTGTCCACCTCCAGGATTTCCCCCTAATGCCCTTAGGGTCACTTACACATTGAACTTTCTCAGGGGGACTTTCCCTGATACAGCTCCACTGCCCTCTACGGAAGCAGTGTCACATTGGCACAGTTACACATTACACATTTTACCGATTTACACATGGTTTTACACATATCACTTTTCATCTCATTCACTTTCTCACTCACATGCACATCTCTGTTTTTCCTAACATGGCACTACAGATTTCAGGAGCTTAACACACAGTAATTTCACCATTCAAGTTAAGTTTAAGCACTATCTAATCACATTACGATAACATTCATAGATTTCTATATTTCTCATGGAAAATACATAACTCCCTATATACTGGTCCAAATGACCTGAAATTTTAACCACATGCTATTTTCGGTTCTAGATCATACACTCAAATTTTCAGATTTTTTTCTGAGCTAAATAGAAATTACAGAAAATCAAATACCTATTTTGCATGTCATTCACAATTTAAATTAACATGGAGTTTAACACATCATGCAATTTTGCCACTTACTGTTTGAACAGAGGCTACTAATATATGCATGATTTGAGAATACAAAATTACCCTAAATCATACATCTATAGTTCAATCATCACAATCTTTCTTGCATGTCTTTTTATTTACCGAACCAAATTTATTAGCAACTCATGCAAGCATGGACAATTATCAAAATTGATAATACATATATGATCTACTAATCTTCATGCTCTGACAAAACTAAGGCATTCAGACTAATCCTAATCATGGAACATGGATTGGCAAGATTTTCAACAATTCATGCTTACACATTCACGGTATAAAATTTTCTACATTCACCATCACACATCACACTCATCCACACACCACAATTGACAATATACATAGAGTATAGGGTTACCATATATCCTCATCACGGAAACCATACTGAAAATAGTTGTATAGGAAGGGCAGAACAGGTCACTGTTCTGTCCAGAGGAACTTGGCGGCGGTCTCTGGCCGCTGACTCATGGTCAGCGGCATGGTCGATGGACGCCAAGCATGATATCGGCGTCCATTGACCTTGCCGTCAATGCAGGTCTGTGCAGAAACACAGACCCGACCTCTCAAGATTGGGTGAATGTGAGGGTCTAGGACTCGAGGGAAAATGTACAAAAATTGTGAAACCGACCTAGACTCATACGGGGACATCATGGTTAGGTCACTTGCCTTTTAAAAATTGCACCAAGGGATCTAGGGCTCGGTGAAGCTCTCCTTGGGCTGTCCCAAGAAGCTCTTAGAAATGTTTGACTCCGGGTTCCTGAGCGAGCTCCAGGGCCTTCCAAGGTCGGGGAGGCCTTCCTCGTCGATTCAGCAACCTCCTTGAAGCAGCAGATCTCCGGACAAATCTTCAGGTTGAGGGATTTTTGGTTCCAAAGTGGGGTTTCCTCAGTTTTTTTCTAGGGTTTTCTTCTATCTTTTTCTCCTCTTGCAAGGGTGAAGAGAGGGGTGAGAAAGGTAGCTCCGGGTTCAGACTTAAGGAGAAGCCTCTCTCCCACTCTTAGGGTGACTTGACAGCCCTCAGAGCCGTTGGGGACAGCCCCCCAATGGCTGGCTTTCTTGTTTCAGAAGTTTGCAGCTCTGCTGCGCATGCAGGCCAGAGAGATTGGCGTCCATATCGCTGGACGCCTGGATTAGTGTTGGCGTCCATGTCTGGACGCTGACACTACCTCAACGGCTAGGGGTTGACGCCAAGGTGGCCTTCCGCCAGAAGTCTAAAATATGCAGAAAACTATGCATACCATGCATATATACATGCAATTCGTATAAGGTAGTGTATCCATACTATCACCATTCAATACATGCATTATTTATATCTAATATAAACATATGCGCACGTAATTATACTAATCAATACGTACGTAAATATGTATATACATACACAAGCACAAATACACACACACAAATACAAATAATGCGACGGAAATTCGAGGGCCTTACACCCTCTCCCCCTTAAAGAAACTTTGTTCTCGAAGTTAGAACGACACTACTCAAAAGGGGATACTTCTTCTTCATCGCATCCTCAAGCTCCCAAGTAGCCTCTTCGCGTGAGAAGTTCTGCCATAGAACTTTCACCGACGCAATACTCTTGTTCCGGAGATGTTGAACCTTCCGGTCAAGAATGGTTACTGGTTGCTCGACATACGAAAGATCTAGCTAGATCTCCACTGGCTCATGACTAATCACATGAGACGAATCTCGGACATACTTTCTGAGCATAGACACGTGGAATACAGGGTGAACGCTAGTCAAAGCTGGGGGTAAAGCTAGCTCATACGCCACGCTGCCCAAACGTCTGAGAATCTCATATGGACCAATGAATCTAGGGCTTAGCTTGCTATGCCTGCCAAATCTGACAACACCTCGAGTAGGCGATATCTTCAAGAAGACATGATCGCCAACCTCGAACTCCAAATCCTTTCTCCTGTTGTCGGCATAACTCTACTGCCTATCCTGTGCCGCAATAAGCCTTTTCCTGATAAGCTGGTTATCTGAAGTTTCCTGAACTAACTCCGGTCCGATCAATTGCCTATCACCAGTCTCCTCCCAACATAAAGGAGATCTGCAGGGCCTACCATACAACGCCTCGAATGGAGCCATACCAATACTAGCATGAAAGCTGTGTTGTATGCGAACTCCACAAGAGGTAAATGACGCTCCCAATCATCCTTCCAATCCAGAACACACGCTCTCAGCATATCCTCGAGCGTCTGGATAGTCCTCTCGGACTGTCCATCGGTCTGGGGATGAAACGCCGAACTGAGCTTAAGCTCCGAACCTAACGCATCCTGAAGACCCTTCCACAATCTCGAAGTAAATCTCGGATCTCGATCCGAAATGATCGACTTCGGCACACCATGCAATCTAATGATACCACTAACATACAATCTAGCTAAACTCTCTACTGACTGCTTCTTCTTCATAGGCAAGAAATGAGCAGTCTTCGAGAATCTATCTAAAACTACCCAAATCGAGTCATTGCCCCTTCTAGATCGAGGCAAACCCGATATGAAATCCATAGTGACAACTTCCCACTTCCACACGGGGATATCCATCCTCTGCATAAGGCCGGATGGTCGCTGCCGCTCGGCTTTCACTTGCTGACATACTAGACATCTAAACACATAATCCGTAACATCCTTCTTCATGCCGGACCACCAAAATGATCTCTTCAAGTCTTGATACATCTTAGTGTTACCCGGATGAATAGAGAATCACGATCTATGAGCCTCGCTAACACATGCTCACGGACATCTACTACATCAGGGACAAACACGGTGCTGAAATCTAATCACACCGTCCTCATCACGAGCAATGCCCGCCTTACCCACTAACTCTAACAATCTAGGGTTGGATTTCTGCTGCTCAATCACCTCATCCAAGACTGAGGATCTAAGGGATAGCTGAGCTACAAAAGCCTGACAAGCGATGGCTCTAACTCGGTCATAGAGCATGCTGCATCCTCCAACATCTTCCAATCCTACTGGAGTGAAGACCTCTTCTACTAAGAGCATCTGCTACGACGTCGCCTTTCCAGGATGATACTGAAGGTCGAAGTCATAGTCCTTCAAGAACTCAATCGATCTCCTCTGCCTCAGGTTAACTTTTGGGAGAAAAGATACTTTAAGATCTTGTGGTCGGTATACACCTCAAATCTGACACCATAAAGATAGTGCCTCCAGATCTTTAGTGCATGAACCACAGCTGCGAGCTCTAAATCATGAGTCGGATAGTTCCTCTCATGCTCCTTCAACTGACGAGAAGCATAAGCCACTACCCTCTCTCGCTGCATGAGTACACAGCCTAAACCAATCTGAGATGCATCCGTATAAATGGCAAAACCTTCTAGACCACTAGGCAATACCAATACCGGAGCAGAAGTAAGCTTAGCCTTCAATAGCTGAAAGCTACGCTCACATGCCTCAGACCATACGAACTTCTCACCTTTCCTGGTCAGCTTGTCAAAGGGGCGGCGATGGATGAGAAACCCTCAATGAATCGCCGATAATAACCAGCTAACCCAATGAAACTACGAATCTCCGAAGGAGTCTGGGGAATCTCCCAATCCATAACTGCTGGACCTTTGCTGGATCAACAGCTACACCAGCACCGGAGATGACATGCCCGAGAAAGTGAACCTCGCGCAACCAGAACTCGCACTTGCTGAACTTCGCATACAGCTTGTGCTCATGGAGAACCTCTAAGACTAACCTCAAATGCTGACGGGTGTGGCCTCATCCGGAGAATAGACCAACACGTCATCAATAAACACAACAACAAAGCTATCTAAATACGGACTAAACACCCGGTTCATGAGATCCATGAACGCTGCAGGGGCGTTGGTCAATCCAAAAGGAAGGACCAAGAACTCATATGTCCATAACGGGATCTAAATGCCGTCTTGGACACATCCTCAATCCTAATCTGGAGCTGATGATAACCAGATCGCAAGTCAATCTTGGAAAAGACTGATGCATCCTGCAACTGGTCAAACAGATCATCAAACCGAGGTAAGGGATACCTGTTCTTCACAGTCACTGGTTAGCTTTCTATAATCAATACACAACCTAAGTGACCCGTCTTTCTTCTTGACGAACAATACAGGTGCGCCCCAAGGGGAAACACTAGGGCGAATAAATCCCTATCGAGCAATTCTTGCAATTGCTTTCTCAACTCGGCTAACCCTACAGGGGCCATCCGATATGGGGCCTTCGAGATAGGAGAGGTGCCTGGAAGCAACTCTATAGTGAACTCTATCTCCCTATCCGGTGGCAATCCAGACAAGTCACCGGGAAAGACATCTGGAAATTCCTGCACACATCGATCTCTGCAAGAGTCAGTGACGAACCAGCATCGGGTACTAGCATAACGCTGGCAAGAAATGCGTCACATCTCTTGTTCACCATGCGCATCGCCTTCATGGCAGAGATAACTAACTTTCCCGCTAAGTTCTTTGGCAAGGGATGAGAGAACTCGTCCTCCAGGAATGCGGAAAACAATCCTCTTCCGACGACAATCCACTAACGCATAGTGCTCCTCTAGCCAATCCAGACAAGAATAGCATCATAGTCCTTCATCTTTAGCAAGAAGAAAAACCCATCTAGGATTCTATCCTCAATGCACATAGGTAACGACGGAATGCACTTCCTAGTCGATACCGTACCCGCAGGGGTGTGCACAGACAAAGGGACCTCTAACTCCTCAGACTCTACGCCGACTCTAGGGCTAACTGCCTAGTGAACCGCTCGAAAATGAACGAGTGAGTAGCACCCGTATCAAACAAAACCCGAGCGTGCACACCTAAAAGCAAAACCGTACCTTCGGTGACATGCTCCGCCTGCTCGGCGTCCTCGCGTGCCAAAGCAAACACTCGAGCTGGGGCTCGAGGCCTTCCTGGTCTTCCTGTAGCTGGAGCGGCTGCCGCTACTGCTGGTGCTGGCGCTCCACGCTGAGCTCCTTGTTGAAGTCTTGGGCAATCTTTGATCTTGTGGTCGCTGCTCCCACACTTCAAGCATCTACCCGCTACCAACCAACACTCTGAACCACTGTGTGTCTTCCCGCAATGGGGACACTCTTTCTTCACACCAGGGGAACGTATAGAAGGTACCTGAGAGTTGCTGACTGTCATTGGTTTCTGCGGTGTCTGGTACACTGTTTTCTTCTTATCCTGCCGCTGGAATGACGCTGCCGGCCTCTTTTGCGAAGCCTTCTTCTCCTCCAGATATTGTTCCATTTCTCCCTCCTGCCTGTAGGCAGCACTGAGGGCCTCGTCTAGCGTGCAGTGGTCAAACGCCACGAGTCTCGTCCTCAGTGATGGCTTGAGTCCCATCACGAACTTCTTCGTCTTCCTGCGCTCATCCTCTACGATATGCGGTTCATACTTAGAAAGTTCAGAAAATCTTGCCTCGTATTCCAGCACGGTCATGGAGCCTTGCGTCAGGGAGAGAAATTCCTGCTCCATTTTGTCCTGGATATGCTCTGGGACGAACTTGGCTCGAAAGAGCCTCACGAACGCGTCCCACGTCACGTCTACTGCTCCGTCCTCAAAGCGTGTACGAAGTAGGGAGGACCACCATACATCTGCTCTCTCTTGCAATACACCTTCATAAGTACCAACTAACAAGTTCTAACTCAAACAAAACACACAAACATACAAAATTAAAAGTCTACCTATAGCATGTAGGTGGCTAATGTCACCTTATCCTCATCAGGGCACCTGACGGCTCGAAAGATTTTCTCTGTCTCCCTCAACCAGCTTTCTGCCATTAACAGATCACTTTCCCCCTTAAAAGAGGGTGGGGTCATCCTCTTGAATCGCTCCATGATGGAAGGTCCACCATGGTCCTGAGCTGGTGCCTGAGCCTGCTACATTAAACAATAACAATACACAATAAACACAATATCATGCAATTTAAATAGTAAACTACTAGTTGTTTCATTATTCTACCTGGGCCTCCAACTGGGCTTGGAGTGCTGCCTGGGTATGAGCCTGCGTCTGCATGGCTTGTACCAGACCTTGCATGAATACTCCGTAGTCCACAGGCGGCGGTGGGGGAAGTACAGGGCCTCGCGGTGCCGGGGCCTGTTGCTCCGCCTGCTCATCACGTCGCGGCTCGTCCTCACGGGCCGACGCTCCACCACGCCTACCTCTCGAAGCCATGGCTGTAATAGAATTTCAGCCACCATTAGAGTTAGGTTACTAAGTTTTCTAACCATTTTCTCATCTATCTTTCACTTCTTATTAGTGCTTTCTACACATGTGGACATACTTAGCATGCAATGAGGATGATGACTTAGGTATATTCATGTGCAATCTCAACCAGTTGCTCTGATACCAATCTCTGTGACGGCCCTCATTATACCGGTATGGTTATACCAACCCACGTCAGTATAGCGAGAGTCCTCACAGTGGGACATTTACCCAAACGATACTAACAGCTGAGATACACGCGAATATACAACAGAGTAGCGGAAGTAAAAGACAATTGTCTCCATTCATTCATCATCCACATTTAACATACATGAAGTTTGAAATTTACAATAGGGAACTAAAAGTTCACATAATTTAAATTGCTGAAATTTAAATACATAATGTCCACACTTATACATCCTCTTCATGATATTTCTAATACATGTTCAAAGTACATACTATGAAATACACCAATCACAAAGAACTCCAAAAACTAGCTAATCTCCGCTCCGCTCGGAGTCCGTCTCCACTGTCTCCTCCAAAGGTGCCACGTCACCAACTACACCTGTATGCCGAAGCAAGGAGTGAGTCCAAAGACTCAGCAAGAACACTACTCATACATACACGTATAAGTCATAGGGGTTCCTACATGCACATTCAAAATTACAACACATGGCATCTAGTCATTCGGAGGTTTCAACCTATCATGAAAGTTTTACAATTTTATACATGGATCATGCTTTCAGATTTCTAAGAATACAATTTTACCTATCACATGCTCTCTATTTCAATTTACTCATGAAACTTTGTCTTTAAAGAACCAGGACCTGAGAGCTACCAACATGACATATGTGCATACATGAAAGAAAACACACTAGCATGATCTTACATGTTTTTACATAAACATCATACGTTTTCACATGCTTTAAGTTGCTGAGTTCACATTTTTCATGGCTGAAAACCTACATGAGAGCTACAATATACGTAAACAATATCATGTGAACAACCATCATGCTATCTTGTACCCGTGTTCACCAATCATCCCCTAACATGGATTCTAGGGCGTCTTTGCACATATAAACATGATGATAATAACATGAATTTACTGATTCACATGATTCCAGATTTGTCTCACATTGGGTTTCAATATCATAACCTCCATTTAGAATTTCACATTTTTTTACACAAGTTTCCTCTTTCACTAGTTGCACTTTACACATACACCTTTCACATTGTTTCACTTACACATTTACACATGAACATATACACATTACACATTACACATTACATTTTAGGTGCCGTGACACATAGTCCAAACACCAAAGAAGGACATATACACATCACATTACACATAGACGCCAGCTAGCATTCAATGGCGACTCTTGGACTGCGCTATCGGAGAACAGGTCTCCACCCTAACCGTGGTACTGGTCCACCCCAGGATTCCCCTAATGCCCTTAGGGTCACTTACACATTGAACTTTCTCGGGGGACTTTTCCCTGATACAGCTCCACTGCCCTCTACGGAAGCAGTGTCACATTGCACAGTTACACATTTACACATTTTACCGATTTACACATGTTTTACACATATCACTTTTCATCTCATTCACTTTCTCACTCACATGCACATCTCTGTTTTTCCTAACATGGCACTACAGATTTCAGGAGCTTAACACACGTAATTTCACCATTCAAGTTAATTTTAAGCACTATCTAATCACATTACGATAACATTCAAGATTTCTATATTTCTCATGGAAATACATACTCCCTACATACTGGTCCAAATGACCTGAAATTTTAACCACATTCTATTTTCGGGTTTCTAGATCATACACTCAAATTTTAAGATTTTTTCTGAGCTAAATAGAAAATTACAGAAAATCAAATACCTATTTTGCATGTCATTCACATTTAAATTAACATGGAGTTTAACATCATGGCAATTTGCCACTTACTGTTTGAACAGAGGCTACTAATATATGCATGATTGAGAATACAAAATTACCCTAAATCATACATCTATAGTTCAATCATCACAATCTTTCTTGCATGTCTTTTTATTTACCGAACCAATTTATTAGCAACTCATGCAAGCATGGCCAAATTATCAAATTGATAATACATATATTGATCTACTAATCTTCATGCTCTGACAAAACTAAGGCATTCGACTAATCCTAATCATAGAAACATGATTGGCAAGATTTTCAACAATTCATGCTTACACATTCACGGTATAAAAAATTCCTACATTCAACCATCACACATCACACTCATCCACACACCACAATTGGACAATAACATAGAGTATAGGGTTACCATATATCCTCATCACGGAAACCATACCGAAAATAGTTGTATAGGAAGGGCAGAACAGGTCCCTGTTCGGTCCAGAGGAACTTGGCGGCGGTCTCTGGCCGCTGACTCATGTCAGCGCATGGTCGATGGACGCCAAGCATGATCTCGGCGTCCCATTGACCTTGCCGTCAATGTAGGTCTGTGCAGAAACACAGGCCCGACCTCTCAAGATTGGGTGAATGTTAGGGTCTAGGACTCGAGGGAAATGTCCAAAATTGTGAAACCGACCTAGACTCATATGGGACATCATGGTTAGGTCACTTGACCTTTTAAAAATTGC